>JAHLGO010018351.1:0-38915 GCA_020615895.1 Ceriops decandra | reverse complement strand
TTAGGTAATTCAATGTTGCCCCACTTAACTTCTCACCAATGAATGCAATAAGTCATTTCTTTTGCATGAAAACTCCCTTAATCCTAATGTTTAATGCATTACATTCAAATTCGAAGGTCTTAAAAAAATCAAGTAAAATAAAAAGTGGTGCATTACAAAACTTAGACTTTAGCATATCAAATGTATCTTATTGTTCCTTACCCCACTTGAAATTCATACTCTTTTTAATTACCTCAATCAATGGTGCAACTATGGTATTAAAATCCTTAATGAACCTCTTATAAAAGCTAGCTAAATCATGAAAACTCTTCACATCACTCACACTCTTAGGTGTAGGCCATTCTTTGATAGCCTTAATCTTCTCTTTATCAAGCTCTATACCATACGCTGACATGATATAACCCAAGAAAATGACATGATCTTTGCAAAAATCACATTTCTTCAAATAGGTATATATTTTATTTTCTTAACACATTAAGCACACAACACCAATGTTTAACATGCTCTTCTAAATTCCTACTATATACTAATATGTCATTAAAATAAGCCATAACAAATTTCCTATGAAAGGTCTCAAAACATGGTTTATTAATATCATAAAGGTCCTAGGTGCATTAATTAAACCAAAGGTACCAACTCTTAAGGTTAATTTTAAAGAAGTAATAAGCACCAACTCTTAAGGCCAATTTTAAAGAAATAACAAGTACCATACAATTCATCATGTATATCATTAAGTCAGGTATAGGGTATTGATACTTAACTATTATTTTGTTTATAGCTCTACATTTGACACACATCCTTTAAGAACCATTTTTCTTTGGAACAAGCAATACTAGCATTACACATAGGCTTATGCTTTCCCTTACATGACCCTTCTTCATTAACTCTTTAACATGCCTCTAAAGTTCTTTTGTCTCCTTAAGATTGCTTTTATAAGCTGGCTTCTTACAAATGGGAGCTCCAAGAATAAGATTAATGTGATATTCAATCCCTCGCCTACGTGGTAAGCCATTTGGGATTTCTTTAAGGAATACATCATTGTAATCCTACAAAAATGATGAAATAACACTAGGCAAAGAACAATCAAGGTTAATGTTAGAAAAATATGAATCCTTGTAAAGGATTAAGATCATTTGCTACCTAGATTGGAAGACAACCCTAACATTTGCTTCTTTTGCATATGCACTCACTTGTTTTCTCTCATCTTCACTCTTTTGAACTTGATTACCATTGTGTTTTTCACTTTTAAGAGCTTTCACATTGTTTTCTTCCCCTTCACTTTCTTTTCTCTTTACTTTCTATTTCTTTTTACTCCTCTTTTTCTTGCACTCAAAAAATCTCACTTGGTATTCATATACTTGTTTTGGTGTTAATGGAGCAAATGTGAACGGTTTTCCATCCATGATGAAAGAATAACAACTCTTATAACCATCATGCAAAACTCTCCTATCAAATTACCAAGGACAACCTAACAACAAATGCTTTACCTGCATAGGTACAACATCACAAACTCTCCTACCAAATTACCAATAAGTGCCTTAGGATTCACACTGATGAGGATTGTTTTAGGTCTCACACTAAGAGGGGGG
Organism: Ceriops decandra; assembly: GCA_020615895.1. NCBI lineage: Eukaryota > Viridiplantae > Streptophyta > Magnoliopsida > Malpighiales > Rhizophoraceae > Ceriops > Ceriops decandra. The sequence continues at coordinate 37,326 of JAHLGO010018351.1, read as the reverse complement.
ATGAATCAATGTGAGATATTTACTTTTTACAAATCTATTCGGATTTAACCTTTATGACTTGTTAGAGCTAATGATTCAATTTTCATCTTTTTACTTTATGTGAGATAGGTTGTACCGATATTAATCAAATACAAGCACCCAAGAACACACAAAAATTTTTATGTAGTTCACCCACAATGTGTGAGCTACATCCATAAGTTGATAGGATCACTTCTAAGTCACACAATCCACTCTTATTATCAAGGGATACAGTAATGTTGCGGAAGGATCACTCCTTAACCACTTATGGAAGGACTACTACTTAATTACTTAGAATGATCTCCTGATAACTCCAAGGGTATCCTAACCCTTTTTTTTCAACAACTTTATCAAGAATTTATAATGAAAACTATCCTAGAGAATAATCACTCAATGTGTACAAATTGCTAGTGCAGAATATGGATCTTCTCCTTCCTTTGATACTAATGCTACCAAACTCATTGCCAGTGCTACTTGTACTGCACTTGATGCTACATGCCCCATTACCAGGGCAAGTTTTCCCCTCCTACTGCTGAAAGCTATTAGGACATGTTTTTTTCTCGACTGCTATAAGCTGCCGGACTTACTACTATCATTGTTTGCATGCACTGCTACTATTGTCTGCATGTGCATAGGTTGTTATCACCACTTGCACACACTGCTTAAGCTTACTTGACTCCTGCATTTTGTAGCTATTGCTTTGCTTGCTCCTGTTGCCCAAAAGTTGCTGTTGTATGTGCTACAACTACTGGACGTGTTGCACTCATTGGGATTGCCTGTTAGACATGCTGTAATAGCTAGGATTGCCTGTTGGACGTGCTGTAATTGTTGTGATTACTTGCTGGCTATGCTGTAATTTCTAGGATTTCAGGTTGTTAGACATGTTGCAATTTCAAGAATTATAGGCTACTAGATATGTTACAATTTTTGGGATTACAGGCTATTTGACGTGTTGCTGGGGTAGGGAATGCCTGTTGGAGTTCTTACTGGCACAAGGACGCCTGTTGGTTGTGCTATTAGTGCAAGGATGCATGCTAGAGTTTTTACTGGTGTAGGGACACCTATTGGTTGTGCTGCTAGTGCAAGGATGGATATTGGAGTTTTTGCTAGTTGTGTTGTTGGTGCAGGGATGCTTCTAGAGTTAATGCAATCTACAAATTTTGGTTTTGCTTGCACCTTCTGCTGGTTCACCTTCCTTGCTGCCGGATCACACCTTCTGCTGGTTTGCCTCCCTTGCTACTGGATTGCACCTTCCTTTGGTGTGGACGGCTACTGCACCTCTCCTTGGTGTGGCTAGTAGCTACACCATCCTTTAGTGTAGCCAGCTGATACTCTCCTTGGTTGCCACTCTCTCTTGGTCAGTTGTTGCAATTAGGTTTTCCATTCTCTCAAAAAATTTTATAGCATACACTAGTGTTACAAGGTGCATGGGGTTATTTATAGAACTTTGAGATTAGGGTTACATGATCATCAATGGTCATCATTGATTCCCAAAGGTTGCCCTACAATCAATGGCTAGATTGGATTTAGGAAATTTAGGGTAAATGGTCAATGGTTAATGATCAACTTTGACCCTTAAAATTTAAGGTCAATGGTCAATATTGACTCATTGACTTAGATGACCTATCATCAACGATTTTGACCAACGACTTCTATGCATCTCAACAACATTCAAAACATCAAATCAACATGAGTAACAATGTGAGATGTTGACAACAAATCCAACATTAGCCATCAATGATGGGCTCAACAATCTCCCCCTTTGGATTTGTTGGCAACACATTAAATCCAACAATGCATATATAAGAATGTTTGACATTCACAACTCCCCTTGAAACATGTATCTCTTGTAATTGGTTTTAACTCCCCCTTTTTACTTCTCCCCCTTGACAATTTCTTCCCATTTATTCATCAAGCTACTCTCCCTTTTGATCAGTATATACTCTCTTTGGATTTATGCATAATATCTCCTCCTTTGACAACAAATCTAAGAAATAATAAAAGAGGGAAGGGGAGAGGGGTAGATAATACCTCAGCCTTTAAGGGTTATTTAAATACATAAAGTCAGCCTTAACTTTTGGAATATCTTTCTTAATAAAGGTTTGGTGAATATATCAATAACTTGCTCCATGGTAGGTATATACTCTAGCTTTACTTCATTTTTCTCCACTTTTTCTTTAATGAAGTGGTACTTGATTTCAATATGTTTAGTTTTAGAGTGTTAGACAGAATTCTTTGACAAATTGATGGCACTTTGGTTGTCATAACCAATTAGCAATGGTAAATGTACATCCACATTGATATCTTCAAATTGTTGTTTCCTCTATAGCAGTTGAGTACAAGCCTGAGTAGCAGCCACATATTCAACCTTTGTAGTACTTAGAGTCACCGAATTTTGCTTCTTGCTTTGCCATGAAATACATCTACTAGATGTTGACCTTCTATTATCACAATTTCTAGCCCAATCCACATCTATATACCCATAAAAATTGATCTATCCACTTCTATCATAAAGTAGCCTATAATTTGTTGTGCCTTTCATATACCTTAGAATTCTCTTAGCCACCACAAGCTAAGATTCCTGGGTCACTTTGAAATCTAGCACAAAGTGTTACAACAAAAACAATATTAGGCCTTGATGTGATCAAATATAATAAGCTTCCAATCAACTTTCCATGTTGCCTTTTTTTTTTTATCCTTACTTAACTTTGTTCTAATCATAATGGGAGTGCTTACTTCTTTAGAGTTCTAATCCCAAACCTTTTTAATAGGTCACAAGCATACTTTTCTTAGGAGAGAAAAATTCCAGCCTTTGTAATCCTAAGAAGAATTTCATTTCACCAAGCATAGACATCTCAAACTTCTTCTTCATCTACTCGACAAAGGTAGTTCACAGGGCCTCCTTTTCTTTAGCAAAGATTATGTCATCAATTTAGATCAAAATAAATAACTAGTCCTAGTTTTCTTCCTTTATATACATTTTGCTATCCACATTCCTCTTTCTGAACTTTATATTTTTAAGGCATGTATCTAGCTTGGAATGTCAAACTCTTAGAGCTTGCTTTAAGCCGTATAAAGCCTTGTTCAATTTACACACAATTAAGCCATCATGATCAATTATAAAACCATCAGTTTGTTTAATAAATACCTTTCCTTCAAGCTCTCCATTCAGAAATGCAAACTTTATAACCATCAGATAAACTTTGTAGTTTCTTTGAGCAACAATGACCATGAATATTCTGATTACTTCAATTCTAGCCACCAGAGCAAAGGTTTCTTGAAAGTCAACAATTTCTACTTGTAAGTAACCTTTGCAGAAGTCTTGCCTTATTCCTTACCACCTTACCATTTTCATTTAGCTTATTTCTAAACACCCACTTGGTTCCAATGACGTTTTTCCCTTTAGGCCTAGGTACTAAACACCAAGTGTTGTTCTTTTCAATTTGGTCAAGCTCTTCATTCATAGCACACACCCATTCCTTGTGCTTTAATGTTTCTTCCATGAACTTGGGTTTAACCTTAGAAATCAATGAGGTTTGTTCACCACCCCTTAGTCTTATTCTAGTCTACACAGAGTCCTCTTTCTTGCCAATAATGTTTTTTGCCTCAACTTCAGCTCTGAATCTTTTATGAGTTTGGGAATGCCTTGATTTTTCTTCTTCATCACTTGTTACTTGAGAATCAACACCTTTCTTATGTTGAATGGCCTTAGGTTCATCACTTTTAGATTCTCTTCAGCTATCATAAATGGCATCTTCAGCTTCCTCATGATATGATTGCATTATAGCACCATCTTCATTCACTTTAACATCAAAGTTGTCCATTTGGTACATAGCCCAAGAATATGCCATTATTAGGCTTTTCATCAAATTTGTAGAGATGCTTACCTTTGACATTAATAAGTTACAGGCTTCCAAACACTTTAAAGTGTTTTACACTTGGATTCTTTCCATACCACAGCTTTTAAGGTGTCTTCTCAGTATGTAGTCTTATTAGGCATCTATTTTAGATCTATGTTGCAGTGGTGATAGCCTCTCTTTAGTAGCCATGTGATGTACCATGCTTAGCCAACATGGTTCTTACCATCTCCATTAGGCTTTCATTCTTCCTTTCAGCCACTCCATTTTGTTGGGGTGTGTAGGGACTAGCATATTCATGTTTCACTCCATACTTCTCCAAATAATTTTCAAATTCACCGCATATGTATTCTATCCCATTGTTTGTCTTTTCCCCCCAACTAGCCTTTAGCCAGCCTTCTGTAGCTCTTAAAATTATTGAGAGCCTTTGATTTATGTTTCAAGAACATAATGCAAGCCATTCTTATGAAATCATTTATGAAGGAGATGAAGTACCTATCACCCTTGGTTGATCTTTGTCTCATAGGACCATAAATGTCTGATGAGCTCCAATGGCTATTTTGTTTGGATCTCCAAATTTTTGTGGGGAGCATTCACCATCTTTCCTTTTTGACACTCTTGTTGAAAGTAACTTCATGTCCATCATCATAAAGTTGGCTAACACTAATGAGATTATGTTTTGTCAATTCAACATAAAGCACTTTCTTTGATTTCATCTTTTTTGCACCAATGTTAGTAGCATCAATACCTTGAATCTTTAAGGCACCATTATTGCCAAATCTAACTGACCTATCATCATATTTTGCTACTCCCTTCAACATCTTGGAGTCTCCTATCGTGTGTAATGAGCACCCACTATCCAAGATCCATGACTTTTCTTTCTTGGAAGCTTTTAAGGCTACTTCCACAACTATCGATGTTTCTCTTCCTTTTTTTCTTCTTTGGCTAAATATGGGAGAATGTGTAGGTGTTCTCCTTTGCACTCCTTGATCGTGCAGCAATGTCAAGCAATCCTTAGTAGTGTGTCCAAACCTTTCACATCTTCCACATAGCAAATCAAAATTTTTTCTTAGTGGAATATGACTTCTTTCCACTTGAGACTGTCCCCTTTCTTGATAGAGTCTCCTTCTAGACTCTTGCCTCACACTCCTTTTCATTATAAACTAAGTATTCTAACAAGCATTAGCCTTGTGCCCATACTTACCATAACTCTAGCAAAATCCTTCGAAGTTGGATTTACTTCTTTTACCAAGTTCAAGTATCCTTGCTTTAATAACTATTATGCCAACCTTCTCTCCATCTTTGACAGTCTATCTCCTTTAGATAAGAGTCTTCACCACATCTTTCTTAACCCATTTTAGCTTGGGCTGGTCTCTCTTTTCCATCACATCATTGTGCTTACTTTCTAGTACAAACACAATTTTCTTCTTTTCTTCTACCTTCTCACTTGGCTTTTCAATATAGTCAAGTCCTTTTTTCCCCCATGAAATGAGGTCTTTGATTACTTAGACACTCGTCCAATTTTTTGGTAGCTTCCTCTTTTGATTGCATGGATGTATTTCTAGGCTTTGAGATTTAGGGATGCATAATCATCAACAATCAACATTGATTCCCAAAGGTTGTCCTAGAATCAACAGCTAGATTTTATTCCTAAAATTTAAGGTCAATGGTCAACTTTGACTTCCTAAAATTTAAGGTCAATGGTTAAGGGTCAACAGTCAACTTTAATTCCTAAAATTTATGGTCAACGATCAACATTAACTCATTGACCTCAAAGTTGACCTACCATTAACAGTATTAACCAATGACTTTTCTGTATCTCAATAACATTCAACACATCAAATCAACACAAACAAATGTACGAGATGTTGTTGATAACAAATCTAACATTAGCCATCAAAGATGGGCTCAACAATCTCCTCCTTTGGATTTGTTGGCAACACATTAAATCCACAAATCAATAATTAGGCATAAGCACAGCTCCCCCTAAAACATATGTCTCCCTTATTGCATGTACTTGTTCCTTTAATTCCCCTTTGTTTTCTACTTCTCCCCCTTTATTCATCAATTTATTCCCCTTTTTCATCAGTATATACTCTCTTTGGATTTATGCATAAAATCTCCCCTTTTGACAACAAATCCAAAGAATGATAGAAGAGAGAAGGGGAAAAGGGTTAGAGGCATACCTTAACCTCCAAGGGTTGGCTAAATACATAAGGTCAGCCTTAACTTTTGGAACATCTCTCTTAACAGAGGTTTGTGAATATATTAATAACTTGCTCAGTGGTAGGCACATACTCTAACTTTACTTCATTTTTCTCCATTTTTTCTTAAATGAAGTGATACTTGATTTCAATATGTTTTTTTCTAGAGTGTTGGGTAGGATTCTTTGATAAATTGATGGCATTTTGGTTGTCACAACCAATCAACAATGGCAATTACACATCCACCTTTGTATCTTCAAGCTATTGTTTCATCTATAGTGATTGAGCACAAGCTTGAGTAGTACCCACATATTTAGCCTTTGCAATACTTAGAATTACTAAATTTTTCTTCTTGCTATGCCATGAGACATATTTACTGGCCAAATAAAATGTACCACCTAATGTTGACCTCCTGTCATCACAATTTCTAGTCCAATCAACATTTGTATAGAGCCTTGTTTAATTTACACACACATAAACCATCATCATCAAGTATCAAACTATAAGGTTGTTCAATAAATACCTTTTCTTCAAGCTCTCCATTCAAAAATGCAGACTTCACATCCATTTGATAAACTTTGTAGTTTCTTTAAGCAATAATGGCCATAAATATTCTAATTGCTTTAAGTTTGGCCACAGGAGCAAAGGTCTCTTCAAATTCAACACTTTCTACTTATGAGTAGCCATTGCAGACAAGCCTTGCCTTGTTTCTTACCACCTCACCATTTTCATTGAGCTTATTTCTGAAAACCCACTTGGTTCCAATGATGTTTTTCCCTTTAGGTTTACGTACTAAACAACAAGTGTTGTTCTTTTCAATTTAATCAAGCTTTTTATTTATAGCACACACTCATTCCTTATGCTTTAATGCTTTTTCCACTAACTTGGGTTCAACTTCTGAGATCAATGAGGTTTGTTCACTACCTCTTAGTCTTCTCTTAGTCTACACAAAGTCCTTTTTATTGCCAATAATATTCTTAGCCTCAACTTTAGCTTTGTCTCTTCTATAAGTTTAGGAATGCCTTGATTCTGCTTCTTCATCACTTATAACTTGAGAATCAATGTCTTCCTCATGCTAAATGCCCACTAATTCATCACTTTCATATTCTTTTTGATTGTCATACATGACATCTTCAGCTTCCTTATGTTGTAATTGCATTGTAGAATCATCTTTAATCACTTTAACTAAAGCTGTTCACCATTTTCAACAACCTTTTGTTATAGCATCTAAAGCCTCTTCCATTTGGTACATAGCCCAAAAGTATGCCTTCATCAGCCTTCTCATCAAATTTTTTGAGATGCTTGCCTTATATTTTAATGAGGCACAGTGTCATAAATATATGAATTTCACTCATGACCATGTGACATTTAGCTTGTTTCCTACATCCTTTATAGAAGCTAAATCAACCTTTTCGACCTTGGATGGTAAAAAGAGAATAGGAAACGATCGAAAACACAAGAGTGAGAGAGAGAGAGAGGAAGCGAGAGAGAGAGAGCGAGAGAGAGCGAGAGAGAGAGAGAGAGAGAGAGAGAGAGAGAGCATTGGAGAGTGGAAGTGTTATAGTATTCTGAATAATTTTCGATGCTTGGGATGAGTGGCACATTTTCTTTATATACAACTACACCCCTGTAATGGATGGTGGTGATCAATCTAATCTAATGACTACAATTGAGTCTCTAAAGAGTTTTACATTTATCTATAAGTCTTTATGCATCAAATGAATTCTATAATGGTATAAAATATTCTAGAGTCCTTATAACCTCTCCATCATTCAAGATTTTTTTCTAAGGTTTTCTAGATTTTTTCAGGGTGTTTCACTCTCCCCTACTTAATTCTTTCACACCCTAATTGAATCTTCGTACTCTTGGAGACGTTGTCAAAATTGCTAGAGGTCTTCCTTGGTTTCCCATGTTGCTTCACTTTTAGGTAATCCCTTCCACTTAATCCTATTGAGTGCTTATTGGGGTTCCACGTTTCCAAACAATTTGCTTACCCAGCACTTTGTTAATTTCTTTATTGTAAGACTTTACCACAATTGGTGGAGCTCTAGTTGAGACTTCATGACTTAGGTCCTCCTTATCATTCTTGAATGGTTTGAGCATGGTTGCATGAAAAACCGGATGGATTTTGAAGTTCTTGGGCAAGTCTAGCTTGTAAGATACTTTGCCAACCTTTTTCACAATCGAATATAGCCCCTCATATTTCCTTATTAGGCCCTTGTGGATGAAGCATAAAGCCTTGAATTGTTGGGGTAAGATCTTAACCAATACCTTGTCACCAATAGTGAACTCGACTGGTTGTCTTCTCTCATCGACCCACTTCTTCATCTTCTTAGCTGCTTTGTCAAGGTAGGAACGCGCTATGTTTGCTTGCTCCATAACTTGGCCATTTTTATTGCTCTCAGGCTTTTGATTGATAAGTCCACATCCACAATGTGTGGCATCAAAGGTTGTTTCCCAATTACCAATTTAAAAGGACTCTTTCCCATTGTCTCACTCCTTTGCAAGTTGTAAGAGAGTTGAGCCACGTCTAAGAGCTTTACCTAATCTTACTAGTTACCATTTACAGAATGCTTAAGATAGCACTTCAAAAGAGCATTCACCCTCTTAGTTTGGCTATCAGTTTAATGATGAAAGCTCGTAGAGAAATGTAGCTTAGTCCCTATGAGCTTGAACAACTCGTCCTACAATTTGCTAGTGAAGTGAGGATAACAATTTATAATGATGTGTCACGGTAACCCCTAACACTTCACCACATTCTTGAAGAATAGTTGTGCTATCTCTTCTAATTTGGGTAATGTTGAGATGAAATCCATAGTGATGGTCTCCCAAGGCCTCCGATGTATTGGTAATGGTTCCAATAAGCCACCAGGTAGTTTATGTTCAACCTTGTCCTGTTAGTAAACAAGATAGGTCCTCACATATGTCTCAACCTTTTCCCTTAGTTGAGGCCAATAGAAAGCCACTTCCAATAACGCCCATGTCCTCTTTATGCTTGGGTGACCCACCTATTTGGTCTCATGACATTCCTTATTGAGAGAGCATCTGATGTTCCCCCACTTGGGCACACATAGTCATTTACCTCGAGTGTAGATCAGGTCATCCCCAACCAAAAACCTTTTTATCTTCCCCTTAGTAGCAAGGCTAGCAACCTGCCTAGCCATGGGGTCATGCCTAATGCCTTCTTGGATCATGTCTTTGATATCCCTTTTTAATTGAGTGATCGTCGCTAATTCTACCTTGCGACTTGGAGAATCAGCAACTGCATTGGCTTTGCCTGGCTTATACTCTAGGGTATAGTCAAACTCAGCCAAGTAATCTGGCCACCTAGCTTGCTTCAGGGTCAACTTCTTTTGGGTTTAGAAATAGGTAATGCTCACATTTTCCATCTTGATCATGAATTGCATACCCAACAGATAGTGACACCAAATGCACAGATAGTGTACAATGGCGGTCATCTCCTTTTCTTACACTGTGTATCTCCACTCAGTGTCATTTAGCTTTCTACTTTCAAAGGCCATAGGATACCCATTTTGCATTAGGACCCCTCCAATGACAAAGTTGAAGGCATTAGTGTGAACTTTAAACATCTTTATGAATTCAGAGAGAACAAGAACAAGCTCTTTGTTCACTGTGGCCTTTAACCCTTCATAGGCCATTTGTTGCCAGGTCATCCATTCCCATGTTTGATTCTTCTTCAACAAGTATGTTAGTGTAGTTGTGCAAGTCAAGTATCAGTTGATAAACTGCCTATAGTAGTTGGCTAGGCCAAGGAATGACCGCAACTCAGATAATATCTTTGGCAGTTCCACATTCAATAAAAGCAAAACAAGGTAGAAGAAGGGTGGACATAGTAAGTGACACTCTTTGTATTGTACTTACTTAGTCATTGCAATAGTGAAAGGAGAAAAGGATTAAGACATCTATTGTAATTGGAATTCTCAAGTATAGTGGATAGTCTCGGTAAGGGAGAGTCCTTACCATCGTGGATGTACGTTACATTGACGGAACCATGTCCTTAATTTGCTTTAGACTTTGTGTTTTGAATTGAGTTGTGAACACAATTAAAGTATCAAGAAACCCATAACCTAACGAAGACCTAAACAAGAACATTCGAATTTTCTATTAGGCAAGGTATCTGAAAAGTGACTTTGGGGACTATTGTGATTAGTAGGTAGCAATAGATCTACCTTAGTCGAGTCTGAAAAAGAGTTCACTTTTAAGAAGAGGTTGAAGTTGTTCACTCACCTATAAATTGTGAATTGTGGTGATATTGATTCACCCCCCCTCTCAGTATCACAAACTAGTAGATCCTAAGGAGAAGTCGGGAACTTCAATTGGAATCAGAGCATAGGTTCACCAGTTTGAAACTTAATAACTTGGTGTACTAGTTTGAAGGGATCTAGAAGTTTGACTTATTTAGCATATTGAAAAATGGAAGCTGGTACCAGCACTAGCACCACTTATAGCAAGAAGGTTCCAATCTTTAATAGAACCAACTTTCATATATGGAGAGCAAGAATGATTGCAACCATGGGCATAAACGTGGTGAAATGTGTACAGGAGGGTTTTGTGGCTCTGGAAGAAGGTAAAGACCTAACCTCAGAGGAGTTAAGGCAGTTTGAGATAAATGGGAAAGCCTCAAACGTCATCATTTTAGCATTGACAGATGTTAAGTATGCTAAAGTTATGGACTACAAATTTGCCAAGGAGACATAGGACAGATTCCAGAAAGTCTATAAAAGTGATAGCAGAATGAAGGAGGCTAAATTTCAAGTGTTTAAGGAGAGATATGAATCTTTTAGAATGTAGAAGAATGAGATAGTTCAAGAGTTCTTCACTAGGGTTATTAATGCTGTAAACAACCTGAGAAGTCATGGGAAGAACAAGGACTTATCGATTGTGAAGAAAATTTTAAGAATTCTACCTAAGAGGTTTGCCTTAAAGGTAGCTACCATAAAGGAGAGTAGAGATATCAATTCTATGTCTCTGCATGATCTCTAGTGCAATCTTATTGCATATGAGATAAGAATAAAGTCAACTGAGAGCTCCTCAATGTCAAAGGTATCAAAAGAGGTAGCTTTCAAAGCTATGAAGTACTTGAAGATAAAAGAAAAGGAAGAATCATCCAGTGAGGATGTTAATGATGATGATGAGGAAGAAAGTGAAGGTGAAGTATTGGCTTACTTCACAAGGAAATTCAAAAAGTGGTCTAAGTAGAGAAAAGGATAGTTGTCCTTGAAATATTATCGTTGTGGGCAAACTAGACACTTTGCTTCTCAGTGCAAAGTGAAACTTGATGATGAAGATGAGGAGGGTGATGATGAGCAAAATTCAAGATGGAGAAGATCATCATTCAAATCAAAGAAGTCCAGTAAGAAGACTGCCAATCCATAAAAGAAGAAGGGAGGCTTATTCAAGAGTTATGTGAGTTAGATAAAAGAAGCTGATGAGGAGAAAGATGAAGAATCATCAGATGAGCATGCCTTTATGGCATCAGCTCAAGGTGGTAGTTCAACCTCTGAAGAGGAAGTGGAGGTTGATAAAGAAGAACCAAATCTTGAAGCTGAGTTGGAAGCAGCTTCAAAGGAGAAAATCAAAAGGGGCAGAACCATAAAAATCTTGGAGGCTCACATAAAACAAGTTGAAGCAAAGTCTGAGGAAGATAAAAGTCAAAAGAATGAAATAAGGGCTGAACATATTGACTTGAAGAAAAGATTTGAAGAATAGATCAAAATATGTGAAGACCTTACAATAGAGCTTGGCTTAAGGACTTCAACAATTGAAGAAATGGAGATAGAGTTGCTAAGACTTTAGCAACAACTCAAAAAGAGTGAAGGAAACTTGTAGAAGGTTGACGTGATAAGAGAAACAAGCTCTGCAAGAGAAAGGAAGAATGTAGAGAAAGTGCAGCAATTTGAGGCTGCATTGGCTATAGAAAATAAGAATGTGCTATAGAAGTTGAAAGAGAAGGTTGTAACTAAGAAGAAGATTGCTGAGAATAAAGAAGATTTGAAGAAGCAACCTAGGTTGGCAAACAAGAAGGAAGAAAAGAAAGTTAGCTAGCAGAGGGCTACTGTTGAACAGAAGAAGGAGAAGAAGGTAATTGAAATGAAAGTCACACAAGCAAAGAAGCTAACTACTTTGCCTACACAACAAGTGATGATCATAAGAAGACAAGCTGTGATCAAACCTAAGAAGAGGCAGCTTCAAGGTCATTGCCTTCATTGTGGAGTTTTGGGTCATAAGGTGAGTAACTGCTAGTGGAGAAGGCCAATATATGTCTCCAACTTGACAAGATACGACGCAGCATATAGAGGGAGACAATACAAAACTCAGAGGAGAACACCTCTCGTGAGTTCCTGCATATACTATAAAAGGTAAGGACATTGATGAGGATTATTGGTGGAAGCCCAAACTAGTAGCTTTAAAGAACAAGTTTGCTATATTGGTAAACTTGGAACAATGTGAAAGGTGCGAGCAGGATGGTCATAATGCCAAGAGATACATGACACTTCTCCCTAAGCAAGAGAAGGCACTCAATGGCACAATGAAAACAAGCGGTGCAGTCAAAGTTGAGAAAAAGGAGAAAGCTATCTTCCAACCAATTCAAAAGAAGGAATATAGAGCAAAAAGGGAGGTGGCTAATATAGCTAAAATTGCACTAAAGGGTGACTACAAGGATAAGCAATGTGATGTTCCCGACTTCTCCTTATGATCTATTAGTTTGTGATACTGAGAGGGGGGGTGAATCAGTATCACCACAATTCACAATTAATAGGTAAGTGAACAACTTCAATCTCTTCTTAAAAGCAAACTCTTTCTCAAACTCGACTAAGGTAGATCTATTGCTACATACTAATCACAATAGTCTCTAAAGTCACCTTTCAGACACCTTGCCTAATAGACAATATTAATGTTCTTGTTTAGGTCTTTGTTAGGTTATGGGTTGGCTGATACTTTACCTACGTTCACAACTCAATTTAAAATACAGAACATATAGCAAATACATCCACGGTGGTAGGGACTCTCCCTCTATCGAGACTATCCACTATACTTGAGAATACAGGTTACAATGGATGTCTTTAATTCTCTGCTCCTTTCACTATTTCAATTATTAAGCAAGTATAATACAAAGAGTGTCACTTACTATGTCTACCCTTCTTCTATCTTGTCTTGCCTCTATTGAATTGAAAGGTTGCTCCACTGCCGCTTAGAAGTTCATAATAATGCTCTCTAACCTCTCTTGAAGAAGTCTGAAAATACGTTGAGTTCAATACTTTGCTGAATTCCTTCTCTACATTGTATCACACAATTCCTGCTTTCACCATCTTATGGTCTCACCCGTCTCCTTATTTCATGATCTCACTATCTCACAACTCGCTTGTCTGTTTCTCTCTCTCTTGCTGTCCAGCCAGATTTCTCTCTCTTCTTGCCTAATTTCTCTCTCTTACTGCCGGATTTCTCTCACCATCCTGTTGGATTTCTCTCTCTTACTAGATTTCACTTACCGTCAGCTTTCTCTCTCTTCTCGCTGGTTTGCTCTGATTTGGCCGTTGAGTTTCTCTCTTTTCCCGATCTGGCTGTATAGGTCTTTGACGTCCACCCACCTTCAGCCGTCTAGCCGTGTTGGGTTTCTCACTCCAATGGTCTGGTTTTCCACTCTCTCGTCACCTTCCTCAGCCGCATTTCGGCCATCTTACGTTCAATGTTCAGCCCCCTTTCATCCGCCTCCTTCTCTCTCAACGTATTTGTCATTTTTGCTCAATTTTCTGACTATCGATGGCTTTGTTTTCTTCTCCTTCCCATCGACGGCTACTCAATTGTTTCGGCCGTCCACCTTTGTTCTTTGTTTAGCCTAGCCATCGACCATCTCTCTCCTTCCCATCGACGGCTACCATTTTCTCTCTCTTTTCCAAGTGTTTGACGGTTTCTCTCCATAGTTTTGCCCTACTGGATACACTGTTTAATTTCTGACAACACTGTTCAATTACGACAATACTATTCAATTCCGACGAAATTGTTCACTACGGCTACTCTTTTCTTTTGCAGGTGGTATTCTTCTGTGTAGGGTTTGGTGTTCTCTTTAGTTGGTTAGTTGTCTAGGTTTTGCTGAATGCTCAATATTGCCGACTCCTTTTTTCTTTGTCTTCCAAGACCATTATATACTCTACTCCATGAAATCCTAATAGGGCTTACATAGTGAATTACTTTCATGCCCTTCCGTGCGGCTTTACCTTTTTGCCCTTCCATGTAGCTTCAATTTACTTACACATATAAAAATAGTTGACAACAATTACAACCCATACAACGTTGTGGGAACAACAATCTCCCCCTTTGTAATTGTTGGCTACACTTATAACAAAGGCCATTATGTAGCAATTACAATTTCAACTCCCCCTAAATATGCACTCCCCCTTTATTAACAGCTTCCCTTGGACTGTTGCTTCTCTCCCCCTTTGCCAACCAATTACAAATCTGAAAAACTCGCAAAGTAGAGATGGAGGATTCACTCGAACTTCAGGCTTGGGGAGGCATCTACATAGATAGACTCAATCTGTGCTTTTCAAACAACTTTGTGGACAGAGGTTTAGTTAGAATATCTGAAATTTGATCTTTAGTGCCAACATACTCCAATTGAATTGTACCTTGTTCCACTTGATCTTTGATGAAGTGATACTGGATGTCAATATGCTTGCTCCTCAAATGTTGAACTGGATTCTTGCTGAGATCAATAACACTTTGATTATCACAAAGTACACTCACTGGTAACTTCACTTGAACACCCAAGTCTGCCAAATGTCTTAGCATCCATAACACCTGTGTACATGTTGCACAAGCAGTCATATACTCTACCTCAGTTGTGCTTAAAGCAACACTATTCCACTTTCTACTTAACCATGCAACAGACTTTGAACCCAAGTAGAATCTGCAGCCACTAGTTGATTTTCTATCATCTATACTTCCTGCCTAGTCGACATCAGTGTATGCTTGTAGTTTAATAGAATCCATGGCTGGATACCACAAACCCATTTCCAGTGTTCCATTGAGGTATCTTAGGATCAGCTTGGAACCTATTAGCAATGCACGAAGCTTGCATAAGATCAGGCCTTGATGTTGCAAGGTACAAAAGGCTCCATATCATCTTTTTGTATTCTGTAGGGCTTGTACTCCTTTCCTCCTGATCTTTTGTTAACTTGTAGCCCACTGTCATAGGGGTATTGACAGGTTTGCTATCCTTCATGCCAAACTTTTTCAGCATCTCTTTGGCATATTTAGTCTGAGAAATAAAGATACCTTCTTCACACTGCTTTATCTGTAATCCAAGAAAGTATGTCATTTCTCCAATCAATGACATCTCAAATTCCTCACTCATATTCTGGGCAAAATCTTGAATAGCTCAAAGTGATCCCCTCTAAAGATGATGTTATCCACATATACCATGGTTATTAGCTGGCCTTTCTCTGAGTTGAACATATATAGGTTATTATCAACCGTTCCTTTTCTGAAGTTCAACCTTCTCAAGTACGCATCCAGCTTGCTGTACCATGCTCTTGGGACTTGCTTAAGACCATACAAGGCTTTCTTCAGCATTCATATGTGATTCTCATCCTCACTGATTTGTACATTATAGGGTTGTTCAATATATACCTCTTCTTTTAGGAGCCCATTCAGGAAGGTGGATTTCACATCCATCTAATAGACTTTATACCTCTTGTGTGCTACCAAAGCTAGGAACATTCTGATAGTTTCTAACCTTGCTATTGGTGTAAGAGGATCACCTCTTCTTGAAGAGCATTGATCCAATGTTTCTTTATCCTTCTACCTTGCCTCGTCTTAGTTATAAGAGGATCTCTTTCTTTATCTTCAGACTCACTCTTCTCCGAGTCTGAACTTACTTCTTGTTCCTTTTCTTTAGGTTGGTCTAATTTTTCATCTACATTGATGTCATCTTCTTCTTTGTCCTTAGCTTCTCCATTCTGCATTGTTTTCCAGTT
This sequence comes from Ceriops decandra, assembly GCA_020615895.1. NCBI lineage: Eukaryota > Viridiplantae > Streptophyta > Magnoliopsida > Malpighiales > Rhizophoraceae > Ceriops > Ceriops decandra. Next base: position 21,249 of record JAHLGO010018351.1, on the reverse strand, counting down.
CTCATCTATTCTTACATCACTGGAAGTGATCACTTTTCCCAACTTATGCAAGAAAACTCTATAACCTTTTGTCTTTTCTGAGGATCCCACAAAAATGCCTTCATAAAACCTAACATTGAATTTTCCCAAGTTTTGCTCCTTGTTCGTCACAAAACATGTGCTGCCAAAGACTCTGAGATACTTGGCTATTGTCTTCTTCCCATTCCATAGCTCATATGGAGTCTTATCAGCATTGGGCCTTAGTAATGCTCTATTTAGTAGATGCACAGTTGTAAATGTTGCTTCTGTCCAAAATCTTGTGTGAAGCTTGGATTCCAGCAGTAGAGTCCTTGCTATTTCAACCACAGCTCTATTTTTCCTTTCTACCACCCCTTTCTATTGACGTGTTCTTACTACTGCCATTTGATGTTGAATTCCATGCTTCTCAAGATAATCTTCAAAAGCTTTATTTGTAAATTCAGTGCCTTGATCTGACCTCAGTACTTTGATCTTTCTTCCACTCTCATTTTCAGCCAATCTTCTGTATCTCATAAAGCAATTTAAAACTTTTGACTTATGTTTAAGGTGCATGAGGTAGGTGCTTCTCTAATAATCATCAACAAACAAAATGAAGTACCTCTCACATTTCAACCCTTTTGTCCTCATCGATCCACACAAATCAATATGCACAAATTTTAAGCACAGCTTTAAAATTGAACTCTTTGGTCTTTTACTGCTTTTTGGCATGTTTTCCTTTAGAGCATGCTAAGCAAACATACTCTCTCTCTCTCTCCTGAGATCAGGAATGTCTCTGATTGCATTAGTAATGGTCAGCTTCCTCATGTTCTTCTGTGATAAGTGTCTTAGCCTCCTATGCCAGAATTGATTTTCTTCTTCTTTAGTGAGTAAACAGCTGCTTGTCTTGTCCTCATCAATCACATATAAATTTCCAGTTGTTCTCTTCTCGACTGCAACAATAAGAGAGAGAAATCCGGCAAGACGGTGAGAGAAATCCGGTGAGAAGAGAGAAATCTGGCTAGACAGCAAGAGAGAGAGAAATAGATAGGCGAGCTATGAGACAGTGAGATCATGAGACAAGGAGACAGGTGAGATCGTAAGACGGTGAAAGCAGGAATTGTGTGATACAACGTAGAGAAGGAATTCAGCGAAGCATTGAACTCAATGTATTTGCCGTTTTTGCTTGATTTTCCGATAGTCGATGGCTGCTTAATTGTTTCAACCGTCCACCTTTATTCTTCATTCAGCCTGGCTATCAACCGTCTCTCTCTTTCCCATCGACGGCTACCGTTTTCTCTCTCTCTTCCAAGTGTTTGATAGTTTCTCTCTCTAGGTTTTGCCCTGCCGGATACACTATTCAATTTCGACAATACTGTTCAATTCCAATGAAACTATTCATTATGGCTACTTTTTTCTTTTGTAGGTGGTGTTCTTTTGTGTAGGGTTTGGTGTTTTCTTTGGTTGGTCAGTTATCTAGGTTTTGCTTAATGCTCAATATTGCCGAATCCTTTGTTCTTTGTTTTCCAAGACCATTATATACTCTACTCCATAAAACCCTAATAGGGCTTAGGTGGTAAATTTACTTTCTTGCCCTTCTGTGTGGTTTTACCTTTTTGCCCTTCCATGTAGCTTCACTTTACTTGCACACGTAAACCTAGTTAACAACAATTACAACCCATACAAGGCTATAGGAACAACACAATGGATCCTTGATTGTAGATGCACTTCGCACATAATGGGAGCCAAGAGTAAATTATCAAAGCTAAACAAATCAAGAGAAGTCAGAGTCAAGTTTGGCAATGATGATTCACTCAACATCAGTGGTCAGGGGTCAATGAATATTGGAAAAGGAAAGCTAAAAGATGTTCTGCATTTTGAAGGACTCAAATATAATCTAGCATCTGTCAGCAAACTATGTAATGAAGACCATAAGGTAATATTCACAAAAACATGTTGCCAGGTAAAGAGTAAAGAAGGCAATACTATTACAGTCGAGAAGAGAACAACTAGAAATTTGTATGTGATTGATGAAGAAAGAGATCCTCTTGCAACTAAGATTATGCAAGAAAGAAAGCCAAAGAAAATGTAAACTAGTGCTTACCAAGAAAATCAAATCATAGGTGACCCATCAGTAGGAGTTACTACAAGAAGAAGAATTGTGGGAGCTACTGCTTTACTCTCACAAGTTGAACCTAAATCTATTGAAAAGGCTACACAAGATTTAACTAAATCTCTGTTTACAGAGCTGTTTGAAAAGCACAAATCGAGTCTGTCTGTGCAAATGCCTCATTAAGCCTAAAGTTCAGGTGAATCCTTCATCTCTACTTTGCGAATTTTTAAGATTTGTAATTGGTTGGCAAAGGGAGAGAGAAGCAACAGTGCAGGTGAAGCTGTTAAGAAAAGGGGAGTACATATTTAGGGGGAGTTGTAACTATTGCATAGTGGCTTTTTTTATAAGTGTTGCCAACAATTACAAAGGAGGAGATTGTTATTCCCACAACCTTGTATGGGTTGTAATTGTTGTCAACAAGGTTAAGTGTGCAAGAAAGTAAAGCCACATAAAAGGGCAAGAAGGTAAAAGCCACAAAGAGGGGCAAGATCATAAAAGCCACATGCAAGGGCAAGACAGTAAATTTGCTACAAGTAAGCCCTATTAGGGTTTCATGGAAGAAAGTATATAAAGACCTTGGAAGACAAAATTAGGATAAGGCCCACACAATTGAATACATGGCAAAAACACAAGAGGGGTGAATGAAGAGAGAGAGACCATCGGCAGTTGAGCATTTGGCAAACACAAGATGGCAAAACATAGGAACCGACTAAAGTGGTACATGACAAAAAGAAGAGATGCACAGCTAAAAATCAGATTTGGGGGACAAACAAAGAGCGACCGAGTGAAAAAAAGCCCCACCTGCAAAAGAGAGAGAAAACCCAACCTTGGGTAAGAGAGAAAGTGGTGAACAGCCGAAGAAGGTCTAGACGGTAGGCCAAAGAAGAGCCACCACTAGCCAAAGGAGAAAACCAACAAGACAAAAATAGCACAGCAGAACAGTGGAAGGAGAGAAAAATCTGATAGTCCAAAGAAGAGAGAGACTGTCGGCAAAATAGAGCAACTAGTTAAAAGAGAGGAAGGAACTATCCAATCACAAAAGAGAAACCGTTCAACCTAGAGAGTCAGCCAAAACCTAGAGAGAGACCATCTAACAAAAGAGAGGTTGGCCAAAACACAGCCATTCGAAGAGAGAGAAAAACCGAGAAACGCTCGAAAGAGAAAAATGCCAGAACAGGGGGTCGAAGGGGAGAAAATACAATAGGCAAAAGAAAGGGTTGAATGGTAAGAAAGCAAAACTGCAAGAGAGCAGAACGTCAAAAGGAGAGCATGGCAAGAGAACAGCGTCACTGACCAAAAATAGGAGACGACCAGAAACTGGTGACCAGGCCGTGAGACATAAAATGGGAGACCAACAAAGCTGGAATGGGAGTACAACAAAAACGTGAAACGAATAAGGGAGTGTAGCTGAAACAAACAGGGAAACTATGCAGCAAAACCGTAAGGCAGACCACCAGTGAAGCTGTGTAGCAAAATTGTGAAGCTGAGGAGACCAGCAAATCAGAAATGTGCATGTGACAGGGGTATAGTAGAAATGAGCAACAAGGAGGGTAGACTTGGTATCTGTGAGGTGTGAGACCAGGTGATGCATGAGGCAGGCCGTGTGACTTAAACCAGCAAAACCAGAAGGGTGGTGCAGGCCAATAGACATGCAACAGTAGATCAGAAGTGTGAGGGCAGGCTATGAGACGGTGAGACAGTGAAACCAGGAGACAAGTGAGATCGTGAGACCATGAAAACAGGAGTTATGTAAGACAACTTAGAGAAGAAATTTGACGAAGCATCGAAAAGAACTCAACGTATTTCCAAATTTCTTGAAGAGAGATCAGAGAGTGTTGCAGAGAACTTCTAAGCAGTAGTGGAGCAGCCTTTCAATTCAACAAAGGCAAGACAAGCTAGAAGAAGGGTAGACACAGTAAGTGACACTCTTTGTATTGTACTTACTTAGTAATTGCAATAGTGAAAGAAGCAGAAGATTAAGACATCTATTGTAATTGAAATTCTCATGTATAGTGGATAGTCTTGATAAAAGAGAGTCCCTACCATCGTGGATGTACGTCACGTTGACGAAATCACATAAATCTCATGTGTCCTTAATTTTCTTTACGTTCTGTGTTTTGAATTGAGTTGTGAATGCAACTAAAGTATCAACCAACCCATAAGCTAATGAAGACTTAAACAAGAACATCCAAATTATCTATTAGGCAAGGTATCTGAAAGGTGACTTTGGGGACTATTATGATTAGTAGGTAGCAATAGATCTACCTTAGTTGAGTTTAAAAGAGTTCATTTTTAAGAAGAGGTTGAAGTTGTTCACTCACCTGTGAATTGCGAATTATGGTGATACTGATTAACCCCCCTCTCAGTATCACAAACTAATAGATCCTAGGGAGAAGTCGGCAACTTCACATCTTTTAGGCATTAAACCATTTAAACTTTGTAAGAAAACTAATCAAGATAAATGATTCTTGTATTTGATGGACTTTAATAGATAGACAATAAATATGCATTACTATGCTTGTCATAATAAATATAATATTTGATGTAGATAAAAAAGTTAATTTGATAGTTATTTGTTTTAGAATACAATTCAAGCTTAAAAGACAGTAAAGTAAATCTTAATGCAAGCCAAGGCTTTATTAGCTGTATAAATATGTTGAATGAAATTGTGTTAAGTGATTGTAAGGTTTTTGACAACAACTCCTAAAAAATATGATTAGATTTGCTATCAACTTATTTAGGAAGTTTGTCCTTATCTTTAAGGATATGGTTCTAAATTCAACTTATAAATAAGCTTAATTTCATTGTTAAAGGAGTGAAACTAAAAAAAAGAGGTGATAATTTTCTCCTTCCATTCTTGTTAGCAAGACTTCTCCTTTTAGTGCAAGGAGTCATTCACACAAAACCTTTAGTACTCAAAATCTATTGAATTCTATCAAAATAAAGTAATTCTTGCACTTAAATAGCTTTTTTTAGCGTTTAATTCTATTGAGCTCATCTTTGATGGCTAATGTTGGATTTGTTGTCAATGGCATCTCACATAGTTGTTCATGTTGATTTGATATTTTGAATGTCGTTGAGATACAGAGAAGTCATTGGTCAAAACTATTGATGGTAAGTCAACTCTAAAGTCAATAAGTCAATGTTGACTGTTAACTCTAAATTTTAAGAAGTCAATGTTGACTATTAACCCTAAATTTTAAGAAGTCAATGTTGACTATTGACCCTAAATTTTAGGAATCAAATCTAGTCGTTCATTGTAAGGTAGCATTTAGAAATCAATATTGACCATTGGTAAGTGTGTAACCTTAATTTCAAAGCTTTATAATTACCTCCATGCATTTTGCATGACTAATTTATGGGCTGTAGAAAAATTGAGAGAAGTGCAAGGGCTATAAAGAGAGAAAATTGGGAGAACATAAAGAGAGAGTGACTAGCCAAGGAAGAAAAGGTAGCCACCAAGGAGAGGTGTAGCCGGCCAAGAGAATTGTAGCACCGAGGAGACGTGTAGTTAGCCAAGAGAGGTGTAGTCGGCCAAGATGACAACAACCACTAAAGAAAAAGGTAGCCATACCAACCAAAGGAGGAGTTGCAGCAGCTAGCAGCCATACCAAAGGAAGAAGAAGGTAGTAGTTAACCAAACCAAAGGGAGAAGAAGAAGGCAGTTGTCAACCATACCAATCAATGAGGAAGTTGTAACAGCCATACCAAACTAGAAGAGATATGCAGTAGCCACACCAAAGAATGAAAAATGTGTAGTAGCCACACCAAAGAGTGAAAATTATATAGTAGCCACACCAAGGAGTGAAAAATGTGCAACAACCACACCAAGGAGAGAAAAACATGCAGTAGCCACCCTAAGGATAGATGGATGTGCAACAGCCACCAACGAGGGATCTTGCAACACAACCAGTAGCTCATAGCAATCAATTGTAGGTGAATCACAACTAGCAATTGCAGCAGTTGAATCACAACTAGCAGTTGCAGCAGGTGAAGCATAACTAGCAATTACAGTAGCAAAGGGCATGCAACAATAGCAGCAAGGGTAGTTAGCAATAGCAATAAGGGCAACTAGTAATACCAGTAAGTGTAGGCACGACCAGCAACAAGCATAATTAGCAAGTGTAGGCATAACCAACAACTTGCAACAATAGGCAGCAAGTGCAAGCATTAGTAGTAGAGGAGAAAACATGCCCTAGCAGTAAGGCAAGTAGCACCAATAGCAGGAGGAAAAAACGTGCCCCAACAGTAAGTCTAGTAGTAAAGGAGAAAACATGCCTTGATAACAAGTCTGACAGCTTGTAGTAGCAAAGAAGAAAATGTGTCTAAATAGCAAGTCCAACAGCTTGTAGTAGTAAAGGAGAAAACATGTCCTAGCAACAGGTCTGGCAGCTTGTAGCAACAAAGGAGAAAATGTGCCTCGGTAGTAGGGCAAGTAGCACTAGCAGTAGGTGAAGTAACCTGTCAAGGGAGTAAGTGAAGCAACTTACCAAGGTAGGAGGAGAGCTAGCACCAGCAACAAGGGAAGAGAACCTACAAGGTAATAGGTGAAGCAACTTGCACCGGTAGTAGGTGAGGTAGCATTGGCAATGGGAAAAGTAACTTGTTAAGGCAAAAGTAAGCAACCTCGATTGCAAAGGAGCAACCTCAGTTGCAAAGGAGCAACCCTACCAAGGCTGAAGGAGATAGCACTAGCAGTAGGGGGAGAGAACCTACAACAAAGATAACTTACAGAGAACAGACTGACAAAGCCTAAGCAAAGACTTGTAATAAGGAAGGAGAATATTCATTTTCTAAAATAGTAGCTTGTGCACATTGAGTGATCATTCTTAGGAAAGTGTTAGTCACTAACCTTTTGATAAACTTGTTGAAAAAGGGTAAGAAACCTTTAAAATGATCAGGTGATCAACTCTTCCAATGATCAAGAGATCATTGTAAGTGGTTAAGAAGTGATCCTTTCACAAGTGATTAAGGAGTGACCCTTCCATAATATAACTGTATCCCTTGATAACAAGAGTGGATTATGTGATTTAGGAGTGATCCTATCACATCGTGGACATAGCTCACATATTGTGGGTGAACCATGTAAAAATCTTTGTGTGTTCTTGGGTGCTTGCATTTGATTGATATTCGTATGGCTACTCTTATGTAAAGAAGAAACATAAAAATTAGATCATCGACTCTAACAAGTCATAGAGGTTAATCTAAAAATATTTATAAAAAGCGAGCATCTTACACTGATTCACCCCTTCTCCCTTTCAATGTGAGACCTAAGAAGGTCCTTATCAAGTGGTATTAAAGCCAGTTTCCTCTGTTGATCTATTTTGTCTGCTTTGATTTGAAGTTCTTTAAGGATCATACCATCACTTTATTTCCAACTAACAATGTTTCTCCTTTCATATAAAATGCTCATGAAATTAAATCATGTGTCTATAAAAACCATTATATTAATTACAATAAAATGATCATTAAATTAATCTTCATGTCCATAATAAACTTTAGATTCTTTTTATGTGCACTTCAACCTTTACTAGTTTAAATCTATTATAGTCTATCAAATGACAAAGTCATTGATGTCATCTAGCAATTTTTTTTTTCCATAGGGATTAGATGGTTTAATTTATAAAGGATGAGATTGTTATTTAATTTCTTCCTAATAAGGTTTCTTCTTTTATTGCAAGTAGTCATTCACACAAAATGTTCTTGAAATTAACTTTTGTGCCTACATTGAACATTAGATTCTTTGCCACAAGCAAGACTATAAGCCTTTAGTCGTCTAAATCCATTAGTCTCCATCAAACATAAGATTCACTAATCTTGATTAACTTTTCTTACATGGTTTGAAAGATAAAATTGACACTTTCTTTCTTGCAAACATGACTTTACTATTCATTTTAAGGACTCATTCACACAAAATAATCATAAAATTAACTTTTGTGTCTTTACCAAACATTATATTCATTTTGATAATTATGTCAATGTACATTTAGTGGTCTAAATCCGTTAAAGGCCATCAAACATAAGAGCCAAGGATTTTAATTAGCACTTCCAATAAAGTTTGAATGGTTCGTTACCTTAAAGATGAGACCATGATTTCATTTCTAATTAACAAGGCTTTTCATTGTGTTAAAAGGACTTATGAACCTAAAATGGCCATGAAATTAATTTTTGTATTTACATCAAATTTTATAGGATAAATAAGTCAATGCACTTATGGTAATTTGAATCCATTAAAGCCCATCAAACATATGAATCATTAATGTTCATTAGCTTTTTATAAATTGTTTAGTGCCTAAACAATGTGACCATTACTTCATTTCATGCTCAACAAAGCATTTCCTTCATTGTAAAGATTTATTCATAGAAAACAATAATGAAATTAACCCCTTTATCCATGCCAAACTTTATGTTCTTTTCAATGTACACTTTAATACACCTTTGATAATCAAATAAGTTATTGATCTCACATAGCTTTTCTTATATAAAATGAATGGTTTTCTTATCCATTACTTCACTTTTGCTAATAAGACTTCTTTTTTTGTACTAAATGTTGAACTCATCTGTGATGACTAATGTTGAATTTGTTGTCAACATCTTACATTGTTGTTCTTATTGATTTGATATTTTGAATGTCATTAAGATGCATAAAAGACATTGGGCAAAATTGGTGATGGCAAGTCAACCCTGAAGTTAATGAGTCAATGTTGATCATTGACCCTAAATCTTAAAGGTCAAAGCTGACCATTAACCCTTGACTATTGAGCTTAAATTTTAAGAATAACATATGGCCATTGATTATAAGGCAACCATTAGGAATCAATGCTGGCTATTGATAAGTGTGCAACCCTAATCTCAAGGCTCTATAAATAATCCCATGCACATTGTAAGACAAGTGTGTGTGCTGTAGAGTTTTAAGAGAGAACGGCAAACCTAAATGTAGCCACAAGCAGAGGTGAACGGCAAAGAAAGAGGTAGCCACCCAAGAAAAAGTGACAGGCCAAGGCAAAGAAGGCAGCCACAAAGGAAAGAGCAATCACCAAGGAGAGAGTAGCAAACCTAGAAGGCTACAACAATGGTAGCCGGGTAAGAAAGTTACAACCAAGGAGAGGTGTAGCTAGCCAAGAGAAGTGAAATCGGCTAGGATAGGTGCAACATCAAGGAGAGGTGCAATCGACCAAGTGAGGTGCAGCATCAAGGAGAGAAAAACGTGTAGTAGTCACACCAAACTGGAGGAGAAGGTGTGCAACAGCCACACAAAAGAAAGAAGAAGGTAGCAATTGGCCAAACTAATGGAAGAAGGAGTTGCAGTAGCCACCCAAGGAATCCTACAATTGTAGTAAATAAACTAGCAACTCATAGTAGGCAACACTAGTAACACATCTTGTAAACACCAATAGCAAGCAATAGCAATAGCAACTACAGCACCAGCCTCGAGTAATAACTATAAGAGTAGGCAGCAAAATAAGGAGAAACCAGCAACTTATAAGCACAACAACCAGCAAGCAATAGTAACAAAGGTAGGTAGCAAACCAAGGAGGAAACAGCAGCTAGCAGGCACGATTCATAGTAGCACAACTTGCAGTAGCACATCCAACAAATTGTAGCAGGTAGCAATAGCAACAAATGCAGGCACAATTAGCATGTGCAACAAGTGTAGGCACATACAGTAAAGGTAGCAAATGTAGACACAACTAGCATGCATAGCATGTGCAAGCATAGCCTACATATGCATCAAGTGTAGGCACAACTAGCAAAGGCAACAAGTGCAGGCATAACCAACAATAATAATAGCATGTAAAACTAGCAACAGATTATAGCAGGCACAACCAACAGTAGGCAATAAGTGTAGGCACAACTAGCAGTAGGTCTGATAACTTGCAATAGCAAAGGAGAAAATGTGTCCCGACAGCAAGTCCAACAACTTGCAGTAGCAAAGGAGAAAACATTCCCCAGTAGGAAATTTGGCAGCTTGTGGTAGAAGAGCAAAGAATGTGACTTGACAGCAAGTCTGATAGCTTCTAGTAGCAAAGGAGAAAACTTGCGTCAATAATAAGTGAAGAAACCTGCTAGGGCAACAAGTGAGGCAGCACTAGTAGCAAAGGAATAAACCTACCAAGGCAACAAGTGAGGTAGCAAAGGAAGAGAACCTACCAAGGCTGAAGGAGGCAGCACTGGCAACAGAAGGAGTGAACTTGCCAAGGCAGTAGGGGAGGTAACACCAGTAATAGAAGAGAGATCCTATCGAGGTAGCAAGTGAGGCAACACCAATAACAGAGGGAGAGAACTTGTAGTGAAGTTAATCGTCAACAGAGAGAACCAGCAAGGGGAGAGAACCTATAGTAGAGATAACTTGTAGGGAGATAACCTATAAAGAAGAGACCAGCAAAGCTTGAGCAAATATCGGTAATGAGGAAGGGGAAGATCCATTCTACACTATTAGCCTATACACATTAAATGATCTTCCTTAAGAAAGTGTTAGTTACAAACCTTTTGATAAACTTGTTGAAAAAAGGTGGAATACCCTTAAAGTAATCAAAAGATCAGTCCATTGAGTGATGGGGAGATCGTTTAATCTAGTGATTGGAAGATCAAACCTTTGAGTGATTAGGAGATCAACTTAGTGATCAGGAGATCCTTGTAAGTGGTCAAGGAGTAATCCTTCTACACCATAATTGTATCCCTTGATAACAAGAGTGGATTGTGCAATTTAGGAGTAATCCAAAAAGATTTGTAAAAAGCGTACATCTCACACTAATTCAACCCTTCCCCTTTTAGTGTGGGACCTAAAAAGGTCTTCATCAAGTGGTATGAAAGCCTAGTTCCCTTTATTGATCCATTTTGCTCACTTTGATTTGAAGTTGTTTGTTGCTATTGTGAATTTTTATCTTTACTACTGATTAATATCATAAATAAGATAAACAATGTTAACAGCAAAGACATTCCCACTTTTGATGGGCAGAATTATCAATTATAGAATAATAAAATGCTCTCATATCTGATGACACTTGGTCTAAATGTTTTTGAATATGTTGTTAGCAGCTTCATCCTTGTTGCTGAAGGTGATACTATGATGCCTATTGATAAGAATAATTTGGAATGTGATGAAAAGGCTTCTATGCCTCCTTATCAGAAAAAATATTCACCAAAGTGATGGGGTGCAACATAGCTAAGCAAATTTAGGACAAATTGAACAACATTTATGAAAGATACAGGGTTATAAAGGAAGCAAAGTTACAAATCTAGAGAAGCATATTTGAATACATAAAGGTGTAGAATGATGAATCTGAGGATGCCTTCTTCACAAGAGTCAACAAAATTGTGTACTCTATTAGAGGCTATAGAGAAGATCAACGATGCTACTATGATAGGGAAAATACTTAAAACCATACTAGAAGCTTACAATACAAAAGTTTCCTCTATAGAAGATAAAGACTTGGATAGGCTGCCCTCAAATGATTTGCATAACATATTGGTGGCTTATGAAATGTGAATAATCCTAATGAAGAAAGAAAAGAAGTCTAAGGTAGAAAAGGAGCTAGCCTTCAAGGCAATGAAGAACTTAAGGATTAAAGACTATGAAGAAGAATTTGACAACAACTCTAAAGAAGTAGATGGTAATACTAAACTAGATGAAGTCATGACATACATCACCAACAATGTAAAGAAAGGGAAAGGGAAGTACAAGGGAAAATTACCCTTAAAGTGCTTTAGCGATGGAGACATAGGGAATTTTGCCGTGGATAGCCTAAAGAGAAGAGAAGCAAATAGCAATAATGATAATGATGAGCCAGTCCTATTAAAGAGAACAATGAAATCTAGTTATTTTAAAGTTGGAAATTCAAGTGCCAAAGGGAAAGAGATTTTTCAAATCTAAAAGAAGAAATTATTTGAGCAATCTAGATGAAGAAGATTTTGAAGAAAACATTGATGATGATTTCGATGATAATGATGCAAGGAATGTTGATAGTTGCTAAAGTAAATGATGTTCTAGAATCTTTAAGTGATGAGGAATCAATAGAAAAGGAAGAGGATGAGTTGGTTCAACAACTTGAGAATGATTTGAGAGCTTGTTTGTACAAAAATAGCAAGTTGGAAAAAAAGATAAAGCATTTTAAGAAGCTATATGAAAATTTTGCTATTGATGAATTTGATTTCTAGGTAAAAGAAAAAGAGTTTGAGAGAAAAGAGAAGGAGAACTTGAAGAGAATTGAGGAACTGATCATAATTAAGGTAGAGTAAGGCAAGATACATAAAGATCTTGGCACTAAGGTCGCACAAGAGCAAATGGTGCTAATTTTGCAAGCCAAGCTCCACAAGGCTAAGTCTAAACTGAGGAAGTAGATGTAGTCCATAAAAGTGAGAGGAGAGTCATCTTCAACAAATGCCATCAAAAAGGATGCTACCAAAAAATTGGATGAATGTCTAAGCAAACAAAGACCTCAATCCACAGGGAAGAAAGGCCTTGGCCATATTGAAAAGCCAAATGTAAAGGTAGTGGAGAAGAAGAAAATTGTGTTTGTACCTAAAAGCAAACATAATGATGTTATGGAGAAAAGAAACCAACCTAAGCTAAAATAGGTTAGGAAAGATGTGGTGAAGACTCCCATCCAAATGAGATAAGTTGTCAAAGATGAAAAGGTGGTTGCCACAATAGTTGTTGAAGGTGGAAGACATGAACTTAATGAAAGAAGAAAATCTAGATTTGAAGGATTTTGTTGAAGCTGTGGTAAGTATAGGTACAAGGCTAATGTGTGCTGGAGTAATGGGCCTATAATGAAGAGGAATGTGAGGTAAGAGTATAGGGGGATATTTTATCAAGAAAGGAGACAGTCTCAAGTGAAAAGAAGTCATATTCCATTAAGAAACAAATTTGATTTTTTCGAAGAAATTTGTAGCAGATGCAAAAAGGTTGAACATACTGCTAAGGATTGCTTGACATTGCTGCCTGGTCAAAAAGTGTGAAAGGAAACACCCACACATGCTCCCACATTCAGCCAAACATTGTTACCCTGTCAAAGAGTGCAAAGGAGAACACTTATACATGCTCTTACATTCAGCCAAAGAAGAAGAAGAGGGAAAGAAACAACTATGGTTGTGAAAGTATCCTTAAAAGCTTCCAAGAAAGGATAATGTTGCTCTTCACACATGATAGGAAACTTTGAGATGTTGAAGGGAGTAGCAAAATATGATGGAGGGTCAGTTAAATTTGGCAATAATGATGCCTTAAAGATTCAAGGTACTGATATTAATGAAATTGGTGCAGAAAAATTGAAATCAAAGAAAGTGCTTTATATTGAAGGGCTAAAACATAATCTCATTAGTGTTATCCAACTTTGTGATAATAGACATAAAGTTACATTCAATAAGAGTGGTTGCATTATGAAGAGATTAAGAGATGGTGCTATTCTTACTAAAGGTAAAAGTACAAATGGAAACTTATACCAAGTTTCCAAAAGCAAAAACACATGCTACATGAGCACCAAAGATGAGAACTTGTTGTGGCATAGAAGATTGAGACATCTTGGACAAAAAAGACTAAATTAAAGTGTTCAGTCACCCCCTAGAGGCTAAGGTATCCTTTAACCCCTCTCCCTTTCCTTTTTCTATTATTTTTTAGATTTGTTGTCAAAAAAAGAGATGTTTTACATAAATCCAATGAGGGTATATACTAATTAAAAAAGTTAATAGCTTATGAATAATGGGGGAGAAAATATCAAGGGGGAGAAGTAGAAAAAAGAGGCAGTTAAAGATTGTTCCCAATTAAGGGAGATGCATGTTTCAAAGCTGCAAATGTCTATAAATGTTAAAGGTTGTTATATGTGCATCGTTGGATTTAATGTGTTGCCAATAAATCCAAAGGAGAAAATTGTTGAGCCCATCTTTAATGACTAATATTGGATTTGTTGTTAATAGCATCTCATATTGTTTTTTATGTTGATTTAATGTTTTGAATGTCATTGAGATGCATAAAAGTCATTGGGTAAAACCGGTAATGGTAGGTCAACCCTAAAGTTAATGAGTTGATGTTGACTGTTAACCCTAAATTTTAAGGGTCAAAGCTAACCATTGACCCTAAATTTTAGGAATTAAATCTGGTCGTTGATTATAGAGTAACCTTTAGGAATCAACGCTAACCGTTGATAAGTGTGCAACCCTAATCTCAAGGCTCTATAAATAACCTCATGTACCTTGTAAGCTAAGTGTGTGCGCTATAGAATTTTAAGAGAGAACGACAAACCTAAAGGCAATCACAAAGAGAGATGAATGGTAAAGTGAGAGGGAACCACCCATGAGAGAGTGATCGATCAAGGAAAAAAAGGTAGCCACTAAGGAGAAGGTGCCTTCTTTGCCTTTAAGTTTGCCAAGGAAGGTGTAGCAGTAGCTAGGCAAGAGAGTTACAGCTAAAGAGAGGTGTAACTAGCCAAGAGAGGTGCAGCTGGCCAAGAAATGTGTAGCACTAAGGAGAGGTGCAATCGACCAAGAAAGGTATAGCACCAAGGAGAGAAAAATGTGTAGCAGCCACATCGAAGAGAGAAAGACGTGTTACAGCTACACCAAACTAGAGGAGAAGGTGTGTAATAGCCACACCAAACCAAAAAAGAGGGCGTGCAGCAACCATACCAAATAAAGAAAAGGGCAATAGTTGGCCAAATCAAAGGGAGGAGTTGTAACAGCCACCTAACGAATTTCACAATTGCAGTAAAGAAACCAGCAACCTGCAGTAGGCAACACCAATAGCACATCCTGCACAACATCAATAGCAATTGCAACATTAGGAGCAAGCAATAATAGTAATACAAGTAAGTACAGCAGCATGCATAACCAACAACAGTAATTGTAGCATGGAAGAAAGTAATAGCTATAGGAGCAGGAACTAAGCCAAGGAGAAACTAGTAGCTAGCAAGCATGACTAGCAGTAGCACAACCTCCTGCAGCATATCCAATAGATTGCAATAGGCAACAATAGTAGCAAGTGCAAGCACAACCAACAAAGGCATTAAATACAGGCATAACCAACACATACAACAAGTTTAGGCAACAATAGCAACAAATGCAAGCACAACCAGCAATGGCAGCAAGTGCAAGCACAACCAGCAATGGCAGCAAGTGTAGGCACAACTAGCACGTGCAACAAGTGCAGGCACAACTAGCAAAGGTAGCAAGTACAAGCACAATTGGCAGCAATAATAATCAATGCAAGCATAACCAGTAAAGGCAACAAGTGTAGGTACAATTAGCACATGAAGCAAATACAAGCACAACCAACAAAGGTAGCAAGTGTAGGCACAACCAACAATAATAGCAGCTTGCAGAATTGGCAACAGGTGAATCACAACTGGTTGATTGCAGTAGGCACAACTAGTAGTAAGTAGCAAGTGTAAGTTTAACCAGCAAGTGTAGGCACAACTAGTAGCAAGTCCAATAGCTTGCTATAATAGAGAAGAAAACATGCCCTAACAGCAAGTTCGACAACTTGTAAGAGCAGAGGAGAAAATGTACCCTGACAATAAGGGAAGAAACTGAAGTTCCCAACTTCACCTTAGGATCTTTTAGTCTGTGATATTGAGAGGGGCGTGAATCAGTATCACACCCCTTAAAATCACACTCTGATAATTTAAGCCAAAGTATTCTACTTCTTTAATACTTTCGCTCTCATCAATATGCAGGCATGTGAACAACTTCAACCTCTTCTTAAAAGCAAACTCTTTCTCAGATTCAACTAAGGTAGATCTATTGTTACCTACTAATCACAATAGTCCCCAAAGTTACCTTTCAGACACCTTGCCTATCAAAGAGATCGGATGTTCTTGATTAGGTCTTCTTTAGGTTATGGGTTCGATGATACTTTAGCTATGTTCACAAACTTAATTCAAAACACAGAATATAAATCAAAGTAAGGACACAAGAGATTTACGTGGTTTCGTCAATGTCACGTACGTCCACGGTGGTAGGGACTCTTCATCTACCAAGACAATCCACTATACTTGAGAATACCAGTATGGTACTCCCGATGTTCACAATGTATTTACAATGGATGTCTTAATCCTCTATTCCTTTCACTATTGCAAATACCAAGCAAGTATAATACAAAGAGTGTCACTTACTATGTCTACCCTTCTTCTAGCTTGTCTTTCCTCTGTTGAATTGAATAGGCTGCTTCATTACTACTTAGAAGTCCACCACAACACTCTCTAATCTCTCTTAAAGAAATCTAGAAATACATTGAGTTCTTTCCAATGCTTCACCGAATTCCTTCTCTAGGTTATTTCACATAACTCCTGCTTTCACCGTCTTACGGCTTCACCCTTCTCTGGATCCCACGGCTACCTCACATTGGTTTGACATTTCACATCTCACATAATTTTCTGGTTTGCCCACTTTGCTAGTCTCATGCCTCATGCACGTTTCTAGTCTCATGCTGATGCACATTTTGGTCTCACACCGTTGCACATTCTGGTCACACGCTGACACACATTCTAGTCTCACATCGTTGCATATACTGGTTTTCTTCTCTTCCAGGGGTGGTGCATTTCGGTTTTGCTGTTGGTGTGCTGGTGGTTTGTCTCTCTCTTACGGTGGTAGCTCTTCTTTGGTCGTATATCATTTTTCCTTTTCCACTAGTGGTTTCTATTATTCCCATCCACCCTTGTTTTGTCGTTGTCTCTTTCTTTTTTTGTCTTTGGTTTTCTCTCTTTCAGTCGGGTTTCTCTCCTTTGCAGTCCAACTGTTCACCTCTTTCACCGTCCAATTGGACACTCTTACCATTCAGCCGAATCTCTCTCATATTCCACTCTACTTTGCTGTCATCTTGTTTTGCCATCCACCCCAATTTTGGTTGTATCGGGTTTTTCTCTCCTTCCACTGTTCTACTGTTTTGCTCTCCTGGTGGTGTATTTGCCATTTTGCTCTCCCAGGTGGTGTATGTGCTATGTTGCTCTTCCAGTGGTGTATGTGCCATTTTGCTCTCCCTATGGTGTATGTGCCATTTTGCTCTCCCAGTGGTGTATGTGCCGTTCCTTCTCTCCTTTGCCCGTCTTCCCTATTTTGCCGTCTTGTATTTTCTTTTCTCCCATGTAGCTTTTCTTTCTTGCAAGGGTGTGGTTTTACTTTCTTACCCCTCCATGTAGCTTTAAATTACTCTCTTGCCCGTCCATGTAAAATTACTTGCACACTTAAATCTAGTTGACAACAATTTCAACCCATACAAGGCTATGGGAACAACAATCTCCCCCTTTGTAATTGTTGGCAATACTCATAACAAAAACTTTATACAGTAATTACAACTCCCCCTAAATATGCACTCCCCCTTTCTTAATAGCTCCCCTGCATTGTTGCTTCTCTCCTCCTTTGCCAACCAATTACAAAAAAAAAACTCACAAACTAGAGATGGAGGATTCATTTGAACTTCAAGCTTGAGGAGGCATTTGCACAGACAGACTCATTTTGTGCTTTTTAAATAACTCTAAGGATAGAGATTTAGTTAAAATATCTGAAATTTGATGTTTAGTGCCAACATACTCCAATTGAATTATACCCTGTTCCACTTGATCTTTGATGAAGTGATACTAGATGTCAATATGCTTGCTCCTTGAATGTTGAACCAGATTCTTGCTAAGATCAATAGCATTTTGATTATCATAAAGTACACTCATTAGTATCTTCACTTCAACACCCAAGTCTACCAATTGTCTTTGCATCCATATCACCTGAGTACATGCTGTACAAGTAGCCATATGCTCAAACCAACAATGTTTTGCTTTCTACTTAACCTTGCAACACACTTTGAACCCAAGTAGAAGCTGCAACCGTTGGTTGATTTTCTGTCGTCTCTACTTCCTGCCCAATCTGCATCAATGTATGCTCGTAGTTTTATAGAATCCATAGCCGAATACCACAAACCCATTTCCAATGTCCTTTTGAGGTATCTTAAGATTCTTTTCACTGCCAACACATGAGATTCCTTAGGATTAGCTTGGAATCTGCTAGCAACGCACACAACTTGCATAAGATCAGGCCTTGATGCTATAAGGTACAGAAGCCTCCCTATCATCTTCTTGTACTCTGTAGGGCTTGTACTCCTTCCCTCCTGATCTTTTGTTAACTTGTGGCCCACTGTCATAAGGGTACTAACAGGTCTGCTATCCTCCATGCCAAACTTTTTCTATATCTCTTTGGCATATTTCATCTAAGAAATAAAAATACCTTCTTCATACTGTTTTATCTATAATCCAAGAAAGTAATTCATTTCTCCAATCCATGACATCTCAAATTTCTCACTTATCTTCTGTGCAAAATCATGGCATAGCTCAAAGTGATCCCCTTCAAAGATACTATGGTTATCAACTAGCCTTGCTCTGAGTTGAACACATATAGTTTATTATTAACTATTCCTCTTCCGAAGTTCAACCTTCTCAAATATGCATCCAGCCTATTATACCATGCTTTTGGGGCTTGTTTAAGGCCATACAAGGCTTTCTTCAACTTGCAAACATATGAAGGTGTCTCAAACTGGGTTTCCTTCCTGTCCATAACTCGTAAGGAGTTTTAGGGACAGCCTTACTAGGAACTCTATTTAGCAGATATGCAGCAGTTCTTAATGCATGCATCCACAAGGATAAGGGTACAGTACTGTAATTCAACATGCTCCTAACCATATCCATAAGTGTGTGATTCCGCCTTTCCGCTACACCATTCTGTTGTGCTGTACCAGGCATTGTATACTGTGCACATATGCCTCGACTCTCAAGAAGTTTTGCAAATGGACCAGGACATTGTCCACTTTCATTGAATTTTCCATAATATTCACCACCCCTATCTGACTTAATCACTTTTACTTTTCTATCTAACTGCCTTTCAACTTCATTAATAAACACCTCTAGGATGTTTACTGACTGAGACTTTTCATGCAGTAGATACAAGTAACAATATCGTGAGTAGTCATCTATAAAGGTGATGAAATATTTCTCACCACCCCATGTTGGGATATCAAACGGGCCACAAACATCAGTGTGTATCAATTCTAAAGGCTCATTACTTCTTATGGCTGGGTTCTTTGATGTATGTTTTGTTTGTTTCCCTTTTATACAATCAACACATACATCCCAATCAGTAAAATCCAATTGAGGCAGGACATCACCTTTCATTAACCTCAATATCCTTTCTTTGGATATATGACCCAATCTTTGATGCCATAAGAAAGCAGAACTTTCATCATGCATATTACGTTTGTTACCTATACCATGCTCAACAAGAAATATGGAATCAACATACATAGCATCAAGATTCAAACGGTACAAATCATCAATCAAAGTACCAGATCCATAATAGTACGAATGTCTATATAATGAAAATGCACCATTTCCAATCTTGAGGTTAAATCCTTCTTTATCCAACTTTGCAACAGAAACTAAATTTCTAGCACATTCAGGAACATAGAGACACTTTTCTAGATCTAAATGACACTTGGTGTCCAAGATCAATCTGTACGTCCCAATCCCTTCTATTCGTGCCTTCATTCTGTTTCCCATATAGAGGAACTTCTCAGTTCCTGTTATGGGCTGGATTGAAAGGAATCCCTGCATAATATGTGACACATGAATAGTAGCTCTAGAATCTAACCACCAAGTATTATTGGGCACTTCAAT
Source organism: Ceriops decandra (assembly GCA_020615895.1). Classification (NCBI taxonomy): domain Eukaryota; kingdom Viridiplantae; phylum Streptophyta; class Magnoliopsida; order Malpighiales; family Rhizophoraceae; genus Ceriops; species Ceriops decandra. Next base: position 1,497 of record JAHLGO010018351.1, on the reverse strand, counting down.
TATGTTTGATTCAAAACATACTGATATACAGTACGTACCTTTCTTTTCGAACCAAGCCTTTCTTTTTGGGCAATCATTTTTGAAGTGACCCATCTTTTTGCAGAAGAAGCATTTCTGATCCTTCTGGATCTGACCTCCAGTGACTTTCATAGAGGCTTTGTCCTTCTTCTTACCTTTCTTATGTGGTTTAGACCTGCTACCACTAGCATCCCTATGAACGATGAGATGAATGGAGTGATCCTTCATCTTCTTTAATCTCCCTTCCTCCTGAACTAACATGGCCTTAATTTCTTGAAAGTTCCATTTCTCTTTAATAGTGTTATAATTCACTTGGAACTGGCCAAATTCAGGAGGCAGTGAGTTTATGATGAATTGAACCAGAAATGATTCACTCACATCCATGCCCATTGTTTTCAACCTTGCTGCTAGATTAGCCATACTGGTCACATGATCATGAATGGGCTGTGACCAATCAAATTTCTTGGTCGTCAGCTCACTCATTAGGGTTCCTACGATGGATTTATCAGTTATATCTGACTGAGAGTATTCCTTAATTCTCATCAGAAATTCCCTCGCATTTTCCGTCTTAGGCATCGATGGCTTGACGTTTTCAGCTATCGTCATTCGCATTAAATTCAAACTCAGCCTATTGGACCATACCCAAGCCTCATAAAAAGACTTATCAGATTCTGTACTAGTCCCTGTAATGACTGCAGGCTTTTCATCCGAAATGACTGCTAAGTCCAGGCCCAATACACCCAAATGAAACTAAATATGCTCAGACCATTCAGCATAGTTCAGCCCATTGAATTTGACCATCGAATTACCTAAGGCGAATACATTGGTGGAAGCTGCAAATATAATCCAAATTTATACGTTAATGCTTTGAGTAAACTCTAATAGATTCAGATACATTACAAACTTTAATTATGTATTTAAGTTGACCTTTGGGTGATCCTCAAATACATAACTCTAATCAATAATGATGCTAATTTAAATAAACTTTAATAGATCAATTAATCATACTAAAATTAACAAGAGTGTCATCTTTGGATATACAATCACGTTTACTTAGTATATTAATTAATCCCTTTTAGTGTCATTAATTATAAGCAATGATCCATCTTTGGATGATCTCCTAGCTTTATAATTAATAACCACAATTGTTCATTTCAAAACATTTTATTAGCATCCAAAATGAACAATTAAAATTCACAGTCAGCTGTTCAAATCCATTCAAAGCCAGGCCACTTTGGTGACAAACAAGCTTTTAATATTTGACTCATTAACGTGAATTTAATAATCTTCAATTACGAAGATTAAATTATCTTTTATGTGGGAGTTTTTTCCAATAATCGGTCCCCTTTTTTTTTTTGTGGTATTCATTCGGACCCGAGCATCACCATACTGCAGGTGGGACCCGCGTACCAGGCAACCAAAATATTTGTTTTGTCCCGCGTTGTAATTATTGATTACACGCAAAGGAAAAACAAAATA
>JAHLGO010018348.1:0-10355 GCA_020615895.1 Ceriops decandra | reverse complement strand
GTGAATGGTTGCTTTGGCAGATGGAAGTAAGCAGGTTTAGAGTTTCAATGGTGTTTTCACTTGCTTGATTTAATTAATATACTAGGTTGTTTAGACACATATGTTAATTTCATCATCAATCATTCAAAATCCATGGATAGAACTAAAAGTGTATCCTTGCTATCTAGAAATGATGCGAGGTACTATTTATTTTAGAACCTAACCAATCATTATGAATAAGAAATGCAAAACAACATGGAGGACCCCATTCTTTCTTGCAATTGACTGAATTGATGTCATAGACCGTTCATGGGAATTATTTTCGTAATGAATATAGCCATTAATAAAGACATAAAAGATAATTTCATGGTCATTGCATGAAAAATACTCCTTCTAACAATAAGATGAGCATAATTAGCCTGAGGTGATATGAAAGTCTCATTGTTTCGGAATTAAAGTACTTCACATTAGCACCAAATGCAAACGAAGGAGAATTGTTGCTTTGGCAGATGGAAGTAAGCAGGTTTAGAGTTTCAATGGTGTTTTCACTTGCTTGATTTAATTAATATACTAGGTTGTTTAGACACATATGTTAATTTCATCATCAATTTGTCAAAATCCATGCATAGAACTAAAGGTGGATCCTTGCTATCTAGAAATGATGCGAGGTACTATTTATTTTAGAACCTAACCAATTATTATCAATAAGAAATGCAAATCAAGATGGAGGACCCCATTGTTTGTTGAAATTGAATGAATTCATGTTATAGACGGTTCATGGGCATTGCATTCATAATGAATATTGCCTTTAATAAAGACACAAAAGATAATTTCATGGTCATTGCATGAAAAATACTCCTTGTAATAATAAGAGGAGCCTAATTAGCTTGAGGTGATATGAAAGTCTCATTGTTTAGGAATTACACAACTTCACATTAGCACATAATGCAAACAAAGATGAATGGATGCTTTGGCTGATGGAGGTAAGTTGATTTAGTGTTTCATTGGTGTTTAAATTTGTTTGATTTAATTAATAAACTAGTTTGTTTAGCACATATGTTAATTTCATCATCAATATATCAAAATGTGTTCTTGGAACCAAAAGAGGTGAACTGCTGACTAGAAGAAACGATGGGAGGTACTATTTATTTTGGAACTTAAACAATTATTATCAATTAGAAATGGAAATCAAGATGGAGTACTCCATTGCTTGTCAGAATTGAATGAATTCATGTTATAGACGGTTCATGGACATTGCATTCATAATGAATATAGCCATTAATAAAGACACAAAAGATACTTTCATGGCTATTGTATGAAAAATACTCCTTGTAACAATAAGATGAGCTTAATTGGCTTAAGGTGATATGAAAGTCTCATTGTTTTGGAATTAAAGTACTTCACATTAGCACCAAATGCAAAAACTGGTGAATGGTTGCTTTGGCAGATGGAAGTAAGCAGGTTTAGAGTTTCAATGGTGTTTAGATTTGCTTGATTTAATTAATATACTAGGTTGTTTAGACATATATGTTAATTTCATCATCAATCTTTCAAAATCCGTGGATAGAACTAAAAGTGGATCCTTGCTATCTAGAAATGATGCGAGGTACTATTCATTTTAGAACCTAACCAATAATTACCAATAAGAAATGCAAATCTTGATGGAAGACTCTATTGTTTGTTGGAATTGAATGAATTCATTTTATACACGGATCATGGACATTGTTTTTATAAGGAATCTAGCCATTAATAAAGACACAAAATATAATTTCATGCTCATTGCATGAAAAATACTCCTTGTAACAATAAGATGAGCTTAATTAGCTTGAGGTGATATGAAAGTCTCATTGTTTTGGAATGAAAGTGCTTCACATTAGCACCAAATGCAAACCAAGGTGAATGGTTGCTTTGGCAGATGGATGTAAACATGTTTAGAATTTCAAAGGTGTTTAGATTTGTTTGATTTAATTAATATACTAGGTTATTTAGACACATATGATAATTTCATCATCAATCTTTCAAAATCCATGCATAGAACTAAAAGAGGATCCTTGATATCTAGAAATGATGCGAGGTACTATTTATTTTAGAACCTAACCAATCATTATCAATAAGAAATGCAAATCAAGATGGAGGACACCATTGTTTGTTGGAAGTGAATGAATTCATGTTATAGACTGTTCATGGGAATTGTTTTCGTAATGAATATAGCCATTAATAAAGATATAAAAGATAATTTCATGGTCTTTGCGTGAAAAATACTCCTTGTAACAATAAGAGGAGTTTAATTAGCTTGAAGTGATATGAAAGTCTTATTGTTTTAGAATTGAAGTACTTTACATTAGCACAAAATGCAAACCAAGGTAAATGGTTGCTTTGGCAGATGGAAGTAAGCCGGTTTAGAGTTTCAATGGTGTTTAGATTTGCTGATTTAATTAATATTGTAGGTTGTTTAGACACAAATGATAATTTCATCATCAATCTTTCAAAATCCATGCATAAAAGTAAAAGTGGATCCTTGCTATCTAGAAATGATCTGAGGTACTATTTATTTTAGAACCTAACCTATGATTATCAATAAGAAATGCAAATCAAGATGGAGGACTCCATTGTTTGTTGGAATTGAATGAATTTATGTTATAGACGGTTCATGGGCAGTGTTTTCATAATGAATATATCCTTTAATAAAGTCACAAAATATAATTTCATTGTCATTGTATGAAAAATACTCCCTATAACAAAATTTAATTTCATGGTCATTATCAATAAGAAATGCAAAATAATTTAGTTTGGCTAATGGAAGAAAGTTGATTTGGTTTTTCATTGGTGTTTAAATTTGTTTGATTTAATTAATATACTAGTTTGTTTAGCCACATTTGTTAATTTCATCATTAATATATCAAAATGTGTTCTTCGAACCAAAAGAGGTGAACTGCCAACTAGAAGAAGTGATGGGAGGTACTCTTTATTTTGGAACTCAGCCAATATATTATCAATAAGAAATGCAAAATATATTGGTTTGGCTGATGGAAGAAAGTTGATTTAGTTTTCCATTGGTGTTTAAATTTGTTTGATTTAATTAATATACTAGTTTGTTTAGCCACATATGTTAATTTCATCATTAATATATCAAAATGTGTTCTTCGAACCGAAAGAGGTGAACTGCTAACTAGAAGAAATGATGGGAGGTACTCTTTATTTTGGAACTCAACCAATATATTATCAATAAGGAATGCAAAATATGATGGTGGACTCTATTGTTTGATGCAATTGAATGAATTCATGTTATAGACGGTTCGTTGGCATTGTTTTCATAATGAATGTAGCCATTAATAAAGACACAAATGATAATTTTATGGTCATTCCATGAAAAGTAATCCTCGTAACAATAAGATGAGCTTAATTAGCTTGAGGTGAAATGAAAGACTCATTGTTTTAGAATTAAAGTACTTAACATTAGCACCAAATGCAAACCAAGGTGAATGGTTGCTTTGGCAGATGGAAGTACAAAGGTTTAGAATTTCAATGGTGTTTAGATTTGCTTGATTTAATTAATATACTAGGTTGTTTAGACACATATGTTAATTTCATCATCAATCTTTCAAAATCCGTGCATAGATCTAAAAGTGGATCCTTGCTATCTAGAAATGATGTGAGGTACTATTTATTTTAGAACCTAACCAATTATTATCAATAAGAAATTCAAATCAAGATGGAGGACTGCATTGTTTGTTGGAATCAAATGAATTTATGTTATAGACGGTTCATGGGCATTGTTTTCATACCGAATATAGCCATTATTAAAGACACAAAAGATAATTTCATGGTCATTGCATGAAAAATACTCCTTGTAACAATAAGAGGAGCCTAATTAGCTTGAGGTGATATGAAAGTCTCATTGTTTAGGAATTACACAACATCACCTGAGCATGTAATGCAAAGCAAGATGGATGGATGCTTTGGCTGATGGAAGTAAGTTGATTTAGTGTTTCAATGGTGTTTAAATTTGTTTGATTTAATTAATATACTAGTTTGTTTAGCCACATATGTTAATTTCATCATTAATATATCAAAATGTGTTCTTTAAACCAAAAGAGGTGAACTGCTAACTAGAAGAAATGATAGGAGGTACTCTTTATTTTGGAATTCAACCAATATATTATCAATAAGAAATGCAAAATAAGATGGAGGACTCTATTGATTGATGGAATTAAATGAGTTCATGTTATAGACGGTTCATTGGCATTGTATTCATAATGATTATAGCCATTAATAAAGATACAAAAAATAATTTCATGGTCATTGCATGAAAAATACTCCTTGTAATAATAAGATGAGCTTAATTAGCTTGAGGTGATATGAAATTCTCATTGTTTTGGAATTACACAACATCACATGAGCACGTAATGCAAAGCAAGATGAATGGATGCTTTGGCAGATGGAAGTAAGTTGATTTGGTGTTTCAATGGTGTTTAAATTTGTTTGATTTAATTAATATACTAGCTTGTTTAGCCACATATGTTAATTTCATCATTAATATATCAAAATGTGTTCTTCAAACCAAAAGAGGTGAACTGCTAACTAGAAGAAATGATGGGAGGTACTCTTTATTTTGGAACTCAACCAATCTATTATCAATAAGAAATGCAAAATAAGATGGAGGACTCTATTGTTTTATGGAATTAAATGAGTTCATGTTATAGACGGTTCATTGGCATTGTATTCATAATGATTATAGCCATTAATAAAGACACAAAAGCTAATTTCATGGTCATTGCATGAAAAATACTCCTTGTAACAATAAGATGAGCATAATTAGCTTGAGGTGATATGAAATTCTCATTGTTTTGGAATTAAAGTACTTCATGTTAGCACCAAATGCAAACCAAGGTGAATGATTGCTTTGGCAGATGGAAGTAAGCAAGATTAGAGTTTCAATGGTGTTTAAATTTGTTTGATTTAATTCATATAATATTTTGTTTAGCCACATATGTTAATTTCATCATCAATATATGAAAATGAGTTCTTGGAACCAAAAGAGGTGAATTGCTAACTAGAAGAAATGATGGGAGGTACTCTTTATATTGGAACTCAAACCCTATATTATCAATAAGAAATGAAAAACAAGATGGGGGACTCAATTGTTTGATGGAATTGAATGAATTCATGTTATAAATGGTTCATTGGCATTGTTTTAATAATGAATATAGCCATTAATAAAAACACAAAAGATAATTTCTTGGTCATTGCAAGAAAAATACTCCTTGTAACAATAAGATGAGCTTAATTGGCTTGAGGTGATATGAAAGTCTCATTGTTTTGGAATTAAAATACTTCACATTAGCACCAAATGCAAAAAATGGTGAATGGTTGCTTTGGCAGATGGAAGTAAGCAGGTTTAGAGTTTCAATGGTGTTTAGATTTGCTTGATTTAATTAATATACTAGGTTGTTTCGACACATATGTTAATTTCATCATCAATCATTCAAAATCCGTGCATAGAACTAAAAGTGGATCCTTGCTATCTAAAAATGATGGGAGCTACTATATATTTTAGAACCGAACCAATTATTATCAATAAGAAAAGCAAATCAAGATGGAGGACCACATTATTTGTTGAAATTGAATGAATTCATGTTACAGACGGTTCATGGGCATTGCTTTCATAATGAATAGAGGTATTAATAAAGACACAAAAGATAATTTCATGGCCATTGCATGAAAAATACTCCTTGTAACAATAAGAGGAGCATAATTAGCTTGAGGTGATATGAAAGTCTCATTGTTTTGGAATTAAAATACTTCACATTAGCACCAATTGCAAACCAAGGTGAATGGTTGCTTTGGCAGATGGAAGTAAGCAGGTTTAGAGTTTCAATGGTTTTTAGATTTGCTTGGTTTAATTAATATACTAGGTTGTTTAGACACATATGTTAATTTCATCATCAATCTTTCAAAATCCGTGCATAGAACTAAAAGTGGATCCTTGCTATCTCGAAATCATGCGAGGCACTATTCATTTTAGAACCTAACCAATAATTATCAATAAGAAATGCAAATAACGATGGAAGACTCCATTATTTGTTGGAATTGAATGAATTCATTTTATACACGGATCATGGACATTGTTTTCATAATGAATCTAGCCATTAATAAAGACACCAAAGATAATTTCCTGGTCATTGCATGAAAAATACTCATTGTAACCATAAGATGAGCTTAATTAGCTTGAGGTGATATGAAAGTCTCATTGTTTTGGAATGAAAGTACTTCACATTGGCATCAAATGCAAACCAAGGTGAATGGTTGGTTTGGCAGATCGAAGTAAGCAGGATTAGAGCTTCAATGGTGTTTAAAATTTTTTGATTTAATTAATATAATAGTTTGTTTAGCCACATATGTTAATTTCATCATCAATATATCAAAATGAGTTCTTGGAAACAAAAGAGGTGACCTGTTAACTAGAAGAAATGATGGGAGGTACTCTTTATATTGGAACTCAAACAATATATTATCAATAAGAAATGCAAAACAAGATGGAGGACTCTATTGTTTGATGGAATTGAATGAATTCATGTTATAGATGGTTCATTGGCATTGTTTTCAAAATGAATATAGCCATTAATAAAAACACAAAAGATAATTTCATGGTCATTGCATGAAAAATACTCCTTGTAACAATAAGATGAGCTTAATTGGCTTGAGGTGATTTGAAAGTCTCATTGTTTTGGAATTAAAGTACTTCACATTAGCACCAAATTCATAAAAAGGTGAATGGTTGCTTTGGCAAATGGAAGTAAGCTGGTTTAGAGTTTCAATGGTGTTTAGATTTGCTTGATTTAATTAATATACTAGGTTATTTAGACACATATGTTAATTTCATCATCAATCTTTCAAAATCCGTGCATAGAACTAAAACTGGATCCTTGCTATCTAGAAATGATGCGAGGTACTATTCATTTGAGAACCTAACCAATAATTATCAATAAGAAATGCAAATTAAGATGGAGGACTCCATTGTTTCTTAGAATTGAATGAATTCATGTTATAGACGGATCTTGGTCATTGTTTTCATAATGAATATAACGATTAATAAGGACACAAAAGATAATTTCATGGCCATTGCATGAAAAATAATCCTTGTAATAATAAGAGGAGCCTAATTAACTTGAGGTGATATGAAAGACTCATTGTTTAGGAATTACACAACTTCACATTAACACATACTGCAAACAAAGATGAATGGATGCTTTGGCTGATGGAAGTAAGTTGATTTAGTGTTTCATTGGTATTTAAATTTGTTTGATTTAATTAATATACTAGATTGTTTGGATATATGTTAATCTTATCATCAATATATCAAAATGAGTTCTTGGAACCAAAAGAGATGAACTACTAACTAGAAGAAATGATGGGAGGTACTCTTTATATTGGAACTCAACTAATATATTATCAATAATAAATGCAAAACAAGATAGAGGACTGTATTGTTTGATGGAATTGAATGAATTCATGTAATAGATGGTTCTTTGGCATTGTTTTCATAATGAATATAACCATTAATAAAGACACAAAAGATAATTTGATGGCTATTGCATGAAAAATAGTCCTTGTAACAACAAGAGGAGCTTAATTAGCTTGAGGTGATATGAAAGTTTGATTGTTTTGAAATTAAAGTACTTCACATTAGCACCAAATGCAAACGAAGGGAATGGTCGCATTGGCAGATGGAAGTAAGCAGGTTTAGAGTTTCAATGGTTTTTAGATTTGCTTGATTTAATTAATATTCTAGGTTGTTTAGACACGATGTTAATTTCATCATCAATCTTTCAAAATCCGTGCATAGAACTCAAAGTGGATCCTTGCTATCAAGAAATGATGGGAGATACTATTTATTTTAGAACCTAACCAATTATTATCAATAAGAAATGGAAATCAACATCAAGGACCCCATTGTTTGTTGAAATTGAATGAATTCATGTTATAGACGGTTCATGGGCATTGCATTCATAATGAATATAGCCATTAATAAAGACATGAAAGATAATATCATGGCTATTGCATGAAAAATACTCCTTGTAACAATAAGAGGAGCTTAATTAGCTTGAGGCGATATGAAACTCTCATTGTTTTCGAACTAAAATACTTCACATTAGCACCAAATGCAAACCAATGTGAATCGATGCATTGGCAGATGGAAGTAAGCAGGTTTAGAGTTTCAATGGTGTTTAGATTTGCTTGATTTAATTAAAATTCTAGGTTGATTAGACAAATATGTTAATTTCATCATCAATCTTTCAAAATCCGTGCATAGAACTAAAAGTGGATCCTTGCTATATAGAAATCATGGAGATACTATTCATTTTAAAACCTAACCAATTATTATCAATAAGAAATGCAAATCAAGATGGAGGACCCCATTGTTTGTTGAAATTGAATGAATTCATGTTATACACGTCTCATGGGCATTGTTATCGTAATGAATATAGCCATTAATAAAGGCATAAAAGATAATTTCATGGCTATTGCATGAAAAATACTCCTTGTAACAATAAGAGGAGCTTCATTAGCTTGAGGTGATATGAAAGTCTCATTGTTTTGGAATTAAAATACTTCACATTAGCACCAAATGCAAACCAAGGTGAATGGTTGCATTGATAGATGGAAGTAAGCAGGTTTAGAGTTTCACTGGTGTTTAGATTTGGTTGATTTAATTAATATTCTTGGTTGTTTAAACACATATGTTAACGTCATCATCAATCTTTCAAAATCCGTGCATAGAACTAAAAGTGGATCCTTGCTATCTAGAAATGATGCGAGCTACTATTAATTTTAGAACCTAACCAATCATTATCAATAAGAAATGCAAAACAGGATGGAGGACCCCATTGTTTGTTGGAATTGAATGAATTCCTGTTATAAACGGTTCATGGGAATTGTTTTCGTAATGAATATAGCCATTAATAAAGACATAAAAGATAATTTCATGGTCATTGCATGAAAAATACTCCTTGTAGCAATAAGATGAGCTTAATTAGCCTGATGTGATATGAAAGTCTCATTGTTTTGGAATTAAAGTACTTCACATTAACACCAAATGCAAACGAAGGCGAATTGTTGCTTTGGCAGATGGAAGTAAGTAGATTTAGAGTTTCAATGGTGTTTTGATTTGCTTGATTTAATTAATATAGTAGGTTTTTTAGGCATATATGTTAATTTCATCATCAATCTTTCAAAATCCGTCCATAGAACTAAAAGTGGATCCTTGCTATCTAGAAATGATGCAAGGTACTATTTATTTTAGAACCTAACCAATCATTATCAATAAGAAATGCAAAACAGGATGGAGGACCCCATTGTTTGTTGGAATTGAATGAATTTATGTTGTAGACGGTTCATGGGAATTGTTTTCGTAATGAATATAGCCATTAATAAAGACATAAAAGATAATTTCATGGTCATTGCATGAAAAATACTCCTTGTAGCAATAAGATGAGCTTACTTAGCCTGATGTGATATGAAAGTCTCATTGTTTTGGAATTAAAGTACTTCACATTAACAACAAATGCAAACGAAGGTGAATTGGTTCTTTGGCAGATGGAAGTAAGCAGGTTTAGAGTTTCAATGGTGTTTTGATTTGCTTGATTTAATTAATATACTAGGTGTTTTAGACACAGATGTTAATTTCATCATCAATCTTTCAAAATCCGTGCATAGAACTAAAAGTGGATCCTTGCTATATAGAAATGATGGAAGATACTATTCATTTAAAAACCTAACCAATTATTATCAATAAGAAATGCAAATCAAGATGGAGGACCCCATTGTTTGTTGAAATTGAATGAATTCATGTTATACACGTCTCATGGGCATTGTTATCGTAATGAATATAGCCATTAATAAAGGCATAAAAGATAATTTCATGGCTATTGCATGAAAAATACTCCTTGTAACAATAAGAGGAGCTTCATTAGCTTGAGGTGATATGAAAGTCTCATTGTTTTGGAATTAAAATACTTCACATTAGCACCAAATGCAAACGAAGGTGAATGGTTGCATTGATAGATGGAAGTAAGCAGGTTTAGAGTTTCACTGGTGTTTAGATTTGCTTGATTTAATAAATATTCTTGGTTTTTTAGACACATATGTTAACGCCATCATCAATCTTTCAAAATCCGTGCATAGTACTAAAAGTGGATCCTTGCTATCTAGAAATGATGCGAGCTACTATTAATTTTAGAACCTAACCAATCATTATCAATAAGAAATGCAAAACTAGATGGAGGACCCCATTGTTTGTTGGAATTGAATGAATTCCTGTTATAAATGGTTCATGGGAATTGTTTTCGTAATGAATATAGCCATTAATAAAGACA
>JAHLGO010018315.1:0-10474 GCA_020615895.1 Ceriops decandra | reverse complement strand
GTTTTCTCTCCTTTCTTGTCCAATTGGATCTCTCTCACCGTCTAACTAGATCTCTCTCACTATCTAGCTGGATCTCTCTGTTCTGTCATTCAGCCAAGTTTCCTCTATTTTGCCGATAGTCTCTCTCTCTTCGTCCACCACTCTTTGGCAGTGTCAGATTTTCTCTCCTTCCCCTGTTTTGTCGTCGGCTCACTTGGTTGGCCCAATAGGATCTTGCCATTTCACTCTTCCATTTGTCGTCCAGTAGTCCAACCTCCTTCAGTCATCTCCTTTTTTCTCTATTTTTGCCGACGATATATATTTTTGTCCTTTTTTTTTCGATCGTTCTTGTGTATTCGTTGTATATGCTTTTTTATGTTGGCCTTCCTCTTGTGTTTTATCGTGTATTTAATTGTGTTGGCCTTACCCTAGTTTTGTCTTCCAAAGTATTTATATACTCTCTTTCATAAAAGCCTAATAGGGCTTACGCAACAGATTTATGTTCTTGACCTCACACAGTAAATTTACTTTCTTGCCCTTCCATGTGGATTTACTTTCTTTCCCTCCCATGTGGCTTTACTTTCTTGCACACTTAAACCTAGTTGATAATAATTACAACTCATACAAGACTGTGGGAAAAACAACTATAAACTTTGATAAATAATTAAGAGTGACTCTAAGAAAGCTCGAGAAGCAAGTATTAGTAGAAAAGAGAGTGAGTCCACCATAAAGTTCAAAAGATTCAAAACCCTCAACTCCAAACCTACTTACATTCTTCATTATGGTTTAAATGTAAGTTAGAATACAATAGGGTGACTTTATGTAAGACAATAAAAAAGATTTGGTACAAACTCAAATTCACTTATGATGGCATAACACAAGTAAAGGACATAAAGATTAACTTGCTTATGCATGAATACAAGCTCTTAAAAATAGGGAGTAATGGGATAATCTCGGAGATATATATTAGGTTTAACAGCAATATTAATCCACTTAACAACTACAAAAAAAAAATTGAAATGAATTTCCCAACAAAATAAAGTAACTAAAAAAAGAATAGAACTTTACATTAGATGAAAGGAACCATGTTAAATGAGTATAACCTTTCTCAACACTTTTGGGCAGAAGTAGTTCATGGTACTTACTATATTTCTAATATAGTTTTTATTTATTCAATTCTTGTAAAAATCCTTTATGAGTTATGAAATAAGAGAAAGCCTATAATAAACTTTGTAGAAGTCTTTAGTTGTAAGTGTTATATTCTAAACATGAAAGATAATCTCAACAAGTTTGATTTTAAGATAGATGAAAGTATCTTCTTGATATATTGTTTTAGTAACAAGGCATATAGGATGTTCAACAAGAAATATCTTATTGTAGAAGAGTTCATACATATTATATTTTATGAAATTAACCCCTTCTTTCGTAGAAATAAAGAGATAAATGACCTTATAAGGACAAGTAAGAGATTAGTCATTAAGGAAATAATAAGACCTTAGCGATGTTCAACTAGAGCAAAATGAATAACTTGAAGTGAATGAGTCTAATATTCCAAAAGATGACAATCTTGATGGTATTACTCAATGAGTTCTAAAAGAGTAGAAGCATATAGGAAAAGTATTTCAAAATCAAATCATTGGTGAACTTTTTGATCCTTTGAGAACTCAACTTACATCCAAAAATACTAGTAACACTTGTTTCATAAATAAAACAAGCACATATAGATAATGCATTTGTTAACTAGTTTTAAATGCATGCTATAATGATTAAACTCAACAAATTTAAGCAAAACAACATTTGGAATTTGGTACTTAGACCTAGTAATCATTTTATTATAAAAATTAAGTGAGCCTTTAGCAAGCTCAATAAAAGTGACCAAATTATGAGAAACAAGGCAAGGTTAATTGTTAAAAGCTACAATTAAGAAGAAGGTATTGATTATGATGAAAGATTCACCTCCGTTGCTAGGTTAAAGTCTATTAGAATGTTACTTTCATTTGTATCGCATAAGAATTTTAGGTTATATCAAATGGATGAAAAGAGTGCATTCCTCAATGGTTATATCACATAAAACATCTATATTGATCAACCTCTTGACTTTGAAAGTAAAGAATTCCTTACCTATGTCTACAAGCTTTCAAAAGTCTTACTATTAGTAAAACAGACATATTATTTGTTATTTATTTATGTGAAAGATTTCAATCTAACCCAAAATTGTCATATTTAGTTGTCCTTAAAAAAATGCTTAGGTATGTGAAATTTCCATAGGTTTAGGATTTTGATATCCCAAGGGATCAACCTTTGACTTAATAAGTTACTCAGATGTAGACTTTACGAGAGATAGAATTGAGAGGAAAAGTACCTCAAGTGCATGTCAATTACTTAGCTAAGACATATTTTCATGGTGAAGTAGAAAGCAAAGTTCAATTGCTCTTTTTATAGTTATACTCAATTACTTTGGATGAAATAAACTTTAAAGGACTTTAGATTATAGTATTTTGATAAGCCTATCAAGTGTAATAACACGAGTACAATCAATATGACCAAAAATTCCATACACCCCATACTAAAGAAATTGTTAAAGACACCACCTCATTAAGAAACATATGTTCAAAGGAGATGTGTACTCGAAGTTTATTAACAATAAAGATCAATTAATTGATATCTTCACCAAACACTTAAGTCAAGAAGGGTTTATGACCATGAGAGAGATTAGGCATAATTGAGTTAGATTGACCTCTTGATTATATGATTATTATGGCAAGTGTTTTTGTGGCATAAATATATGTGTTTATATGTTTGTTATCTATATTACATGATGATTTAGACATATTATGCTTCAAATGTGAAATTAGTCTTCTTTGTCTAAGGGAGATTAGTCAACCAAACTAGAAGTATAGGTTGACCAATGTAAAGTAGTTAACTTATAACTTACACTAATCAACTAATATTGGGTTTCAAAACTACTCTTAAAATTTCCATCCCTTATTTTTGAAAATCCACTTTCCCTCTCAAAATTTAAACAAGTGTGATTGACTTAGAAAATGATTTATCTTTCAATCCTATCATTTATAACACCTAAATTTGCATAATCTTTAAAGAAAGAAACGTTAGTTATAAAAAAATTGACTTCAACCTTTATAAGATCACGCAACATTACTATTGTTGCTCCCCCCTTAAGCATACCATTGATCACCTCTACTACAGGGCAAAAAGTCAATGTGGAATACATGCTATCACCAACGTTGTCCAATTCCTTATCGCTAGCTAGTAATCCTCCTCCTCTTATCATAAAACCTTTAAGGCAAGGCCCAAACTAACCATAAGCCAAAGGGGTTAAACAAGTTAGAAGAAAAATAGATGAAAAATCTAAAGGTGTAAGGCTAAAACCATCCTTATTAGAGACATCTTCTAAACCTCCTTTATCTTAGGTAGCATTATCCATCACACCTTCATCTGACCTAACATCACAAATAAATGCCACACAAGGTCAATCATCCTTTTACTTATTTAGTGCATCAAAATTTTATAGTTTCATTTTAGAACTTTTCAAAATAGGGATGATTTTCATAAGTATAAGAAAAGATTCCTTTATCCTCGTAGACCACTGAACTTGAATTGTATGATTAAGTTTGAATCCAATAATTTTTTTAGATGGTTTTGCTTTCCAAAAACGGATTACATTTATTACTTTTAAAAGAGAATTTTACTCTGAAATGATCACATACTTCTTTGCAAATATAAAAGAAAATAAAAATTATATTATGATCACTTTATATATGTATGGAAAAAAAGTGAAGATCGCTCATAAAGTAATAACAAACCATTTGAATCTACCACTAGAAAGTGATAGTGTTACTTAGCATAATTCATAGGATATAGGCAAGTTTAATATTTAGGAGCAAGCAAAAAACTAAGCTTTGTGCAAAGAGTGGCAATATCAAAAAGCCTTTTAAAGTATCTTTCTTGCCATTCAAGTTAAGGATTATATAGAGTATTATGACATGTAATATCAATTTTAGAATTAGGCATTATGACTACTTGATTTTTTTTAACATGTGTCTCCTAAATTATTTGTTAAAGAATAAAAGATTTAATTTGCCGAAGAAAATGTTGCAAGTAAATAAAAAAGTTCAAAAAGTGTAAGAAAGTTCCTTGATTTAATGTGTTTAAACTATTTACTTACAAAATATGGTATATCTACTATTAGAGATGCCTCCTCTCATATCACATAGGGTCAATTCATCAGTACCACTATACTTGAGTTGATGCATTTGGTATAAAGTGAAGGTAAATGGTCTACACTATCAAGGAAATCAAGATACAACCCTTACATTAGCTAGTTCTTCAATTTCTCCTTCGGCCTCTATCAATGTTTATATGACCTTTTTAACTAAAAAAGTTGATTAGTTCAAAGAGAATGTAAATGGGCTCAGAGATGATGTAGATAAGATTATAGTCAAATTATAGAACTTTATAAAGGAATCTTGTGATAGCTTATCTTTATCCTTAGATTACTAAGAAAACAAGTTTCATCCGAAAGGACCTATAAAAAGAGGAAACAATTGAGTCTTAACCCTAGAGAATGAGGTACATGTTTTTTTCTAAAAATGTCAAAGGGAGAAAGAGATGGATGATTGATGATGAGATATGAATGGTTGATGAAACTTTTATAATTATACTTAATATTTACTTTGATATTTATGATATTTCAATATTTGTTTTAATATCTATGATTCCTCAATGTTTACTCTAATATTGTACTTTGTCTTTACTTAATTGATCATTAGTCCTATTTTGATCTATTTATTTATTACTTAATTGATTATTGTCTTATTACTTCGAACAAATTAGTGAGGAGGAGAGCAAAATATACAGAAAGAGATATTACATTTCTTCTCATTTTTTTTACTTATTAATTAATTATAGTTTTTATCATAAAAAAGAAAGAGATTGTTGAGTTTAAGATAGAGATTATTGAGATATATAGTGAAATTATAGTATAATCATATATTATATTTTATAATTTTATGTTTTGATATTTACTCTATACTTATTTGATATGATTACTTATTAAATAAATATTATATTTATTTGAATAGTCATGATTTGATTTAGACTTACTATTGGAAAATTTATAAATTCAAATTTAATTTGAACCAAAAGTGATGCAAAGATGTTGGTATTCACAATTACACACCACTGTCCAGGGCATCAAAGACCTTGCTTACTTGGATAGTGAAGAGCTTGGGAAAAGTGCAGACATCTTCACAAGTGAAGAGCTCTGCCCTTTTCTCAAGCTCTTCTTCACTGCCCAGAGCAATATGAAATATTGCTAAAACCTACGGCATGTGTGCTTATTTTTGCTTATATTCTGCAGGACACAACATCATAGATTATGGCTTTCTCGCAGCAAGGGCCTTGAACAGTTTGTATTCTCTCTGCAAATGGCTCCATTTGCAATGTTACACTTCGCCAGCCAATAATGTTTGGTGATACTGTGGCTTATGAGGTATGTTTGAAGTCCATGACTCCGTAATGTCCATTTGATAAAGGCTGCCCATATTATTAAAATCAGCGTTAACGATTTTTAAGATCATAAATAAAGTTCTTTTATCTGGATTATGGTCTGAAATTTGTGGTATCTTCTCCAGTATTTATGGCATACAGTGGAGAAGACCAGTCTGATGCTGTAGATTTTATCCCTTCACTTGTTGGGCCTTTTCAGCTGCAAAAGAGCTGTCAAGTAATTCTAAATGACCATGACGCTGTCATTCTTGATTACGGATGCATTTATTGTGTATCCCAAATGTGCGTGGTATACCCTAATTTCTCATCGATAATCCTTGACATATAGGCTGCTGTAACCATTAATTCACTAAAACAAGACAACGTGTTGTTCGAGAGAATAGTTCCATAGGTTTGGTTGCAGGTTAAGACAACGTGTGTTTGGGTTCTGTACGTTGTAATAACTTTCTGTCTCTTTTATCTTCTCATCATCACTTTTTATCTGCTGTTTCGTTGATCATAAGCTTGTCACCTGCCATCTTATAAGGCATCTGTTGCAAAAGGCTGTTTAAAATCACAATACAATATCAAGTGATGCTGGAGCTCTTCGTCGAACAAGTGATGAAAACTCTGGCTTGAGGCATGGTAGGACTGTATAAACAGTCCATATTGGCGAACCTTTGAAACCTACTCTTTTTTTTTTTTTTAAACGCTCGTGGGCTTGGACTAAATCAAATAAATATAGCATGCATTCAGTACTGTTGTCCATTTTCACCAGGAACTTCATGAATCTGATTTGGTTTCAACCATCTGTTCTCGTGTGTCCTGTTGTATAGAGCGTAAGGTATGGTCGTGTAGGGTACATGTGACAGCATTACCAACCCAAAAAAAAAAAAAAACACACAGAAAGCAAATTAATCAAATCTACTTAATGAATCCCAATGTTCTTTTTATGTGATTATTTATTTTTGTGGGTTGGTGCTTCTCTAATAAAATTAATGACGATGGGGAGGAAGACTTAATGGTCTTTGATCTATGCCGTGTCATTGCCGCGCGATTATCTTTTCAGATTGTCACTTGTGCCCGTCTGCCTGACTAATTGTTTTATTTCCATAGGAATGACCGCAATCGCCGCTCATTAGGGTCCTTTCTCGTCTTTTTCAGCCATCGTAGCGTCGACCCGCTTTAAGCAAAAGTAGGGATAATAAATAAAAAGTAAAAAGAGACAGGAAGTTGCCTTGGGTGAAATGACCATTTTGGGTATGCATTGGGTATTTGGATTCATTTAAAAACCACTTTGACGACCCGTATGATTCTCATCCCACAAAAGCAAAAATCATTGTGTGTTATTATGGCTTCTTCTTCTTCTTCGGCTGATTTTCCTTCTTTTTATTGTTCTTCTGATTCCACGTCTGCGCAAGTTCGTCCAAGAAAGTATGGGTATTCCCTATAACTTCAGGGGCAAGGACGCGCGTGAAGGCTTTGTGAGCTTTCTCTATGGCAGTGTCAAACGACAAGGGATCCATGCTTACTTGGATAGTGTAGAGCTTGACAACGGTGCAGACATTCCCATAATTACGGACGCAATTCAAGACTCCAATATTGCGGTCGTTCTTTTCTCTAAAGAATATGCCTCTTCTCCATTTTGTTTGCACGAGCTTGTCGAGATTATGGAATGCAGGGAAACCACTGGATTACGGGTATTCATTTATCACTGTCATGATCTTAGACTCCAAACAATTTCATGCCTTGATTAACCATCCATTACTGGGTTTTTAATTCTGCATGACTTCTCCTGATGATTCGTATTCAAACAGGTAGCGGTTGTATTATCCGGTAGATGTAGAAAACCAAACCGAAAGCATCTAAAACACACAGGAAGTGTTGCGACGAAAAGAAGATAGCTGAGTGGAGAACTGCCTTGAAGAATGCTGCCTCTGTAGAAGGGAGGGATTACGATTCAAAGCACATATGGTGACTGTTTTCGTTTGTCCCTTGTTTGATGTCTAATTGAAAATAGAATTTAATTCAATTCAAATTCAATTAATTTAGTGATTCAATTATAGAATTAATCTCTTTGGTTCAACAACTAGTTGACCACGAAGCTCTTAAGGTTTTTAGTTTATTTACCTTTAAGCAAAGCAATCCATTGGCAGACCGTATGGAATTATCCAATAGAGTTGTAAAGTATGCTAAATGCCTTCCTTTGGCACTTAAAAGTTCTTTGGTTGTTTCTACGTGGCAAGTGCACTTCATGAACTTGAGAAAACTCCTGATATGCAAGTGACGAAGGTGTTGCAAATAAGTTACAATTGACTTGATTATACTAGCGCAAAAGAAATATTTCTTCATATCGCTTGCTTCTTTAGAGGGAGTCAAAAACAAATGTTGAGAGAATACTTGACTCTTGTGGTGTCTCTGCTAAAAGTCTTTTAGATCATCTCAATGACAAAGCTCTAATCGACGTCTCAGATTCCAAGGTGGAGATGCATGATTTATTACAAGAAATGGGTCGAGATATTGTTAGGCAAGAACCGGTCAAAGAACTCGGCGACCATAGTAGATTGTGGAATCCTGAAGATATTCGCCATGTTTTAGAAGAAGGCAGAGTAAAAATTAAAATAAGTAGCCTTCTGTTTTGTGTGTGTGTGTGTGTGTGTGTGTGTGTTCTTTTCCTGTAGATTGCCATCATCTTATTATCTGCAATGGGTGTGCTAATTTGATTATTTGCCATGGTTTTAGAGGACCAATGCAATTGAAGGCATTTCGTTAGAAATGTCCAGGACTAATAATCTTGTATGCGTGGACCGAACTGCTTTTTCAAGCATGGATCAACTTACACTGCCGCAGTTTGATTTTCCACATTCTGAGTTTCCCAAAAAGGTGGACTGCCCAGGAGGCCCTCAATCTCTTTCGGGGAAGCTAAGGTATCTGAGGTGGGATTGCTATCCTTTGGAAGCCTTGCCGTCAAATGTTTGTTCTGATAACCTGGTTGAACTTGACATATGTTTTAGCATGATCGAAAGACTTTGGGCTGGACGGTAGGCAAAAGTAGACTTCTCTTCTTTTTTTCTTTATATTACTACGATACATTAGTGAATGATCTACAAGGGAAAAATTTACTGGGTTAATAACTTATTACTAAAATATTGATATTTTTGGATCGGTGAAACTATTAAACTGATAGAAAATTAATTATATGAAAGGTACATGAAATGCAGGGGAAATGACCATTTTTGCTTTCTTATACTGAGTCCATCATTTAATATAGAGAGATTGGTTTGATAGTTGATTTTCACACGTTGAACATTTTTGCGCAAACTCTCTCTCTTTCCCCGCCTCCTTCCCAGTGGAGTTATTTTCCTTTAGTGTTTAAACAATTAATTTTAAAATCTCCCCCACTTTTAACAGTAGGCTAGTTTTGTGTTATTTTATTCAAGGGGGAAAAAAAGGACATTTTTCTCACTAGAAGTTCTGTGAAGCATCTAACAACACCCACCCAGTTGTCCTTATTACCATTGTGAATATGGCTACTTGAGTAGTTCAGCATGTCCTTATTACTGCCCAGTTGTACACTTACCATCGGACTCATATCCCAACCATCATGGTTAATTCTTGGTCGCAAAAGAACCTAATAAAACCCAGAAGACGACCCAACAACATGCTGAGAAGGCACGGTAGGCACAATGCATGTGTGAGGCCTATAAAAGTAATTTCGACATCTTTTAAGTGCCGCAAAAATTTCTTGTTTCTGAAGTGAAGTAGTTTCACCAAAAAGAAAAGGAAAAGAGAAAGGAAGAACCAAGATACCCCAGAGATCTTACACTTATATTAACAAAATCAACCACTTAATGGTGCCAATCTCATGTCAATACTATGATTTACTCTTTTTATTTTTTTTATGTAAATTTTACTCGTATTGTTCTCATGTCAAAGAATTAAAATCATATAAGTTTGAATACTTTGATTAAAGTAATTTCTTTTTAAATTTTGTAACTTTTTTCTTTCTTAATAATTTACCTGCTTATGCATATATACATGTATAATCTATATGCATATAAATTTTAAAGTTAATATTTTCGTTACTTTTTTTTTAATAGAAAAAATACTCTATTGTTCTCTTAAAAAACTTGATTTATTAGGGTGCTCAAAACTCAAGAAATTTCCTGAACTTTCAACGGGTGTGGAAGAGCTACGTGTGGGCGGTCATGATGACTGTGTGTACCATTTGCTTGACCAATCTCATAAAAACCTTGATCTCCCCCCCGACTTCAGACAATGGAGTTGATTCGTTGGAGAGAACTTGGGAATATCCTGGACGGTAATCTTGGTCAATTACGGAAATTGAACCTAAGCCAGAGTAGTTTTGAATATATTGGCAGAATCAAGCATCTCTCATGTCTTGAATCTCTTGTTATAATTGGCTGCACTAGGCTTAAATCACCGCCAGAGCTTCCCCTACATTTAAAACACTTGGAGGCAAAGCATTGCACGAGACTAGAGGTCCCAAATTCAGACTTTGCACTAGTGGAAAACCGGCTATTATACATTGACAACAAAAAACAAGAAAAAGTAAAAGATGTGGGAGAAAACAAAGAAAAAGGAACAGAAAAAATGGGCCACGAAATGACATGCGGTAAGAGAGAGGAAAGGGTGTCAGATGCACCTTAAAGTTATAGCTGTCACGATTCATACTATTCAATTTTACAGTAAAAAGAATTTTTGGGATATGTAACGTGATCATTATTTAATTTTTTAAAAAATAATAATTTTATTATTAATAATATTAAAATTTATCTTTATTTTTTACATTACTCTCTATTTAAGATAAAATATCAAAAATTCACCTTAATTCATATTCAAGAATATAAACGACATCGTCGATCGTCGATAATGTATGTTTAAAAATATTAACGAGATCGTTAATAAATTTAATATAAGAAAATATCTCAATTTTCACGTTTATTGAATAAAAATTTTAAATTAT
>JAHLGO010018305.1:7120-21667 GCA_020615895.1 Ceriops decandra | reverse complement strand
GTTAATCGGGCTTTGTTTCGTATTACTATGACTAGTTTTCATGTAATAACAATCAAATTATGTACTGTGTCTTTTCTAATATCTATATTCATTGTAAAAACAATGTCCATGAACCATCGATAACATGAATTCTTTCAATTCCAGCAAAAACTGGTGTCCTGCATCTTTATTAGCATTTCCTATAGATATTAATTGGTTGAATTCCAAAATGAAGTATCCCTCCCATCATTTCCAGTAAGCATGGCTCCCCTTGTTGTACCAAAAACACTTTTTGATACAGTGGCAATGAAATTAACTTTTGTTGCAAAAACTTCCGATTATATCAATTAGAAAAAACAAGTATAAACAACATTAAAATTCTAAACGTCTTTACTTCCATCAACCAAAGGAGTCATTCATTATGGATTGCACTTAGAACTAATGTTAAGTGGGTTAATTCCTAAATAATGAGACTTTATAATCACCTCATTTTAATCGGGCTCTACTTTTTAAAAACAAGGACTACATTTCAAGGAATCACCATGAAATTATCTTGTGCATCCTTTCAAAAATCTATATTCATTGTAAAAACAATGTCCGTGAACTCGCTATCCCATGAATTCATTCAATTTCAACAAACATTTGTCTCCTTGATCTTTATCAGCATTTCCTGTAAATATTAATTAGTTTAATTCTGGTAAGCAAGGCTCCACTTGGTGTTCCAAACACACTTTTTGATACAGTGATGATGAAATTAACTTTTGTTGCAAAACTTCCTAGTATATCAATTATAACATACAAGTATAACAAACATTAAAAGCCCAAACATATTTACTTCCATCAAGCAAAGTTGTCATTCATCACGGATTGCATTTAGATCTAATGTTTAGTTGGTTAATTCATAAATAATGAGACTTTCTAATCACCTCAAGTTAATTGGGCTTTGTTTGGTATTACTATGGCAAGTTTTCATGTAATCACTATGAAATTATGTTTTGTGTCCTTTCTAATATCTATATTCATTATAAAAACAATGTCCATGAACCACATCTATACCATGAATTCATTCAATTCCAACAAAAAATTGTCTCCTTGTTCTTTATCAGCATTTCCTATAGATATTAATTTGTTGAATTCCAAGATGAAGCGTCCCTTCCATCATTTCTAGTAAGCAAGGCTCCGCTTTGTGTTCCAAACACACTTTTTGATACAGTGCTGATAAAATTATCTTTTGTTCCAAAACTTCCTACTATATCAATTAGAACATACAAGTATAACAAACATGAAAACTCCAAACGTCTTTACTTCCATCAAGCAAAGTAGTCATTCATCATGGATTGCATTTGAACTAATGTTAAGTGGGTTAATTCCTAAATAATGACACTTTCTAATCACCTCAAGTTAGTCGGGCTTTGTTTGGTATGACTATGACTGCTTTTCACCTAATCACCATGAAATTATGTTTTTTTGTCATTTATAATATCTATATTCAATGTAAAAACAATGTCCATGAACCATCTATAACACGAATTGATTCAATTCCAACAAAAAATGGTGTCCTTGACCATTATTAGCATTTCTTGTAGATATTAATTAGTTGAATTCCAAAAGGAAGTGTCCCTCTCATCATTTCAGGTAAGCAAGCCTCACCTTGTTGTACCAAACTCCCTTTTTGATACAGTGACAATGAAATTCACTTTTGTCACAAAAACTTCCTAGTATATCAATTAGAACAAACAAGTATAAAGAACATTAAAATTCTAAACGTCTTTACTTGCATCAACCAAAGGAGTCATTCATTATGGATTGCATTTAGAACTAATGTTAAGTGGGTTAACTCCTAAATAATGAGACTTTCTAAACACCTAATGTTAATCGGGCCTTGCTTTTTAATACAAGGACTAGATTTCATGGAATCACCGTGAAATTATCTTTTTCATCCTTTCTAAAATCTATATTCATTGTAAAAACAATGTCTACGAACCAGCTTTACCATGAAATCATTCAATTCCAACAAACAATTGTCTCCTTGATCATTATCAGCATTTCTTGTAGATATTAATTAATTGAATTGCAAAACGATGTCCCCCTCCAATCATTTCTGGTAAGCAAAGCTCCACTTGGTGTTCCAAACGCACTTTTTGATACAGTGACGATGAAATTAACTTTTGTTGCAAAACTTCCTACTATATCAATTAGAACATACAAGTATAACAAACATGAAAACTCAAAACGTCTTTACTTCCATCAAGCAAAGTAGTCATTCATCATGGATTGCATTTAGAACCAATGCTAAGTGGGTTAATTCCTAAATAATGCCACTTTCTAATCACCTCATGTTAATTGGGCTTCCTTTGGTATTACTATGACTAGTTTTCTTGCAATCACCATGAAACTATGTTTTGTGTCCTTTGTAATATCTATATTCATTGTAAAAACAATGTCCATGAACCATCTATACCACGAATTCTTTCAATTCCAGCAAAAAATGGTGTCCTTGATCTTTATTAGCATTTCCTATAGATATTAAATAGATGAATTCCAAAATGAAGTGTTCCTCCCATCATTTTGGGTAAGCAAGGCTCCACTTGTTGTACCAAACACACTTTTTGATACAATGACAATGAAATTAACTTTTGTTGCAAAAACTTCCGAGTTTAGCAATTACAACAAACAAGTGTAAAGAACATTAAAACTCTAAACGTCTTTACTTCCATTAGCCAAAGGAGGCATTCATCATGGTTTGCATTTAGAACTAATGTTAAGTCGGTTAATTCCTAAATAATGAGACTTTCTAATCACATAATATTAATCAGGATCTGCTTTTTAATACAAGGACTAGATTTCAAGAAATCACAGAGAAATTATCTCTTGTGTCCTTTTTAACATCTATATTCATTGTAAAAACAATGTCCATGAACTAGCTATACCATGAATTCATTCAATTCCAACAAACAACTGTCTCTTTGATCTCTATCAGCATTTCCTGTAGATATTAATTAGTTGAATTCAAAAATGAAGTGTCCCTCCCATCATTTCTGGTAAACAAGGCTCCATTTGGTGTTCCAAACACACTTTTTGATACAGTGATGATAAAATTAACTTTTGTTGCAAAACTGCCTACTATATCAATTAGAACATACAAGTATAACAACCATGAAAACATCAAACGTCTTTACTTCCATCAAGGAAAGTAGTCATTCATTATGGATTGCATTTAGAACTAATGTTACGTGGGTTGATTCCTAAATAATGACACTTTCTAATCACCTCATGTTAATAGGGCTTTCTTTGGTATTACTATAAATAGTTTTTAGGTAATGATCATGAAATTATATTTTGTGTGTCCTTTCTAATATCTTTATTCATTGTAAAAACAATGTCCATGAACCATCTATACCATGAATTCATTCAATTCTAGCAAAAACTTGTGTCCTAGATCTTTATTAGCATTTCCTGTATATATTAATTGGTTGAATTACAAAATGAAGTGTCCCACCCATCATTTATAGTAAGCAAGGATCCCCTTGTTGTACCTAACACACTTTTTGATATAGTGACAATGAATTTAACTTTTGTTACAAAAACATCCGTGCATATCAATTAGAACAAACAAGTATAAACAACATTAAAACTCTAAATGTCTTTACTTCCATCAACCAAAGGAGTCATTCATCATGGATTACATTTAGAACTAATGTGAAGTGGGTTAATTCCTAAATAATGAGACTTTCTAATCAAATAATGTTAATCGGGCTCTGCTTTTTAATACAAGGACTAGATTTCATGAAATCACCGAAACATTATCATTTGTATTCTTTCTAACATCTATATTAATTGTAAAAAGAATGTCCATGAACTAGCTATACCATGAATTCATTCAATTCCATCAAACAATTGTCTCCTTGATCTTTATCAACATTTCCTGTAGATATTAATTAGTTGAATTCTAAAATGAAGTGTCCCTCCCATCATTTCTGGTAAGCAAGGCTCCACTTGGTGTTCCAAAGGCACTTTTTGATACAGTGATGATCAAATTAACTTTTGTTGCAAAACTTCCTAGTATGTCAATTAGAACATACAACTATAACAAACATGAAAACTCCAAACGTCTTTACTTCCATCAAGCAAAGTAGTCATTCATCGTGGATTGCATTGAGAACTAATGTTAAGTGGGTTAATTCCTAAATAATGACACTTTCTAATCACCTCATGTTAATCGGGCTTTCTTTGGTATTACTATGACTAGTATTCATGTAATCACCATGAAATTATGTTTTGCGTACTTTGTAATATCTATATTCATTGTAAAAACAATGTCCATGAACCATTTATACCACAAATTCATTCAATACCAGCAAAATATGGTGTCCTTGATCTTTATTAGCATTTCCTGTAGATATTAAATAGATGAATTCCAAAATGAAGTGTCCCTCCCATCATTTTGAGTAAGCATGGCTCCCCTTGTTGTAGCAAACACACTTTTTGATACAGTGACAATGAAATTATCTTTTGTTGCAAAAACTTCTGAGTATATCAATTAGAACAAACAAGTATAAAGAACATTAAAACTCTAAATGTCTTTACTTCCATCAACCAAAGGAGTCGTTCATCATGGATTGCATTTAGAACTAATGTTAAGTGGGTTAATTCCTAAATAATGACACTTTCTAATCACCTCAAGTTAATCGGGCTTTGTTTGGTATTACTATGACTAGTTTTCACGTAATCACCATGAAGTTATGTTTTTTGTCATTTCTAATTTATATATTCATTGTAAAAACAATATCCATGAACCAGATCTAGCATGAATTCATTCAATTCCAACGAACAATTGTCTCCTTGATCATTATCAGCATTTCCTGCAGATATTAATTAGATGAATTCTAAAATGATGTGTCCCTCCCATCATTTCCGGTAAGGAAAGCTCCACTTGGTGTTCCAAACACACTTTTTGATACAGTGATGATGAAATTAACTTCTGTTGCATAACTTCCTAGTATATCAATTAGAACATACAAGTATAACAAACATTAAAACTCCAAATGTCTTGACTTCCATCAAGCAAAGTAGTCATTCATCATGGATTGCATTTGAACTGATGTTAAGTGAGTTGATTAAATAATGACACTTTCTAATCACCTCAATTAATCGGGCTTTGTTTGGTATTACAATGACTAGTTTTCACGTAATCACAATGAAATTATGTTTTTTTGTCCTTTTTAATATCTGTATTCATTGTAAAAAAAATATCTCTGAACCATCTATATCACAATTTGATTCAATTCCAAAAAAAAAAAATGGTGTCCTTGAGCCTTACTAGCATTTCCTGTAGATATTAATTAGTTGAATTTCAAAAAGAAGTGACCCTCCCATCATTTCAGGTAAGGAAGGCTCCCCTTGTTGTACCAAACACACTTTTTGATACAAGGAGTAGATATCATGAAATCACCAAGAAATTATCTTCTACGTCCTTTCTAACATCTATATTCATTGTCAAATCAATGTCCATGAACTAGCTATACCATGAATTCATTCAATTCCAACAAACAATTGTCTCCTTGATCTTTATCAGCATTACCTGTAGATATTAATTAGTTGAATTCAAAATGAAGTGTCCCTCCCATCATTTCTGGTAAACAAGGCTCCACTTGGTATTCCAAACACACTTTTTGATACAGTGATGATGAAATTAACTTCTGTTGCATAACTTCCTAGAATATGAATTAGAACATGCAAGTATAACAAACATTAAAACTCCAAATGTCTTGACTTCCATCAAGCAAAGTAGTCATTCATCATGGATTTCATTTGAACTGATGTTAAGTGAGTTGATTCGTAAATAATGACACTTTCTAATAACCTCAAGTTGATCGGGCTTTGTTTGGTATTACAATGACTAGTTTTCACGTAATCACCATGAAATTATGTTTTTTGTCCTTTCTAATATCTGTTTTCATTGTAAAAAAAATGTCTAGGAACCATTTTTATCACAAATTGATTCAATTCCAAAAACAAATGGTGTCCTTGATCCTTACTAGCATTTCCTGTAGATATCAATTGGTTGAATGTCAAAAAGAAGTGACCCTCCCATCATTTCGGGTAAGGAAGGCTCCCCTTGTTGTACCAAACACACTTTTTTATACAAGGAGTAGATATCATGAAATCACCAAGAAATTATCTTCTGCGTCCTTTCTAACCTCTATATTCATTGTCAAATCAATGTCCATGAACCAGCTATACCATGAATTCATTCAATTCCAACAAACAATTGTCTCCTTAATCTTTATCAGCATTTCCTGTAGATATTAATTAGTTCAATTCAAAATTAAGTGTCCCTCCCATCATTTCTGGTAAGCAAGGCTCCACTTGGTTTTCCAAACACACTTTTTGATACAGTAATGATAAACTTCCTACTATATCAATTAGAACATACAAGTATAACAAATATGAAAACTCAAAACGTCTTTACTTCCATCAAGCAAAGTAGTCATTCAATGTGGATTGCATTTAGAACCAATGTTAAGTGGGTTAATTCATAAATAATGACACTTTCTAATCACCGTTAATTGGGCTTCCTTTGGTATTACTATGACTAGTTTTCTTGTAATCACCATGAAATTATGTTTTGAGTCCTTTGTAATATCTATATTCATTGTAAAACAATGTCCATGAACCATCTATACCACAAATTCTTTCAATTCCAGCAAAAAATGGTATCCTTGATCTTTATTAGCATTTCCTATAGATATCAAATAGATTAATTCCAAAATGAAGTATAAACAACATTAAAATTCTAAACGTCTTTACTTCCATCAACCAAAGGAGTCATTCATCATGGATTGCATTTAGAACTAATGTTAAGTGGGTTAATTCCTAAATAATGAGACATTTTCATCACATAATGTTAATTGGGCTCTTCTTTCTAATACAAGGCATAGATTTCATGAAATTACCATGAAATTATCTTTTGCGTCCTTTCTAACATCTAAATTAATTGTAAAAGCAATGTCCATGAACCAGCTATACCATGAATTCATTCAATTCCAACAAACAATTGTCTCCTTGATCTTTATCAGCATTTCCTATTGCTATAAATTAGTTGAATTCCAAAACGAAGTATCCCTCCCATCATTTCTCGTAAGCAAGTCTCCACATGGTGTTGCAAACACACTTTTTGATACAATGATGATGAAATTAACTTTTGGAGCAAAACTTCCTAGTATATCAATTAGAACATACAAATATAACAAACATTTAAACTCCAAACGTCTTCACTTCCATCAAGCAAAATAGTCATTCATCATGGATTGCATTTGAACTAATGGTAAGTGGATTGATTCCTAAATAATGACACTTTCTAATCACCTCAAGTTAATCGAGCTTTGTTTGGTATTACTATGACTAGTTTTCACGTACTCACCATGAAGTTATGTTTTTTGTCATTTCTAATTTATATATTCATTGTAAAAATAATGTCCATGAACCAGCTATACCATTAGTTCATTCAATTCCAACAAACAATTGTCTCCTTGACCTTTATTAGCAATTCCTGTAGATATTAATTAGTTGAATTCCAAAATGATGTGTCCCTCCCATCATTTCAGGTATGCAAGGCTCCAATTGTTGTACAAAACACACCTTTTGATACAGTGACAATGAAATTAACTTTTGTTGCAAAAACATCCGAGTATATCAATTAGAACAGACAAGTATAAAGAACATTAAAACTCTAAACGACTTTACCTCCATTAACCAAAGGAGTCATTCATCATGGATAGCATTTAGAACTAATGTTAAATAGGTTAATTCCTAAATAATGAGAATTTCTAATCACCTCATATTAATCGGGCTTTCTTTGGTATTACTATGACTAGTTTTCGTGAAATCATCAAGAAATTATCTTTTGCATTCTTTCTAACATCTATATTCATTGTAAAACCAATGTCCATGAACCAGCTCTACCATGAATTCATTCAGTTCCAACAAACAATTGTCTATTCATCTTTATCAGCATTTCTTGTAGATATTAATTAATTGAATTCCAAAATGAAGTGTCCCTCCCATCAATTCTGGCAAGCAAGGCTCCACTTGGCGTTCCAAACACACTTTTTGATACAATGATGATAAAATTAACTTTTGTGGCAAAACTTCCTACTATATCAATTAGCACATGCTAGTATAACCAACATGCAAACTCCAAACGTCTTTCCTTCCATCAAGCAAAGTAGTCATTCATCGTGGATTGCATTTAACATTAATGTTAAGTGGGTTAATTCCTAAATAATGACACTTTCTAATCACCTTATGTTAATCGGGATTTCCTTGGTATTACTATGACTAGTTTTCATGTAATCACCATGAAATTATGTTTTGTGTCCTTTCTAATATCTATATTTATTGTAAAAACAATGTCCATGAATCATCTATACCATGAATTGTTTCATTTCCAGCAAACACTGGTGTCCTAGATGATTATTAGCATTTCTTGTAGATATTAATTGGTTCAATTCCAAAATGAAGTGTCCCTCCCATCATTTCTAGTAAGCAAGACTCCCCTTGTTGTACCAAACACACTTTTTGATACAGTGTCAATGAAATTAACTTTTGTTTTAAAAACTTCCGAGTATATAAATTAGAACAAACAAGTGTAAACAATATGAAAATTCTAAACATCATTACTTCCATCAACTGAAGGAGTCAGTCATCATGGATTGCATTTAGAACTACTTTTAATTGGGTTAATTCCTAAATAATGAGACTTTCTAATCACATAATGTTAATCGGGCTCTGCTTTTTATTACAAGGACTAGATATCATGAAATCACCAAGAAATTATCTTTTGCATCCTTTCTAACATCTATATTCATTGTAAAAACATTGTCCATGAACCAGCTATACTATGAATTCATTCAATTCCATCAAACAATTGTCCCCTTGATCATTATCAGCATTTCCTGTAGATATTAATTAATTGAATTGCAAATGGATGTGCCCCTCCTATCATTTCTACTAAGCAAAGCTCCACTTGGTGTTCCAAACACACATTTTGATACAGTGATGATGTAATTAACTTTTGTTGCATAACTTCCTAATATATGAATTAGAACATCCAAGTATAACGAACATTAACACTCCAAATGTCTTTACTTCCATCAAGCAAAGTAGTCATTCATCATGGATTGCATTTGAACTAATGTTAAGTGGGTTGATTCCTAAATAATGACACCTTCTAATCACCTCAAGTTAGTCGGGCTTTGATTGGTATTACTATGACTAGTTTTCACATACTCACCATGAAGTTATGTTTTTTGTCATTTCTAATTTATATATCATTGTAAAAATAATGTCCATGAACCAGTTATACCATGAATTCATTCAATTCCAACAAACAATTGTCTCCTTGATCTTTATCAGCAATTCCTGTAGATATTAATTAGTTGAATTCCAAAATGATGTGTCCCTCCCATCATTTTTGGTAAGCAAGGCTCCATTTGGTGTTCCAAACACACCTTTTGATACAGTGATGATGAAATTAACTTTTGTTGTAAAACATCCTAGTATATCAATTAGAACATTCAAGTTTAACAAACATTAAAACTCCAAACGTCGTTACTTCCTTCAAGGAAAGTAGTCATTCATCATGGATTGCATTTGAACTAATGTTAAGTGGGTTGACTCCTAAATAATGACACTTTCTAATCACCTCACATTAATCAGGCTATGTTTGGTATTACTATGACTAGTTTTCACGTAATCACCATGAAATTATATTTTTTGTCATTTCTAATATCTGTATTCATTGGAAAAACAATGTCCATGAACCATCTATATCACGAATTCATTCAATTCCAGCAAAAAATGGTGTCCTTGATCGTTATTAGCATTTGCTGTAGATATTAAATAGATGAATTCCAAAATGAAGCGACCCTCCCATCATTTCGGGTAAGAAAGGCTCCCCTTGTTGTACCAAACACACTTTTTGATACAATGTCAATGAAATTAACTTTTGTTGCAAAAACATCCAAGTACATCAATTAGAACAAACAAGTATAAAGAACATTAAAACTCTAAACGACTTTACCTTCGTTAACCAAAGGAGTCATTCATCATGGATAGCATTTAGAACTAATGTTAAATAGGTTAATTCCTAAATAATGAGAATTTCCAATCACCTCAAGTTAATCGGGCTTTCTTTGGTATTACTATGACTAGTTTTCGTGAAATCATCAAGAAATTATCTTTTGCGTTCTTTCTAACATCTATATTCATTGTAAAAACAATGTCCATGAACCAGCCATACCATGAATTCATTCAAACAAGTGTAAAGAAGATTAAAACTCTAAATGTCTTTACTTCCATCAACCAAAGGGGTCAATCATCATGGATTGCATTTAGAACTAATGTTAAGTGGGTTAAATCCTAAATAATGACATTTGCAATCACCTCATGTTAATCGGGCTTCCTTTGGTATTACTATGACTAGTTTTCTCACAATCACCATGAAATTATGTTTTGGTTCCTTTCTAATATCTATATTCATTGTAAAAACAATGTCCATGATCCATCTATACCACAAATTCATTCAATTTCTGCAAAAAATGGTGTCCTTGATCTTTATTAGCATTTCCTGTAGATATTAATTAGTTGAATTTCAAAAAGAAGTGTCCCTCCCATCATTTCGAGTAAGTAAGGCCCCCCTTGTTGTACCAAACACACTTTTTGATACAGTGACAATAAAATTAACTTTTGTTGCAAAATCATCCGAGTATATCAATTAGAACAAACAAGTAGAATGAACATTAAAACTCTAAACGTCTTTACTTCCATATTGCATTTAGAACTAATGTTAAGTGGGTTAATTCCTAAATAATGACACTTTCTAATCACCTAATGTTAATCGGGATCTGCTTTTTAATCCAAGGACTAGATTTAATGAAATCACCGAAAAATTATCTTTTGCGTCCTTTCTAACATCTATATTTATTGTAAAAACAATGTCCATGAACCATTTTGCCCATGAACTCATTTAATTACAACAAACAATTGTGTGTCCTTAATCTTTATCAGCATTTCCTGTAGATATTAATAAGTTGAATCTCAAAATGAAATGTCGCACCCATCATTTTTGGTAAGCAAGTCTCCACTTGGTGTTCCAAACACATTTTTTGATACAGTGATGATAAAATTAACTTTTGTTGCAAAACTTCCTACTACATCAATTAGAACAAACAAGTATAACAAACATGAAAACTCCAAACGTCTTTTCTTCCATCAAGCAAAGTAGTCATTCATCGTGGATTGCATTGAGAACTAATGTTAAGTGCGTTAATTCTTAAATAATGATACTTTCTAATCACCTCATGTTAATCGGGCTTTCTTTCGTATTACTATGACTAGTTTTCATTTAATCACCATTAAATTACATTTTGTGTCCTTTCTAATATCTATATTCATTGTAAAAACAATGTCCATGAACCATCTATGCCACGAATTTATTCAATTCCAGCAAAAAATGGTGTCCTTGA
This sequence comes from Ceriops decandra, assembly GCA_020615895.1. NCBI lineage: Eukaryota > Viridiplantae > Streptophyta > Magnoliopsida > Malpighiales > Rhizophoraceae > Ceriops > Ceriops decandra. Next base: position 10,160 of record JAHLGO010018305.1, on the reverse strand, counting down.
TCTTTATTAGCATTTCCTGTAGATATTAAATAGATGAATTCCAAAATGAAGTGACCCTTCTATCATTTCGGGTAAGAAAGGCTCCCCTTGTTGTACCGAACTCACTTTTTGATACAGTGTCAATGAAATTAACTTTTGTTGCAAAAACATTTGACTACATCAATTAGAACAAACAATTATAAAGAACATTAAAACTCTAAACGTCTCTACTTCCATCAACCAAAGGTGTCAGTCATCATGGATTGCATTTAGAACTAATGTTAAGTGGGTTAATCCCTAAATAATGAGACTTTCTAATCACCTAATGTTAATCGGGCTCTGCTTTTTAATACAAGGACTAGATTTAATGAAATAACCGAAAAATTATCTTTTGCATCCTTTCTAACATCTATATTCATTGTAAAAGCAATGTCCATGAACCATTCAGTCCATGAACTCATTTAATTACAACAGACAATTATTTGTCCTTAATCTTTATCAGCATTTCCTATAGATATCAATAAGTTGAATCCCATAAGGAAGTGTCCCTCCAATCATTTTTGGTAAGCAAGGTTGCACTTGGTGTTCCAAACACACTTTTTGATACAGTGATGATGAAATTAACTTTTGTTGCAAAACTTCCTACTATATCAATTAGATCATACAATTATAACAAACATGAAAACTCCAAAAGTCTTTTCTTCCATCAAGCAAAGTAGTTATTCATTGTCGATTGCATTGGGAACTAATGTTAAGTGCGTTAATTCTTAAATAATGACACTTTCTAATCACCTCAAGTTAATTGGGCTTTGTTTGGTATTACTATGACTAGTTTTCACGTAATCACCATGAAGTTATGTTTTTTGTCATTTGTAATTTATATATTCATTGTAAAAATAATGTCCATGAACCAGCTATACCATGAATTCATTCAATTCAAACAAACAATGCTGTCCTTGATCTTTATTAGCATTTCCCGCAGATATTAATTAGTTGAATTACAAAAAGAAGTATCCCTCCCATCATTTCGGGTAAACAAGGCTCCCCTTGTTGTACCAAACACACTTTTTAATACAGTGACAATGAAATTAACTTTTGTTGCAAAAACATCTAAGTATATCAGTTAGAATGAACAAGTATAAACAACATTAAAATTCTAAACATCTTTACTTCCATCAACCAAAGGAGTCAGTCATCATGGATTGCATTTAGAACTAATGTTAAGTGGGTTAATTCCTAAATAATTAGACTTTCTCATCACCTAATGTTAATTGGGCTCTGCTTTTTAATACAAGGACTAGATATCATGAAATCACAGAGAAAATATCGTTTGCGTCCTTTCTAACATCTATACTTATTGTAAAAATAATGTCCAAGAACCAACTATACCATGAATTCATTCCATTCCAACAAACAATTGTCTCCTTGATCTTTATCAATGTTTCCTGTAGATATTAATTAATTGAATTTCAAAATGAAGTGTCCCTCCCATCATTTCTAATAAGCAAGGCTCCACTTGGTGTTCCAAACACACTTTTTGATACAGTGATGATAAAATTAACTTTTGTTGCAAAACTTCCTACTATATCAATTACAACATACAAGTATAACAGACATGAAAACTCTAACATCTTTCCTTCCATCATGCAAAGTAGTCATTCATCGTGGATTGCACTTAGAACTAATGTTAAGTGGTTTAATTCCTAAATAATGACACTTTCTTATCACCTCATGTTAATCGGGCTTTCTTTGGTATTACTATGACTAGTTTTCATGTAAACACCATGAAATTATGCTTTGTGTCCTTTCTAATATCTATATTCATTGTAAAAACAATGTCCATGAACCAGCTATACCACGAATTCATTCAATTCCACCAAAAAATGGTGTCCTTGATCTTTATTAACATTTCCTGTAGATATTAAATAGATGAATTCCAAAATGAAGTGTCCCTCCCATCATTTTGGGTAAGCAGGCTCTCTTTATTGTACCAAACACACTTTTTGAAATAGTGACAATGAAATGAACTTTTGTTGCAAAAACTTTCGAGTATATCAATTAGAACAAACAAGTATAAACAACATTAAATTCTAAACGTCTTTACTTCCATCAACGAAAGGAGTCATTCATCATGGATTGCATTTAGAACTAATGTTAAGTGGGTTAATTCATAAATAATGAGACATTTTAATCACATAATGTTAATTGGGCTCTTCCTTCTAATACAAGGCATAGATTTCATGAAATCACAAGGAAATTATCTTTTGCGTCCTTTCTAACATCTAAATTAATTATAAAAGCAATGTCCATATACCAGCTATACCATGAATTCATTCAATTCCAACAAACAATTGTCTCCTTGATCTTTATCAGCATTTCCTGTAGCTATTAATTAGTTGAATTCCAAAATGAAGTATCCCTCCCATCATTTCTCGTAAGCAAGGCTCCACTTGGTGTTCCAAACACACTTTTTGATACAGTGATGATGAAATTAACTTTTGGTGCAAAACTTCCTAGTGTATCAATTAGAACATACAAATATAACCAACATTTAAACTCCAAACATCTTTACTTCCATCAAGCAAAGTAGTCATTCATCGTGGATTGCATTGAGAACTAATGTTAAGTGGGTTGATTCCTAAATAATGACACTTTCTAATCACCTCATGTTAATCGGGCTTTGTTTGGTATTACTATGACTAGTTTTCACGTAATCACCAAGAAGTTATGTTTTATGTCATTTCTAATTTATATATTCATTGTAAAAGAAATGTCCATGAACCAGCTATACCATGAATTCATTCAATTCCAACAATCAATTGTCTCCTTGATCTTTATCAGCATTTCCTGTCGCTATTAATTATTTGAATTCCAAAATGAAGTATCCCTCCCATCATTTCTCATAAGCAAGGCTCCACTTGGTGTTCCAAACACACTTTTTGATACAGTGATGATAAAATTAACGATTGGTGCAAAACTTCCTAATATATCAATTAGAACATACAAATATAACAAACATTTAAACTCCAAACATCTTTACTTCCATCAAGCAAAGTAGTCA
>JAHLGO010018302.1:0-19770 GCA_020615895.1 Ceriops decandra | reverse complement strand
AGACAAAAGAAGCTAATGAAGAGGAAGATAAAGACTCATCAGATGAGCATGCCTTTATGGCATTAGCTCAAGGTGGTAGTTCAACCTCTGAAGAGGAAGAGGAGGTTGATGAAGAAGAACCAGATCTTGAAGTTGAGTTGGAAGCAGCTTCAAAGGAAATAATCAGAAGGGGCAAAACCATAAGAAGGTTGGAGGCTCACATAAAGCAAGTTGAATCAAAGTCAGAGGAAGCAAAAAGTCAAAAAGGTGAAATAAGGGCTGAACATAGAAGAGAAGATTTGATGAACAAATCAAAATATATGAAGACCTTACTATAGAGCTTGGATCAAGGACTTTAACAATTGAAGAAATGGAGATAAAGTTGCTGAGACTTCAACAACAACTCAAAAAACGTGAGGAGAACTTGCAAAAGTTTGAAGTGGTAGGAGAAACAAGCTCTACAAGAGAAAAGAAGAATGAGACTTTGCCATAGAAGTTGAAAGAGAAGGCTATGACATAGGAGAAGATAACCGAAGAAGAGAAGATAGTTATCAAACCAAAGCCAGGGCCAAAAATGATGTATGGGGTTAAAAAGCAGTAGCCCATAACTACTATGTCTCAAAAAGAAAAGAAAGTTAGCCAGCCAAGGGTAATGGCTGAACAGAAGAAGGAGAAAAAGGTGGCTGAAATGAAAGCCACATAAGTAAAGAAGTTTGCTATGTTGCCTACATAGAAAGTAATTAACAAAAGAAAACAAGCTATGATTAGATCCAGGAAGTGGTAGTTTCAAGATTGCTGTCTTTATTGTGGAGTTTGGGGTCATAAGGCAAGTAAATGCTGGTGGAGAAGGCCAATATATGTCTCCAACTTGAAAAGATACGATGCTGCATATAGGGAGAGAAATACAAAATTTAGAGGAGAACACCTGTTGTGAGTTCTTGCACATACTATAAAAGGCAAGGACACACTAACAAGGAGTGTTGGTGGAAGCCTAAACTAGTGGTTTCAAAGAACAAGTTTGTTGTATTGGCAGACTTGGAATAGTGTGAAAGGTGCGGGTAGGATAGCCATAATGCCAAGAGATGCATGACACTTCTCCATGAGTAAGAGAAGGCACTCAATGGCACAGTGAAAACAAGTGGTGCAGTCAAAGTTGAGATAAAAGAGAAAGCTATCTTCTAGCTAGTTCAAAAGAAGGAATATAAAGTTAAAAAAGTGGTGGCTAATATAGTTGAAATTGCACTCAAAGTTAACTACAAGAATAAGCAGTGGATCTTTGATAGTGGATGCACTTCACACATGACGAGAGTAAATTGTCAAAGCTAAACAAGTCAAGAGAAGTAGAGTCAAGTTTGGCAATAATGATTCACTCAACATAAATGGTTAGGGGTCAGTAAACATTGGAAGCGGAAAGCAGAAAGATGTTCTGCATGTTGAAGGACTCAGATATAATCTAGCATCTGTCAACCAACTAAGCAATGAAGACCATATAGTGATATTTACAAGAATAGGTTGCCAAGTAAAGAGTAAAAAAGGTAATACTGTTGTAGCAGGGAAGTGAACCGCTAGAAATTTATATGTGATTGATGAGGACAAGATAAGCAGTTGTTTACTCACCAAAGAAGAAGAAAATCAACTCTAGCATAGGAGGCTGGGACACTTATCACAGAAGAACATTAGGAAGTTAACCATTACTCATGCAATCAAAGACATTCCCGACCTCAGGAGAGAGAGAGTATGTTTGTTCAGCATGCTCTAAGGAAAACATGCAAGAAAGCAGTATAAGATCAAAGAGTTCAATTCTGAAGTAGTTCTTAACATTGTGCATACTGATTTATGTGGACCGATGAGAACAAAAAGGTTGAATGGTGATAGGTACTTCATCTTGTTTGTTGATGATTATTCCAGGATGACCTACATCATGCTCCTCAAACACAAGTTAGAAGTTCTAAATTGCTTTAAGAGATATAGAAGAATGGTTGAAAATGAGACTGAAAGGAAGATCAAAGTATTGAGGTTAGATCAAGGCACTGAATTTACAAATGAAACTTTTGAAGATTACCTTGAGAAGCATGGTATTCACCATCAGATGGTAGCAGCAAGAACACCTCAATAGAACAGGGTGGTAGAGAGGAAAAATAAAGATGTGGTTGAAATGGCAAGAACTCTACTGCTGGAATCCAAGCTTCACACAAGATTTTGGACAGAGGCAACATTTACAATTGTACATATATTGAATAAAGTCTTACTAAGGCCTAATATTGATAAGACTCCATATGAGCTATGGAGTGGGAAGAAGACAACAGCCAAGTATCTTAGAATCTTTGGCAGCCCATGTTTTGTGAAGAACATGGAGCAAAACTTGGGAAAGTTCGATGTTAGGTCTGATGAAGGCATCTTTGTGGGATACTCAACAAAGATAAAAGGTTACAAAGTTTTCTTGCATAAGATGGGAAAAGTGATCACATCCAATAATGTGAGAATAGATGAGAACTGAAAAATAATGTAAAATGGAGAAGCTGAGGATAATGAAGAAGATGACTTCAAGATAGATGAAGAATCAAACCAACCTGAAGAAAAGGAATAGGAAGTAGGTTCAGACTCAGAAAAGAGTGAGTTTGAAGATGAAGAAAGAGATTCTTTTGCAACTAAGACTATGCAAGAGAGAAGGAAAAAGAAGACATGGACCAGTGCTTATCAAGGAAATCAGATCATAGGTGACCCATCAGCAGGAGTTACAACAAGAAGAAGAATTGTGGGAGTTACTGCTTTACTCTCACAAGTTGAACCTAAATCTGTTGAAGAGGCTACACAAGTCAAAGCTTGGGTCAAAGCTATCTATGAGGAGTTGGATCAAATCGAGAACAATGATACATAGAAGCTGGTTCCAAGACCCACTAACAAGAATGTCATAGAAACAAAATGGGTGTTTAGGAATAAACACAATGAAGATGGCAAGGTGGTGAGGAATAAGGCTAGGTTAGTTTGTAAAGGCTACACCTAGATAGAAGGAGTAGATGTTGATGAAACTTTTACACTAGTGGCAAGGTTAGAAACTATTAGAATTTTCCTAGCTTTGGCAACACATAAGAGGTATAAAGTTTATCAGATGGATGTGAAATCAGCCTTTCTGAATGGGCTCCTAAAAAAAGAAGTGTATATTGAACAACCTAATGGAGTACAAATAAGTAAGGATGAGACACACTTGTGCAAGCCAAAGAAAGCCTTGTATGGCTGTAAACAAGCCCCAAGAGCATGGTACAATAGGCTAGATGTGTATTTGGGAAGGTTGAACTTTAGAAGAGGAATAATTGATAATAACCTATATGTGTTCAACTCAGAAAAAGGCCAGCTGATAACCATAGTATATGTAGATGACATCATTTTTGGAAGGGATCACTTTAAGTTATGCCAAGATTTTGCATAGAAGATGAGTGAGGAATTTGAGATGTCATTTATTGGAGAAATGAATTACTTTCTTGGATTACATGATGAGCAGAATTCATGATGGAGAAGATCATCATTCAAATCAAAGAAGTCTAGCAAGAAGACTGCCAACCCATAGAAGAAGAAGAGAGGTTCATTCAAGAGTTATGTGAGTCAAACAAAAGAAGCTAATGAGGAGGAAGATAAAGACTCATCAAATAAGTATGCCTTTATGGCATCAGCTCAAGGTGGTAGCTCAAGAGGAAGAGGAGGTTGATGAAGAGGAACCAGATCTTGAAACTGAGTTGGAAGTAGCTTCAAAGGAGATAATCAAAAGGGGCAGAACCATAAAAAGGTTGGAGGCTTACATAAAACAAGTTGAAGTAAAGTCTGAGGAAGTTGAAAGTCAAAAGGATGAAATAAGGGCTGAACATATTGACTTGAAGAGAAGATTTGAAGAATAGATCAAAATATGTGAAGACCTTACAATAGAGCTTGGCTCAAGGACTTTAACAATTAAAGAAATAGAGATAGAGTTGCTGAGACTTCAGCAACAACTCATAAAGAGTGAGGAGAACTTGCAGAAGTTTGAAGTGGTAGGAGAAACAAGCTCTGGAAGAGAAAAGAAGAATGAGACTTTGCCACAGAAGTTGAAAGAGAAGGTTGTAACTCAGGTGAAGATAACTGAAGAAGAGTAGACAGTTATCAAACCAAAGCTAAGGCCAAAAATGATGTATATGGTTAAAGAGTAGTAGCCCATAACTGCTACGTCTCAGAAACAAATGAAAGTCACACAAGCAAAAGCCAGCTACTTTGCCTACACGGTAAGTGATGAATAAAAGAAGACAAGTAGTGATCAAACCCAAGAAGAGGCAGTTTCAAGGTCATTGCCTTTATTGTGGAGTTTGGATTCATAAGGCGAGCAATTGCTGGTGGAGAAGGCCAGTATATGTCTCCAACTTGAGAAGATACGATGTTGCATATAGGGAGAGACAATACAAAATTTAGAGGAGAACACTTTTCGTGAGTTCTTGCACATACTGTAAAAGGCAAGGACACATTAACAAGGAGTATTGGTGGAAGCCCAAACTAGTAACTTTGAACAACAAGTTTACTATATTGGCAGACTTGAAACAATGTGAAAGGTATGGGCAGGATGGCCATAATACCAAGAGATGCATGACACTTCTCCCTGAGCAAGAGAAGGCACTCAATAACACAGTGAAAACAAGCATTGCAGTTAAAGTTAAGAAAAAGGAGAAAGCTATCTTCCAACTAGTTCAAAAGAATGAATATAGAGCAAAAAGGGAGGTGGCTAATATAGCTGAAATTACAATAAAGGCTGATTGCAAGGATAAGCAGTGGATCCTTGATAATGGATGCACTTCACACATGATGAGAGACAAGAGTAATTTATCAAAGCTAAACAAATCAAGAGAAGGTAGAGTCAAGTTTGGCAATGATGATTCACTCAACATCAGTAGTCAGGGGTCAGTGAATATTAGAAAAGGAAAGCTGAAAGATGTTCTGCATGTTAAAGGACTCAGATATAATCTAGCATTTGTCAGCCAATTATGCAACGATGACCACAAAGTGATATTCACAAAAACAGGTTGCCAAGTAAAGAGTAAAGAAGGCAATACTGTTGTAGCCAGGAAAAGACCAACTAAAAATTTATATGTGATTGATAAGGACAAGACAAGCAACTGTTTACTCATCGAAGAAGAAGGAAATCAATTCTAGCATAGGAGGCTAGGACACTTATCACAGAAGAATATGAGGAAGCTGACCACTACTCATGCAATCAGAGACATTCCCAACCTCAGGAGAGAAAGAGAGTATGTTTGCTCAGCATGCTTTAAAGGAAAACATGCCAAAAAGCAGTACAAGACCAAAGAGTTTAGTTCTAAAGCAGTGCTTGACATTGTGCATACTGATTTGTGTGGACCGATGAGGACAAAAGGGTTAAAAGGTGAGAGGTACATCATTTTGTTTGTTGATAATTGTTCGAGAAGGACCTGCCTCATGTACCTTAAACACAAGTTAGAAGTTTTGAATTGCTTCAAGAGATACAAAAGATTGGCTAAAAATGAGAGTGAAAGAAAGATCAAAGTATTAAGGTCAGATCAAGGCATTGGATTTACAAATAAAGTTTTTGAAGATTATCTTGAGAAGTATGGAATTCGTCATCAAATGGCAGCAGCAAGAACACCTCAATAGAATGGGGTGGTAGAGAGGAAAAATAGAGTTGTGGTTAAAATGGTGAGAACTCTACTACTGGAATCCAAACTTCACATAAGATTTTGGACAAAAGCAACATTTACAGCTGTGCTTCTATTAAATAGAGTATTACTAAGGCCCAATACTGATAAGACTCCATATGAGCTATGGAGTGGGACGAAGACAACAGCCAATATCTCAGAGTCTTTGGCAGCCTACGTTTTGTGAAGAACAAGGAGAAAGACTTGGAAAAATTCAACGCTGGGTCTAATGAAGGCATCTTTGTAGGATACTCAGAAAAGACAAAAGGTTACAAAGATTTCTTGCATAAGCTGGGAAAAGTGATCACTTCTAGTGATGTGAGAATATATAAGAACTGGAAAACAATGCAGAATGGAAAAGCTGAGGACAAAGAAGGTGACTTAAATATAGATGAAGAATCAAACCAACCAGAAGAAAAGGAACAAGAAGTAAGTTCAGACTCAGAGAAGAGTGAGTCTAAAGATGAAGAAAGAGATCCTCTTGCAACTAAGATGGTGCAAGGAAGAAGGACAAAGAAAACATGGATCAGTGCTCATCAAGGAGATCAGATCATAGGTGACCCATCAGTAGGAGCTACAACAAGAAGAAGAATTATGGGAGCTACAATTTTACTCTTACAAGTTGAACCTAAATTTGTTGAAGAGGTTATTCAAGACAAAGCCTGAGTCAAAGCCATCAATAAGGAGCTGGATCAAATTGAGAAGAATGATACATGGGAGATGGTTCCAAGACCCACTAATAAGAATGTCATAGGAACAAAATGGGTGTTTAGGAATAAACACAATGAAGATAGCAAGGTGGTGAGGAACAAGGCCAGGCTAGTTTGCAAAGGCTACACTCAGATAGAAGGGGTAGATGTTGATGAAACTTTTGCACCATTAGTAAGGTTAGAAACTATTAGAATGCTCTTAGCTTTGGTAGCACACAAGAGGTATAAAGTCTATCAAATGGATGTGAAATCTGTCGTTCTGAATGGGCTACTGAAAGAAGAAGTGTATATTGAACAACCCGATGAAGTACAAAATAGTGAGGATGAGACATATGTGTGCAAGCTAAAGAAAGCCCTGTATGGTCTTAAGCAAGCTCCAAGAGCATGGTACAGTAGGCTGGATGCATACTTGAAAAGGTTAAACTTCAAAAGAAGAACGATTGATAATAACCTGTATGTGTTCAACTTAAAGAAAGGCCAGCTGATAACCATAGTATATGTAGATGACATCATCTTTGAAGGGGTCACTCTGAGCTATGCCAAGATTTTGCATAAAAGATAAGTGAGGAATTTGACATGTCATTGATTGGAGAAATGATGTACTTTCTTGGATTACAAATAAAGTAATGTGAAGAAGGTATCTTTATTTCTCAAACGAAATATGCCAAAGAGATGCTGAAAAGGTTTGGCATGGAGGATAGCAGACCTATCAATACTCCTATGACAGTGGGCTATAAGTTAACAAAAGATCATGAGGGAAGGAGTACAAGCCCTATAGAGTACAAGAAGATGATAGGAAGCCTTTTGTACCTTACAGCATTAAGACCTGATCTTATGCAAGTTATGTGCACTGCCAACAAATTTCAAGCTGATGCTAAGGAGTCTCATGTGTTGGCAGTGACAAGAATCCTAAGGTACCTTAAAGGAACACTGAAAATGGGTTTGTGGTATCTAGCCAATGATTCTGTTAAACTACAAGCATACACTGATACAGATTGGGACAGGAAGTATAAATGATAGAAAATCAACCAATGGCTGCAGCTTCTACTTGGGTTCAAAGTGTGTTGCATGGGTTAGTAGAAAGCAAAACAGTGTTGCTTTGAGCATAGCTGAGGCTGAGTATATGGCTAGTTGTATGTACACAGGAGATATGGATACTAAGATAATTGGCAGACTTGGGTGTTGAAGTAAAGTTACCAGTGAGTGTACTTTGTAATAATCAAAGCGCTATTGATCTCAGCAAGAATTTGGTTCAACATTTGAAGAGCAAGCATATTGACATCCGGTATCACTTCATCAAAGATCAAGTGGAATAGGGTACAATTCAGTTGGAGTATGTTGGCACTAAAGATCAAATTTCAGGTATTCTAACTAAACCTTTGTCCACGAAGCTATTTGAAAAGCACATATTGAGTCTATTCATGCCTCCTCAAGCTTGATGTTCAGGTGAATCCTCTATCTCTACTTTATTAGTTTTTGAAATTTGTAATTGGTTGGCAAAAAGGGAGAGAAGTAACAGTGTAAGAGGAGTTGCTAAGAAAGGAAGAGTGCATATTTAGGGGGAGTTGAAACTGTTGTATAGTAACTTTTGTTATAAGTATTGCCAACAATTACAAAGGGGGAGATTGTTGTTCCCACAGCCTTGTATGGGTTGTAATTGTTGTCAACTAGGTTTAAGTGTGCAAGAAAGTAAAGCCATGTGGAAGGGCAAGAAGGTAAAAGCCATATGAAGGGGCAAAAATGTAAAATCTACATGGAAAGGCAAAATAGTAAATTCGCCCTATTAGGTTTTATGGTGAGTATATAAAGGTCAATATAATTGCCTAACACTGTAGCTGCATAGTGTAGCCATCGAGGGAATAGTAACCGTCAAGAGAGAGAGAAAGAGGAGACTATTGGGCTAAACGAAGGCTGAAATAGAGAAAAGAGGAGACGGCTGAAGGGACTAGACGACTAGATGACAGATTGGAAGAGTGAAACGATAGCCAACCAAGTGAGCCGACGCTAGAACAGAGGAGTCGATGAAAAGGAGAGAAAAAAACACAGCCAAATAAGGGAAAAGGAGAGAAAATCTGGAACAACCAAAGAGGGGCGAATGAAGAGATAGAGAGCATTGGCAGAACAAAGGAAATCTGACTAGATGGTGAGATAGATCCAGTTGGACAGTAAGAGAGAGAAATCTGGTGGGACAGCAAGAGAGAGAGAGAAACGTGAATGGTAGGTCGTAAGACGTGGAACAGTAAACCAGAAATGTGGGGTGAGTGTGAGACAAGGAGACAAATGAGACGGTAAATGCAAGAGGTGTGTGAAACAACATAGAGAAGGAATTCGGCAAAGTACAGAAACAACTCAACGTATTTCCATATTTCTTTAAGAGAGGTTAAAAAGTGTTGCAGTGAACTTCTAAGCGGTAGTGGAGCAAATTTTAATTCAATATAGGCAAGACAAGCTAGAAGAAGGGTCGATACAGTAAGTGACACTCTTTGTATTGTACTTGCTTAGTAATTTCAATAGTAAAAGGAGTAGAGGATTAAGACATCCATTATAACTGGAATTCTTAAGTATAATGGATAGTCTTAGTAAAGGAGAGTCCTTACCACTGTGGATGTACGTCACGTTGACACAACCACGTAAATCTTGTGTGTCCTAAATTTACTTTATGTTCTGTGTTTTGAATTGAGTTGTGAACGCAGCTAAAATATCAGCCAACCCATAACCTAATGAATACCTAAACAAGAACATCCAAATTGTCTATTAGGCAAGGCGTCTAAAAGGTGACTTTAGGGACTATTGTGATTAGTAGATAGTAATAGATCTACCTTAGTCGAGTCTAAGAAAGAGTTCACTTTTAAGAAGAGGTTGAAGTTGTTCACTTACCTGCAAATTGTGAATTGTGGTGATACTGATTCACCCCCCTCTCAGTATCACAAACTAGTAGATCCTAAGGAGAAGTTAAGAACTTCAAATACTATTTTTAATAATTATATGAATACTTAATATTTTATTAATATGATAAAATTACATACAATAACTTAGATTACGTGTCTTCATATAATAACAGAATTTTGAATCAACCCAAATAATAAAATTTAAATTGGACTCAACTAAATTAATTTCTATTATAATTTTAATTCTCTCTTAATATGAATTAATATCAATAAAAAGTGTATACAAACATACATGGTTTCCTAACATTCCTGGGTTTAAGCTCCAAACTCCTAAACAAAAGAATGTAGGAGAGTGACTTGTTGTTGTGTATGGGTAAAAGAAAGTGAAATAATAGGAAACTACATGCCTTGTTCTTGATCCAAGAAGTGAACATTAAAAAAATCCTTTAAGCAATTACAGTGAACTTAACCTGTTGCTGGGGCACGTTATCTCCTCTGCTGGTAGTGTTGCTTGCCTTGCTGTCGGGGAAGGTTTTCTCCTCTTGCTACTATTGTTATCTACCCTATTGTCGGGGTAAGTTTTCTCCTCCTGTTATTGGTGCTTGCACTTACTGCCTACTACTTGTTGTGCTTGTACTTGCTGCCTACTACTACAACCTGCTTGTTATGCCTACACTTGATTGGTTTACTAACTACTATACCTCTCCTTAAGTAGCTACTGCAACTTCTTCTTTTGGTTTGGCCAGCTATTGCCTTCTTTTTCCTTTGGTGTGACTGCTACATGCCATCTTCTCTCTTTGGTGTGGTTGCTACACGCCTCCTCTAGTTTGGTGTGGCTGTTGCACGTCCTCCTCTGGTTTGGTATGGCTACTGCATATTCTTTTCCTCTCTTTGGTAGGGTTGCCAGCTATTGCACTTATTTGGCAAGCTACACCTCTCCTTGGTGTTGCACCTCTCCTTGGCTTTAGGTTTGCCGTTCACCTCTCCTTGCCTTAGGTTTGCCATTCTCTCTCAATTTTTTATAGCACACATTCTCAATCTTACACACTCTTCAATGATCAGTATTGATTCCCAAAGGTTGCCTACAATTAACAGCTAGATTTAATTCCTAAAATTTAAGGTCAATGGTCAAGAGTCAACGGTCAGCTTTTACCCTTAAAATTTAGGGTTAACAGTCAACATTGACTCATTAACTTTAAGGTTCACCTACCATCAACAGTTTTGACCAATAACTTCTTTGCATCTTAATGACATTCAAAACATCAAATAAACATGAATAACCATATGAGATGCTATTGACAACAAATCCAACATCAGCCATCGAAGATGGGCTCAACAATCTTTCCCTTTGGATTTGTTGGCAATACTTTAAATCCACAAATCAACAATTAAGCACAAGCACAATTCTTAACATTTATAGCTCTCCTTAAAACATGCATGTCCCTTTTTGCATGTAGGCATTATTCCAATTTGAAACAACCTTTAACTCACCCATTTTGCTACTTCATTTCCTTGATTATTTCTCCCCTTTATGTATCAAGTTATCATCCCTTTTGATCAGTATATACTCTCTTTAGATTTATGCAAAATATCCCTCCCTTTTACAACAAATCCAAAGAATAATATAAGAGGGAATGGGAAAGGAGTTATAGGCATAACTCAACCTTTAGAGGGTGGCTAAACATATAAATTCAGCCTTAATTTTTGGAACATTTCTCTTGTTAGAGGTTTGGTGAATATATCTGAATAAATGAGATCCAATACCTTCTTTGTTTGAATCTCCACATTTTTGTGGGTAGCATCTACTATCTTCCCTATTTGACAAATGTTGCAAGTTGTATTTCTTTCTCTCCTCAGCTTGGGTACATCTTTCACGGCTTCATTTTTGGACAATGTATTCAATCCCTTTTGTCCAAGATGCCCTAATCTTCTATGTCATAATAAATTCTCATCTTTTGTTCTTATGTAGCATGTATTTTTGTTGTTGGCAACTTAGTATAAAGTTTCAATTTATTCTTTCTCTCTTAGTAAGAACAACATTATCACTTGATCTCTTTATTGTACAACCGTTCTTATTGAAAGTAACTTTATGTCCATCATCACAAAGTTGGCTAACACTGATAAGATTATGTTTCAGCCCTTTAACATAAAGCACTTTCTTTGATTTCAGTTTTTCTACACCAATTTCAATAACACCAACACCTTTAATCTTTAAAGCACCATCATTGCCAAATTTGACTGACCCTCCATCACATTTTGTTACTCTTTTCAACATCTTAGAGCCTCTTATCATGTGTGAAAAGCAGCCACTGTTTAAGATCTATGGCTTTTCTTTCTTAGAAGCTTTTAAGGCTATTTCCCCAACCATAGTTGTTTCTTTTCCTCTTTTTCTTCTTTGGTCGAATTTAGGAGCATGTGTATGTGTTGTCCTTTGCACTCCTTAATTAGGAAGTAATGTTTGGCTGAATGTGAAAGCACATGTAGGTGTTCTTGTTTGCACTCTTTAATCAGACAGCAATGTTAAACAATTCTCAACAGTATGTCTAGCCTTTTCACATCTTTCGTAAATTTCTCCCAGCAAATCAAATATGTTTCTCAATGGAATATGACTTCTTTTCACCTAACATTGTCTTCTTTCTTGATATACATACCCCCTAGACTTTTTTCTCACATTCCTCATTATTATGGGCCCATTACTTCAAGACACATTAGTCTTGTGCCCATACTTACCACAGCCCCAGTAAAATTGTTTAAATCTTGATTTTCTTCTTTCATTACATTCATGTCTTTTATCTTCAACAACTGTTATGGCAACCTTCTCTCTATCTTTGATAGCCTGTCTCCTTGGATGGGAGATTTCATCACATCTTTCCTAACCCATTTTAGTTTAGGTTAGTTTCTTTTTTCCATAACATCATTGTGCTTGCTTTTAGGCATAAACACAATTTTTTTCTTCTCCGCTACCTTCTCATTTGGCTTTTTAATATAATCAAGTCCTTTCTTCCCTATAGAATGAGGTCTTTATTTGCATAGATACTCATCCAATTTTTTGATAGCATCCTCCTTGATGGCATTTGCTAAAGACGACTCTTCTCTTACTTCCATGGTCTGCATGAAGCTTTCTTTATACTTATTTAGTTCAGACTCACCCTTATGGAGCTTGCCTTGCAAAATCAACTCTTGCTCTTGTTCTTGTGCAATCACCTTAACCCCAAGATCTTTATGTATTTTGCCTTACATTGCCTCAAGTATAGTCAACTCCTTAATTCTCTTCAACTACTCCTCTTTTGCATCAAACTCCTTTTCTTTCACCTAGAGATTAAATTCATTAATATCAAAATTTTCATATAGCTTCCTGAGATGCTTTACCTCTTTTTCCAACTAATCTTTTTTGTGCAAATAGGCTCTCAATTCATTCTTAAGTTACTGCACCAGCTCATCCTCATCCTTTTTGGTTGATTCATCATCATTTGAAGATTCTTAATCATCATTTACTTTACCAATTGGCATATTCTTTGCAGCATCATTATCAGAATCATTGTCAACTTCTTCTTCATAATCTTCTTCATCCAACTTGCTTAAAAAATTTCTTCTTTTAGATCTAAAGAGTTGTTGTTTCCTTTTGGCACTTAAATTTCCAACTTTATAATAGTTGGATTTCTTTATTCTCCTCTTTAGGACCGACTTATCATCATTATCACTGTTTGCTTATATTCTATTTGGGCAAACCACGGCAAAGTGTCCTATTCACCACAGTTAAAGCACATCAAGGGGAATTTTCCCTTGTACTTTTCTTTTCCTTTCATCATATTTTTGGTGATGTATGTTATGACTTTATCTAGTTGAGTATCACCATCTTTTTCCTCAGAGCTACTGTTAAATTCTTCTTCTTGGTCTTTAATCTTTAATTTCTTTACTGCTTTAAAGGCCAACTCCTTCTCTGCCTTAAACACCTTTTCTTTCTTCATTAGGGCTATTCTCATTTCATAGCCACCAATATGCTGTGCAAATCATCTAAGGGTAGCCTATCCAAATCTCTATCTTCTATGGAGCAAACTTTGTCATTGTAAGGTTCCGATAAGGTTCTAAGTATCTTCCCTACCACAAGAGCATTGTTGATCTCCTCTCCATAGCCTCTAATGAAGCACAAAATTTTGTTTACTCTTATAAAGAAGGCATCCACAAATTTATTATCCTTCATCTTTATGTCTTTATATCTATTCCTCCAAATTTGTAGCTTGGCTTCCTTTATACCCTTGTCTCCTTTATAAATGTTATTCAACTTGTCCTAAATCTGCTTAGCTATGCTGTACCTCATCACTTTGGTGAATTCTTTGTTTGATAAAGAGGCATATAAGGCATTTCTCACCTTTCCGTCACACTCTAAATTCTTCTTATCAGTAGGCATCATAGCAGCACCTTCAGCAATAGGGATAAAGCAACTAACAGCATATTCAAATACATCTAAACTAAGTGACATCAAATATAAGAGCATTCTATTATTCCATAACTATAATTCTATCCATTAAAAGTGGAATGCCTTTGTTGTTAACACTATTCATGCTATCTATGATATCAACTAGTAATAGATGTAAAGACTGAAGTTCCTGACTTCTCCCTAGGATTTACAAGTTTGTGATATTGAGAGGGGGGTGAATCAGTATCACCGCAATTCGTAATTAGTAGGTAAGCGAACAACTTCAACCTCTTCTTAAAAGCAAACTCTTTCTCAGACTCGACTAAGGTAGATCTATTGCTACCTACTAATCACAATAGTCTCCAAAGTCACCTTTCAAACACCTTACCTAATAGATAATTCGGATATTCTTGTTTAGGTCTTCGTTAGGTTATAGGTTGGCTGATACTTTAGTTGCATTCACAACTCAATTCAAAACACAAAATGTAAAGTAAATTAAAGACACACGAGATTTATGGGGTTCCATCAATGTGACGTACATCCACGGTGGTAGGGACTCTCCCTTATCGAGACTATCCACTATACTTAAGAATTCCAGTTACAATGGATGTCTTAATCCTCTGCTCCTTTCACTATTGCAATTACTAAGTAAGTACAATATAAAGAGTGTCACTTATTGTGTCTACCCTTCTTCTAGCTTGTCTTGCCTCTGTTGAATTGAAAGGTTGCTCCACTACTCCTTAGAAGTTCACTGCAACACTCTCTAACCTCTCTTGAAGAAATCTAGAAATACGTTGAGTTCTTTAATGCTTCACCGAATTTCTTCTATATGTTGTCTCACATAACTCATACTTTCACTGTTTCATGGTCTCACCTATCTCCTTGACCCACGATCTCACTGTCTCACGCCTTACCTATCCGTTTCTCACCTCTTTTGGTCATATTAGATTTTCTCCCTTCTCTGTCGGTCACTATTCATCAACCGTCCACCCTTTGTTCTGATCATATCAAGTTTTTCTCTTTTGACCATTCTGCCATCTAGTCATCCAGCCCCATCAATCGTCTCTTCTTTTCTCTATTTCTGCTGACCATTTTTCGTTCAACCCCCCTTGGTCGTCTCCTTTTTGGTCGTCCCTCTGTTTTTCTCTCTCTTTATTGCCGACAGTATTTTTGGTCGTGTTTTCTCTCTTTCCCCGATGGTCTGTTTTTGGCCTTGTTAGGTTTTTCCTTTCCTTCTCCGTCACTTTGATTTGGCTGTATATGTCTTTGTCGTCCACCTACCTTCGACCGTCTCTATCTATTTTTCCTTCGATCATCCACTCTGTTTTGTCGTCAACCCGTTTCTCTGTTTTGTTGTCAACCCGTTTCTCTCTCTTACCATGTCATGGTTTCTCTCTCTTCCAACGGCTGTGTTTTCTCTCTCTTATGTTTTGGCCGACCGTCTGTTTTGGTTGTCAGGTTTCTCTTTTACTATCCTTCCACCAATCTGCTCTGATTTGCTCAATTTGCCGACCTCTCCTATTTCCAACGATGACTTCTCCTCTATTCCCTTTTTCTCTCCTTCATCTGACAGCTTCTTTACTATGCTCTTTTATGTTCCTTTATATACTCCTCCATAAAAACCTAATAAGGCAAATTTACTGTCTTGCCCTTCTATGTGGCTTTTACATTATTGCCCCTATATGTGGCTTTTACCTTCTTGCCCTTCCACGTGGCTTTACTTTCTTGCACACTTAAACTTAGTTGACAATAATTACAACCTATATAAGGCTACGGGAACAACAATAACTTTAGATCAAAGTAGTCAAATTGGATTAATAGAGGAAACCAGCTCAGATACCATTTAATAAGGATCTTTTTATGTCTCACATTGAGAGGGTAAGGGGTGATCAGTGTGAGATACTCATTTTTTACAAATCTTTCTAAATTAACCTCTTCAACTTGTTATAGTTGATGATCCAATTATTTATCTTGCTTCCTTATATGAGCACGGTTATATGGATATCAATCAAGTGTGAGAACTAGAGAATACACAACAATTTTTATATGGTTCACCCACAAGTGTGAGCTACAATTTCTCTACACCTGCAAGTTATCTCTGCTGTAAATTCACTTCCTCTATTGTCAATGCTACCTCACCTACTACCTTGGTAGGTTCTTTTCCTCTGTTGTCGGTGCTGCCTTACTTGCTGCTTTAGCAAGTTTTTTCCCCTGTTGCTAGTGTTACTTCACCCACCACCTTGGTAGGTTGTCTTCCATGTTGCTAGTGCTATCTGACCTATTGCCAGGGCATATTTTCTCCTCCACTGCTAGTGCTATCTACCTAGCTATCAAGGCAAGTTTTCTCCTTCGTTACTAATGCTACCTACCCTGCTGCAAAGGCAATTTTTCTCCTTCTACTACTGGTGCTGCCTACCTTGCTAATGGGGCAAGTTTTATCCTCCTACTGCTAATGCTACCTGTTGCTGGTTGTGCCTACACTTGCTGCCTATTGCTGCAAACTGCTGGTTATGCTTGCATTTGTTAGTTGTGCCTACATTTGTTTCCTGATGCTAGTTATGCCTATTGCTTATCATGCCTGCACTTACTAGTTGTACTTGCACTTATTGCTATTACTACTATTGTTGTCTGCATTTGCTGCTATTACTATATGCCCTTGCTTGGTTTGCTAGTTACTGCACCTTTCCTTGATTGGTTTGTTAGCTACTACACCTCTCCTTAAGTAGCCACTACAACTTTTTCCTTTGATTTGACCAGTTGTTGCCTTCTTCTTCTCCCTTTGGTTTGACCAACTGCTACCTTCTTCTTCCTTTGGTGTGGTTATTACATGCCTTGTTCTTTGGTTTGGTGTGGCTATTACACATCCTCCTTTAGTTTAGTATGACTACTACATGTTCTTCTCCTCTTTTTGGTATGGTTGCTAGCTACTACACCTTATTTGGCCAGCTACACCTTTCTTGGTCGACTACATCTCTCCTTGTCTTTAGGTTTGCCATTCACCTCTCTTTGCCATTAGTTTTGCTATTACCTCTCAATTTTCTATAACACACATATCAGTCTTGCAAGATTCATTGAGATATTTATAGAGCTTTGAGATTAAGGTTACACACTCATCAATAGTCAGCATTGATTCTTAAAAGTTGTCCTATAATCATTAACCAAATTTGATTCTTGAAATTGAGGTCAATAGTCAGCTTTGATTCCTAAAATTTAAGGTCAACAGCCAACATTGACTCATTGACTTCAAGGTTGACCTGCCATTAATGGTTTTAACCAACAACTTCTTTGCATCTCAACAACATTCAAAATATCAAATAAAAACGAACAACCATGTGAGATGCTATTGACAACAAATCCAACATCACCCATCAAAGATAAGCTCAACAAAGTCCACTTTCAATTATCTATTTCTATTAGCTTAAAGAGCATTACTATAGGAAAGTACAAATTAGTTTATCATTGCTTCATCCACCATGAAAATAGTGTTTATAACATATTTTGAAGTCATAATCCATGCATTATAGTTGCAAAACTTTATTTTAAGACTTGGTATTATCAACATTACTACTAAGCCACTAAAAATTTATTATGATAATTCTATAATAATATGTTTCTCCAAAAACACCAAATATTCAAAGGGAGTCAAGCATATAGAATTAAATTATTTTGCCATAAAGGAAGAGATTCAAAAATAAAAAGTGCCAATTAGCTACATTAGTATAGATCTCATGATAGTAAATCCTTTAAAAAAATGTTTACAACCAAATTTATTTAGAAAGCATGTTTTCAAAATTGAATTTAGTTATGATAATGATAATTAATGATTATATTGATATTTTGAACTCAATAATGATTTTTTGTATACATTATTTATCTTTTGTTATTTTATAATCGTATTTACTATTTTAAAATTAATAAGAAAGTTTAGATAAAATATTATTATTAATGATTATGAAATTATATGTCATATGAGTTATGTACAGTAAGCTGTAAATGTTGTTGTATATGAAAATAAGTATTTTGAATAAATAAGAGATAACCATTAAACTCATACTTAACATTTTATTATATTACATAAGAGATTATTATTATCATTTATACATAATAATTAATAGATTATAATCAAGTTAAGTAGAAGAATGTTAAAATAATTTTAATTAATAACATGAGAATATTCTCAAATAATTTTTTATCAAGGATTTAGCCATAATATAACATGATTAGTGAGAAATAATTTTATACATTATTGTATTATTAAGAATCATAATACTAAATTTAATTTAGATTATTGTACTCTTGCTCTCTTCCTAATACACACAAAAATTTCATTTAAAGGTGTATGGTTGTAATAAAAGTTAGGATAGAGAAATTGATTATTAGATTAAAATAAACTTTTCAATCACAATAATAATTTTAGTTTCCACTAATTCAAATATAATACTTATTGTATTATTTATATAAAAATAATTAATTTAAAATTTTTAAATTAATTTTTAATGATTGTATTTTAAATAAATAATCTTAACATCAAATTCATTAAGTTTATATAATCAATCAATAATAAAATTCATGGTAATGAAGGGAGCAAGAGGGAGAAGCAAATTAGGTCCAGAGTCCTCCAAAGGTATCCTAAGAAGGATTATGAATATGAAACAAGAAAGGAGCCAAACCGAACTAGGATAATCAGCATTTAATGTCTGTATTAATAGTACTACAAGTACAAGATTATTGCCTGATGGTTGCATGGATACATGGGAGAAATCATCGTATATCACTTGAACAAATATCATTTTAGCTCATCTAGTGAATTCCGATATAAAATTAAAACCCTAATGCCTCTTAAGACCACAACAAAAATTGCCTCTTATTCTGGCTTAGGGAGCATTTCCATTTCCAATCTCTAACATCTCAATTGGAAGATTTCAAAAAATCAACTATTGACGAGAGAATAGTTGATTTGCAAAAAAAAATTTCATGCTAGTTAAGAGCAACTATAGTCAAAGTATGTCTCTCACTCAATGTCCATTTATTAGAGATAGTGCTGTCAAATATTATGAGCCTAGTGTGAACTTTGAGTTGGAATTAAAACATTATTCTAGCAAGCAAATAAAGAAATACCTTACTATCTATTTTTTTTTTTTTACTACTGAATTTACAATATATAAAAGGCCACGAAGGCCACAGTGGGCGAGGAAAGGTGGATATAGGAGGATTAGAATTGCGTCCATAGAAATGCGGAAAGGGAGAAAATTAGATGGGGAGGAAAAAAAATTACATAACGAGAGTCATCAAAACTATAGACATGTAGTTAAATCTAAAGTAAGGTTGTATGTATAGAAGGTGATGTCAGCCAGTTGAGTGGAATCAATGGCTTTAGCTATATCGAGACGTTGAATAAATGAAAAGAACACCTGACAAAATTATTCACCACGAAAAATAAAAATTAAAACAAAAATAAGTACATTTTGAACCGTAGTATAACCACGCAAGATTTTTGAAAAACAGATTGAACTAACGAGTAAAAATTATAACTGGTCAAATGAGTGATTGACACATGCAGGTGAAGACACATTGCCTAAGAAAATTAACCAAAATTCCACTACCGCTTACCATCAAACCCTACGCAGTGGAAATGGAATAAAAATGAAAGAGATCCACTATACCAGAGTCTCTTCCTTCTACATTTAGCTTCCATTTAGATCCACATGGCCACTCTCACTCTATTTATGGAAATGATGAAGGCACTAAGAAAATCAACGTGAGCCCCCCTTACGCCATCTCTCTCTCTCTCTCTCTCTCTCTCTCTTTAAAATTTTGAATTTTTTTATAAAAATATTAAATATACATGATAATCAATGAAATATGCAAATATACTTGATAAAATGTGTAGAAAGACAAGTGAAAAGTACAAAATTATAAAATTCTACCTTTTTTATTTTTTTTCATTTTCAGCAATTTTTATGCATGTCTTATTCGATTATTTGTATATTTTAATTAATTTTCATACATATCCAATAATTATTTCTAAAGAAATTAAATTCCAAAAATATATGTGTATCATTTTAATGGATTGACGTCACCAACCCTCG
>JAHLGO010018276.1:0-11180 GCA_020615895.1 Ceriops decandra | reverse complement strand
TAAATGCCTCCTCAAGCCTGAAGTTTAGGTGAATCCTCCATCTCTACTTTATGAGTTTTTCAAATTTGTAATTAATTGGCAAAGGGGAAGAGAAGCAACAATGCAGGGGGAGCTATTAAGAAAGGGGGAGTTGAAACTATTGTATAGTAGCTTTTGTTATGAGTGTTGCCAACAATTACAAGGGGGGAGATTGTTGTTCCTACAACCTTGTATGGGTTGTAATTGTTGTCAACTAGGTTTAAGTGTGCAAGAAAGTAAAGTCATATAGAAGGGCAAGAAGGTAAAAGCCACATGGAGGGGCAAGAATGTAAAAGCCACATAGAAGGGCAAGATAGTAAATTCGCTACAAGTAAGCCTTATTAGAGTTTCATGAAGGAGTATATAAAGGCCATTGGAAGACAACAAACTAAGGGAAGTTGGCAATTGAGCAAAATAGACAACAAACCTAAACAACCAGTTGACCAAAGAGAGAAAATGTGAGGAAGGAGCTAGCCAAACCAAAAGACATCCAAAGAAAACCATTCGACAAACACAAGGGAGCAAACAACAAACCACCATCTGCAAAGGCGAAGACAGGGCTGGACAGCAACCAAAGGTGAACGGCAAATCACAAATTAGAAGGTGCTAGACAGCAAAACACAAAGGGTGACCAGCCAAAGAGAGAAAACAAGGGAGGAACGGCTGGATAGCAAGAGCTAGATGGCAAAACAAAAAGGGACAGCCAAAGGGAGACAACCTGCTAACCAAAGGTGAACGTCCAAACCAATTTACACGGCCAAAGGTGAATGTCTAAACTAACCTACACGGCCAAACAAGGTAAATGTCTAAACCAATCTACATGGCCAAACACAACCAACAGCAAAGGGGTGGACGACCAAGTAAGGAGGAGAACGGCCAAACCAAGGCTGGATGGCAACGGAGAACACATGGCAAAGAGGTGTGACAGCTGGAGAAAACCATGTGACTCACGTAAGAGAGAAGACAACACACCTTTTGTAAGGGAAGAGAGGAGAAACCTTGAAAAAGGAGACCAACGAGAGAGCAAACCAAGCTGTCTAAAGGTGTGAAATAAACAAGTGCAAACCAGAAATGATGGTAAGGTGTGTGGCCAACAAGGTGTGCAAACTAGAAACGTACGTGAGATGTGAAACACCAAACCAGAAGCGTGCATAAGGTGTGTGACCAGCAAAGGGTGCAAACCAGAAACGTATGTGAGATGTGTAACACCAAACCAGAAACATGAGGTAGGCCGTGAGACGTGAAATAGGAGACTGGTGAGACCGTGAGACTGTGAAAGAAGGAGCTATGTGAAACAACCTAAAAAAGGAATTCGGTGAAGCATTGAAGGAACTCAACGTATTTCCAGATTTCTTTAAGAGAGGTTAGAGAGCGTTGTGGTGAACTTCTAAGCGGCAATGAAGTAGCCATTCAATTCAACATAGGCAAGACAAGCTAGAAGAAGAGTAGACACAGTAAGTGACACTCTTTGGATTTTACTTGCTTAGTATTTGCAATAGTAAAAGGATAAGAGGGATAAGACATCTATTGTAATTAGAATTTTCAAGTATAGTGGATTATCTAGGTAAAGGGAGAGTCCCTACCACCATGGATGTATGTCATGTTGATGAAACCATGTAAATCTCATGTGTCCTTAATTTTCTTTACATTCTGTGTTTTGAATTGAGTTGTGAACGCAGTTAAAGTATTAGCCAACCCATAACCTAACAAAGACCTAAACAAGAACATGCGAATTGTCTATTAGGCAAGGTGCCTCAAAGGTAACTTTGGAGACTATTATGATTAGTAGGTAGCAATAAATCTACCTTAGTCAAGTTTGAGAAAGAGTTCGCTTTTAAGAAGAGGTTAAAGTTGTTCACTTACTTGCGAATTATGAATTGTGGTGATACTGATTCACCCCCCTTTCAGTATCACAAACAAATAGATCCTAGGGAGAAATCGAGAACTTTAGACCAAGAGTATTTAGAAATATTAATTTGGTGCAATAGGTATTCATAATTATGATTTCATCATAATTACCTTTATAAAGTATACTTATTTCATGAACTTAATCTTTAAAGTTTATTAGTAAGCATATCATTATATAAACAATACTAAAGATAAAGAAAGTTTTTAATTAATATGTTATATGCTTAAAATATCAAATGTGTATTTATAAAGTAACTAATATATTGATTGCAAGGGCATACACTAAAAATCTCCCATTTTTACTTTAACTAATTGTATGTACATACACACACACACACCATGTCTCTCAATATCATGATCATGTTTTTACCAAAATAAAAATTTAGCATGAGAATTTAATAGATCCTCTTAAGTAGGACTCTCTTTATTGTTACTTTATTCCATTCCATCATCTTTATAATGAGATGGAATCATTCAAGCATATAATTAAATTAATAATGAGACTATGGTTCCTTATACACTAGATTCATTGTTGGCATAATATATAATTACTAACTTAACAATGCATGAAACCTTACTAAGTTCAATAATGAACTTTTTAATTTGTGATTTCTTGTTTTATTGTATTATATTCAAAGATTTACTCAAAATGATGACTATCTCAAGTTTGAACCCTTTTAGCTTACAATCTCATCATTTAGAGTAATAAACTTGTTGTTCCCACAACCTTGCATAGGTTGTAATTGTTGTCAAATAGGTTTAAGTGTGAAAGAAAGTAAAGCCACGTGGAAAGGCCAGAAGGTAAAAGTTATATGGAGGGGCAAGAACGTAAAAGTCACATGGAATGGCAAGACAGTAAATTTGTCCTATTAGGTTTTTATGGAGGAGTATATAAAGAAACATAAGAGAGCACAATAGAAGTAGTCGACAGGAAGAAAGAGACGAGAAGTAGCCATCAGACAAAAGAGAGAAAAGGGGATAAGAGGAGAATCCGTCGAACGAAGAGAGAGAAAACACTTGGAAGAGAAAAAAAAAAGAGCAATCGTTGTAGAAAAAGATGAGTCGGTCAACCAAAAATAGAAGAGAGAGAAAAGAAGTATACGGCCAGAACAGAGGTGTCGACAACGAAGGAGAGAAAATCTGACATGGCTAAAAAAGAGAGTGGTTGGCAGTAACAAAAAGAAAATCCAAGACGGCCACGACAGAACAAGGGTTGCAAAAGAGAAAAATCCAACACAATAAGGAGAAAACCGTGTGACAGCAAGAAAGAGAAACCTGTGAGGAACGGCACACCACTGGCGCACTAGCTGTTACCGAGGAGACAACATGGCAGGATCGAGAGAGAGAGAGACGGATGAAGAGAGAGACACCACTAGAAGTGTAGACAGCAGATTTGCAATGGCATGAGATGAACGAACAACACGACATGAGAGATCCGTAAAACAGACGAAGAGAAACACACCACCGACGAAAGGAGAGAGAAACCCGATGGCCAAACAGAGAAGGAGAGAAAAACCAGATATGGCCAGAATAGAGGGTGGATGGCCAATGAATAGTGACTGGTAGAAAAGGGAGAAAATCTGATATGGCCAAAGGAGGTGTGAAACAGACAAGGGCAAACCAGAAATGTATGTGAGGTAAGTCGTGAGATAGTGAGATCGTGAAATAGGAGATGGGTGAGACCGTGAGACAGTAAAAGCAGGAGCTGTATGAACAATGTAAAGAAGAAATTTGGCAAAGCATCAGAAAGAACTCAATATATTTCCAGATTTCTTCAAGAGATATTAAAGAGCATTACGGTGAACTTCTAAGTGGCAATAGAGCAGCCTTTCAATTCAACAGTGGTAAGACAAGCTAGAAGAAGGGTAGACACAATAAGTGACACTCTTTGTATTGTACTTGCTTAGTAATTGTAATAGTGAAAGGAGCAGAGGATTAAGACATCCATTGTAACTGGAATTCTTAAGTACAGTGGATAGTCTCAGTAAGGGAGAGTCCCTACCATCGTGGATGTACGTCACGTTGACGGAACCACGTAAATCTCATGTCCTTAATTGAGTTGTGAACATAGCTAAAGTATTAGCCAACCCATAACCTAACAAAGACTTAAACAAGAACATCCAAATTATGAATTTGGCAAGGTGTTTGAAAGATGACTTTGGGGACTATTGTGATTAGTAGGTAGCAATAGATCTACCTTAGTCAAGTCTGAGAAAGAGTTTGCTTTTAAGAAGAGGTTGAAGTTGTTCACCTACCTACGAATTACGAATTGTGGTGATACTGATTCACCCCCCTCCCAGTATCACAAACTAGAAGATCCTAGGGTAAAGTCAAGAACTTCAATTGGTATCAAAGCACAGGTTCACTAATACAAAGGTTAATAGCTTGGTGTACTAGTTTGAAAGGTTTCAGAAGTTTTAACTTATTCAACATACTAAGAAATGGATGTTGGTATAGGCACCAGCACTACTTACAGTAAGAAGGTTCCAATCCTTAATGGAACCAACTATCATATGTAGAGAGCGAGAATGTAGGTGGTATTTGCAACCATAGGCATAAACATGGTGAAAGCCGTACAGGAGGGTTTTGTGGCCCCAGAAGAAGAAAAAAATCTAACCCCAGAGGAATTAAGGTAGTTTGAGATAAATGGAAAGGCCTTAAACGTCATAATTTCAACATTGACAGATACTGAGTATGCCAAAGTTATGGACTATAAATCTACTAAGGAGATATGAGATAGATTATAGAAGGTCTATGAAGGTGATGGCAGAGTGAAGGAGGCCAAGCTTCAAGTTTTCAAGGAAAGATATGAATCTCTCATAATGCAGAAAAATGAGACAGTCCAAGAGTTCTTCACCAGGGTTATTAATGCTGTAAATGACCTTGAAGTCATGGGAAGAACAAGAAGGACTCATTTGTTGTGAAGAAAATTCTGAGAATTCTACCTAAGAGGTTTGCCTCAAAGGTGGCAACCATAGAGGAGAGTAAAGATCTCAATTCTATGTCACTACATGATCTCTAGTGCAATCTTATTGCATATGAGATGAGAATAAAGTCAACTCAAAGCTACTCAATGTCAAAGGTATCAAACGAGGCAGCTTTCAAAGCTATGAAGTACTTAAAGATAAAAGAAGAGGAAGAATCATTTAGTAAGGATGATGATAAGGAGGAGGAAGAAAGTAAAGGTGAGGTCTTGGAATACTTCACAAGGAAGTTTAAAAAGGGGTCTAAGAAGGGAAAAGGACAGTTATCCTTGAGATGTTATTATTGTGGGCAAATTGGATACTTTGCTTCTCAATGCAAAGTGGAACTTGATGATGAAGATGATGATGGTGATGATGAGCTAAATTCAAAATGGAGAAGACCATCATTCAAATCAAAGAAGTCCAGCAAGAAGACTGCCAACCCATAAAAGAAGAAGAAAGGCTCGTTCAAGAGTTATGTGAGTCAGATAAAAGAAGCTGATGAGGAGGCAGATGAAGACTCATCAGATGAGTATGCCTTTATTGCATCAGCTCAAGGCGGTAGTTTAACCTTTGAAGAGGAAGAGAAGGTTGATGAAGAAGAACCAGATCTTGAAGCTGAGTTGGAGGCAGCTTCAAAGGGGATAATCATAAGGGGTAGAAACATAAGAAGGTTGGAGACTCACATAAAACAAGTTGAAGCAAAGTCTAAGGAAGCTGAAGTCAAAAGGATGAAATAATGGTTGAACATAGTGACTTAAAGAGAAGATTTGAAGAAGAGATTAAAATATGTGAAAACCTTACAATAAAGCTTAGCTCAAGGACTTAAAAAATTGAAAGACTGGAGAAAGAGTTGCTGAGACTTCAATAACTCAAAAGGAATAAAGAGAAAGTCAGCAATTTGAGGTTGCACAGACTAAAGAGAATGAGACTTTGCCATAGAAGTTGAAAGAGAAGGTTGCGACTCAGGAGAAGATAACTAAATAAGAGAAGATAGTTACTACGTCTCAAAAAGAATATATGTGGTTAAAAAGCAGTAGCCCATAGCTATTACGTCTCAAAAAGAAAAGAAAGTTAGCCAACCAAAGGCAATCGCTAAACAAAAGAAGGAGAAGAAAGTGACTAAAATGAAAGTCACATAAGCAAAAAAGCGAGCTACTTTGTCCACACAGTAAGTGATGAACAGAAGAAGACAAGCTGTGATCAGAAGAGGTAATTTTAAGGTCATTGCCTTTATTGTGGAGTTTGGGGTCATAAGGTAAGTAATTGCTAGTAAAGAAAACCAGTATATGTGTCCAACTTGAGAAGATACAACGCTGCATATAGGGGGAAACAATACAAAACTCAGAGGAGAACACCTGTCGTGAGTTCTTGCACATACTGTAAAAGGCAAGGAGACACTGATGAGGATTGTTACTGAAGCCCAAACCAGTAGTTTCAAAGAACAAGTTTGCTATATTGGCAGACTTGGAATAGTGTGAAAGGTGTGGGCAGGATGATCATAATGCTAAGAGATGCATGACACTTCTCCTTGAGCAAGAGAAGGCACTCAATGGCACAGTGAAAACAAGTAGTGCAATCAATGGCTATCTTCTAGCCAGTTCAAAAAAAGAATATAAAGCTAAAAGGGTGGCTAATATAGCTGAAATTGCACTCAAAGCTGAGAACAAGGATAACCAGTGGATCCTTGACAGTGAATGCACTTCACACATGACGGGAGACAAGAGTAAATTGTCAAAGCTAAACAAGTCAAGAGAAGGTAGAGTCAAGTTTGGCAATGATGATTCACTTAACATCAATGGTCAGAGGTTAGTAAACATTGGAAGAGGAAAGCTGAAAGATGTTCTGCACATTGAAGGACTCAAATATAATCCAGCATCTGTTAGCAAATTATGCAATGAAGACCATAAGGTAATATTCACAAAAATAGGTTGCCAGGTAAAGAGTAAAAAGGCAATACTATTAGAGCTAGGAAGAGATCAGATGGAAATTTTTATGTGATTGATGAAGAAAGAGATCCTCTTGCAACTAAGACTGTGCAAGAAAGAATGCCAAAGAAAATGTGGACCAGTGCTCATCAAGAAAATCAGATCATAGGTGACCCATCAACAGGAGTTACAACAAGAAGAAGAATTGTCGGAGCTACTGCTTTACTCTCACAAGTTGAACCTAAATCTGTTGAAAGGCTACACAAGATCTAACTAAATTTTTATCCACATAGCTGTTTGAAAAGTACAGAATGAGTCTGTCTATGCGAATGCCTCCTCAAACCTGAATATCAGGTGAATCCTCCATCTTTACTTTGTGAGTTTTTCAAATTTGTAATTGGTTGGCAAAGGAGGAGAGAAGCAACAATGCAAAGGGAGTTGTTAAGAAAGGGGAACGCATATTTAGGGGGAGTTGAAACTACTGCATAGTAGTTTTTGTTACGAGTGTTGCCAATAATTAAAAAATGAGAGATTGTTGTTTCCATAACCTTGTACAAGTTGTAATTGTTGTCAACTAGGTTTAAGTGTGCAAGAAAGTAAAGTCATGCGAAAGGGCAAGAAGGTAAAAGCTACATAGAGGGGCAAGAACATAAAAGTCACATGGAAGGGCAAGACAGTAAATTTGCCCTATTAGGTTTTTATGGAGGAGTATATAAAGGAACATAAAAGAGCATAGTAGAAGTATTCAATAGGAAGAGAGAGAAGAGAAGCACTTGTCAAACGAAGGAGAGAAAAAGGGAGAAGATGAGAATCCGTCCAACGAAGAGAGAGAAAACACTTGGAAGAGAAAAAAAAAAAAGAGTAGTCGTCGTAAAAAAAAAAGAGTCGGTCAAACAAAAACAAAAGAGAGGGAAAAGAAGTATGCGGCCAGAACAGAGGTGTTGACTACGAAGGAGAGAAAATCTGACATAGCCAAAGAGGAGAGTGGTCGGTAGTAACAAAAGGAAAATCTGAGACTGTCACGGTAGAACAAGGGTTGCCAAAAAGAAAAATCCAACACAACAAGGAAAATACTGTGTGATGGCAAGTGAGAGAAACCTATGAGGAACGGCACACCAGCGGTCAGCGAGGAGACAACAAGGTATAATAGATAGAGAGAGAGAGATGGACAAAGAGAGAGACACCACTGAAAGAGCAGACAGGAGAGAGATGGACAAACGAATGACACGACAAGGAGAGAACCGTGAAACGAACGAAGAGAAACACACCACCGGCAAAAGGAGAGAGAAACCTGACATCCATACAGGGAAAGAGAGAAAAACCCAATACAGCCAGAATAGATGGTGGACGGTTGATGAAGAGTGACCTGCAAAAAAGGGAGAAAATCTGATATGGCCAAAGGAGGTGTGAAATAGAAAAGTGCAAACCAAAAACGTACATGAGGCGAGCCATGAGATAGTGAGATAGTGAAATAGGTTGCACTTTCTCTACATTCTTCTCTCCTTTTGCAGAACTTGTTTCTCCTATCATTTCAAGTTTCTACAAGTTCTCTTTGCTACCTTTAAGTTATTGTTGAAGTCTTATCAACTCTTTCTCCATTTCTTCAATTTTTGAAGCCCTTGAGCCAAGCTTTACTGTAAAGTCTTCACATATTTTGAGATGTTCCTCAAATCTTCTCTTCAAATCAATATGTTTAGCCTTTATTTCATCCTTTTGACTTTTAGATTCCTCAGACTTTGCTTCAACTTGTTTTATATGGGCCTTCAGCCTTCTTATGGTTCTACCCCTTCTGATTATCTCCTTTGAAGTTGCTTCTAACTTAGCTTCAAGATCTGGCTCTTCTTCATTAACCTCCTCTTCATCTTCAGAGGTTAAGCTACCACTTTGTGCTGATGCCATAAAGACATGCTCATCTGATGAGTCTTCATCTTCCTCCTCATCAACTTCTTTTGTTTGACTCACATAACTCTCAAATGAGCCTTTTTTCTTCTTCTATGGGTTAGCAGTCTTCTTGCTGGACTTCTTTGATTTAAATGATGGTCTTCTCCATTTTGAATCTGCTTATCATCACCATCCTCATCTTCATCATCAAGTTTCACTTTGCACTGAGAAACAAAGTGTCCAATCTACCCACAATAATAACATCTCAAGGAAAATTGTGCTTTTTCGTTCTTAAACCCCTTCTTGAATTTCCTTGTGAAGTAAGCCCACACTTCACCTTCACTTTCTTTCTCATCACCATCATCATCCTCACTAGATTATTCTTCCTCTTCTTTTATCTTCAAGTATTTCATAACTTTGAAAGCTGCCTCCTTTGATACCTTTGATGTTAAGGAGCTCTTAATTGACTTTATTCTCATCTCATATACAATGAGATTGCACTAGAATGCAGAGACATAGAATTGAGATCTCTACTCTCCTCTATGGCTGCTACCTTTGAGGTAAACATCTCAGGCAAAATTTTCAAAATTTTCTTTACAATTGATGAGTCCTTCTTATTCTTCCAATGACTTCTCAAATCGTTTACAGTGTCAATAACCCTTATGAAGAACTCTTGAATTGTCTCATTGTTCTACATTCTGAGAGATTCATATCTCTCCTTGAACACTTGAAGCTTAGCCTCCTTCATTCTACCATCACCTTTATAAACTTTTTACAATCTATCCCATATCTCCTTGGCAGATTTGCAGTCCATAACTTTAGCATACTTAGCATCTGTCAATGTTGAAATGATGACGTTTAAGGCCTTCCTATTTATCTCAAATTGCCTTAACTCCTATAGGGTTGGGTTTTTTCCTTCTTCTAGAGTCACAAAACCCTTCTGTATGCATTTCACCATGTTTATGCCCATGGTTGCAAATACCACTTGCATTCTTGGTCTCCACATATGGTAGTTGGTTTCGTTGAAGATTGGAACCTTTTTGCTGTAAGTGGTGCTAATGTTGGTATCAGCTTCCATTTCTCAGTATGCTGAACAAGTCAAACTTCTAGGTCCCTTCAAACTAGTAGTACACTAAGTTGTTTAGTTTCAAACTGATGAACCAAACTCTGATACCAATTGAAGTTCTCGACTTCTCCTTAAGATCTATTAATTTGTGAATTGAGAGGGGGGTGAATTAGTATCACCACAATTCGCAATTCGCAAGTAAGTGAACAACTTCAACCTCTTCTTAAAAGTGAACTCTTTCTCAGGCTAGACTAAGGTAGATCTATTACTACCTACTAATCACAATAGTCCTCAAAGTCACCTTTCAGACACCTTGCGTAATAGACAATTCAGATGTTCTTGTTTAGGTCTTCATTAGGTTATGGGTTGGCTGATACTTTAGCTACATTCACAACTCAATTCAAAACACAGAACGTAAAGCAAATTAAAGGCACATGAGATTTACGTGGTTCCATCAACATGATGTACATCCACGGTGGTAGGGACTCTCCCTTGCCGAGACTATCTATTATACTTGAGAATTCCAGTTACAATGGATGTCTTAATCCACTACTCCTTTCAATATTGCAATTACTAAGTAAGTATAATACAAATAGTGTCACTTACTGTGTCTACCCTTCTTCTAACTTGTCTTGCCTTTGTTGAATTAAAAGGCTGCTCTACTACCGCTTAGAAGTTCATCGCAACACTCTCTAACCTCTCTTGAAGAAATTTGGAAATATGTTGAATTCTTTCAATGCTTGCTGAATTCTTTCTCTAGGTTGTCTCACACAGCTCCTGCTTTCACTGTCTCACAGTCTCACTTGTCTCCTTGTCTCACGATCTCACTATCTCACAGCTTGCCTCACATTTCTGGTTTGTCATTCCACATCTCAAGCCCTGTCTCACGTTTCTAGTTTGGTGTTTCACATCTCACACATATTTCTAGTTTGCACGCTTTGCTAGTTTCATGATCACGTACGTTTTTGGTTTGCATGCCATGTTGGTTTCACGAATCACGTACATTTCTTGTTTGCACATCTTGCTGGTCACACGCCTCACTTATGTTTCTAGTTTGCAAACCTTATTGGTCACATGCCTCACGCACGTTTCTAGTTTGCACGCCTTGCTGGTCAAATGCCTCATACACGTTTTTGGTTTGCCCTTGTCCGTTTCACACCTTCGAGCAACTTGATTTGCTCTCCTAGTGGTCTCCTCTTTCAAGGTTTCTCCTCTCTTCCCTTACAGACAATGTGTTGTCTCCTCTCTTACCAATGGTGCATTTGCCTCTCCTCTTACCGTGAGTCACACAGTTTCCTTCCAACTGTTGCCTGGTTTCCCTTGTTGTCCAAGGTCTCCCTTGGTTTGCATATGTTCACTCTTATTGTCCAACTGGTTTACTCTTCCTTTTTGTAGGGTTTTGACTCACCAAGGTCT
>JAHLGO010018211.1:0-11307 GCA_020615895.1 Ceriops decandra | reverse complement strand
CTTTGAAAGCTACTCCTTTGGTAACTTTGATGTTGAGGAGCTTTTAGTTGACTTTATTCTCATCTCATATGCAATGAGATTGCACTGAAGATCATGCAGTGACATAGAATTGAGATCTCTACTCTCCTCTATGGCTGCCACCTTTGAGGCAAAACTCTCAGGCAGAATTCTCAGAATTTTCTTCATAATAGATGAGTCCTCTTGCTCTTCCCATGACTTCTAAAATCGTTTACAGCATCAATAACCCTAGTAAAGAACTCTTGGACTGTCTCATTTTTTTACAATCTGAGAGATTCATATCTCTCCTTAAACACTTGAAGCTTAGCCTCCTTCATTCTACCATCACCTTCATAGACTTTCTACATTCTGTCCCATATCTCCTTAGCAAATTTGCAGTCCACAACTTTAGCATACTCAACATCTGTCAATGCTGAAATGATGATGTCTGAGGCCTTCCCATTTATCTCAAACTACCTTAATTCCTTCAGGGTTGGATCTTTACCTTCTCCTGGTGCTGGTACCAACATCGATTTCTTAGTATGCTGAACAAGTTAAAATTTCTAAAACCCTTCAAACTAGTACACCAAGCTGTTAAGCTTCAAACTGGTGAACCTGTACTCTAATACCAATTGAAGTTTCCAACTTTACCCTATGACTTACTAGTCTATGATACTGAGAGGGGGGGTGAATCAGTATCACACCCCTTAAAAACACACTCTAATAATTTAAGCCAAAGTATTCTACTTCTTTAATACTTTCGCTCTCGTTAATACGTAGGTATATGAACAACTTCAACGTCTTCTTAAAAGCGAACTCTTTCTCATATTCGACTAAGGTAGATCTATTCTTACCTACTAATCACAATAGTCCCCAAAGTCACCTTTCAGACACCTTGCCTATTAGACAAATTGGATGTTCTTGATTAAGTCTTCTTTAGGTTATGGGTTCGATGATACTTTAGCTGCGTTCACAACTCAATTCAAAACACAAAATGTAAATCAAAGTAAAGATACAAGAGATTTACATGGTTCCATCAATATGACATACGTCCACGGTGGTAGGGATTCTTTCTCTACCAAGACAATCCATTATACTTGAGAATACCAGTGTGGTAGTCCCTATGTCCACAATGTAGTTACAATGGATGTCTTAATCCTCTGCTCTTTTCACTATTGCAAATACAAAGCAAGTACAATATTAAGAGTGTCACTTACTGTGTCTACTCTTCTTCTAATATGTCTTGCCTCGATTGAATTGAGTAGGCTACTTCACTGCTACCTAGAAGTTCACCACAACACTCTCTAACCTCTCTTGAAGAAATTTGGAAATATGTTGAGTTCTTTCCAATGCTTCACCGAATTCCTTCTCTAGGTTGTTTCACACAACTCCTATTTTCACCATCTCACCGTCTCATGGCCTGCACTCACGCTCCTAGTCTGTCATTTCACGTCTCTTGCCCTACACCACGTTTCTGGTTTGCTCTCACCGTTTTTGGTCTGTCGTGCCCCATCGCACGTTCTGGTATGTCACTCTCTGTTGCACGTTCTGGCTTTGTCACACCCCGTCGCACGTTCTGGTATGTCACTCTCTGTTGCACGTTCTGGTTTGTCACACCTCATTGCATGTTCTAGCTTTACTAGTCTTGGTCTGCTCTTAATATCTCATAGATACCAGGTTTGGTCTCTCACCCCACATTCCTAGATCTACTGTCTTCTTTGATTTCTAGATACTAGGTCTGGTCTCTCACCCCACGTTCCCAGATCTGCTGTCTTCTTTGATTTCTTTTCTTACGGTGGTGCATTTCTGGTTTTCTCTCCCAATAGTGTCACAGATCTGATTTCTTCTCTTACAGGTGGTGCATTTCTAGTTTGCTCTCCCGGTGGTGTAGTTCCCGTTTGCTCTCCCGGTGATCTATTGTTCATGTTTACTCTCCCAGTGGTCTAGTTTTCCACGTTTGCTCTCCTGGTGGTCTGTCTCTCTCTTACGGTGGTGGCTTTCTCTCTTATGATAGTGGCTTTCTCTCTTACAATGGTGGCTCTCTCTCTTACGGTGGTGGCTCTTCATTTACGATGGTGGCTCTTCGTTTTCGGTGGTAGTTCTTCTTTGGCCGTATCTCATTTTCTCTCTTTCTACCATCCAACCGTTCACTCTTCTTCGGTCGTCCACTCCTATCTGGGCATTCACCTCTTTGTCATCCACCCCCGTCTAGCCATGTACTCCTGTTCTACCGTCCACTCTTCTTTTTTTTCTATCGTATTGGGTTTCTTTCTCTTTTCTTCTGGTGATTTGTATTTTCTCCCCGTTCACCTTATTTGTCTTCCAATTTAGGGCTTACTATATTGTGATTTACTTTCTTACCCCTCTATGTAGTTTCAAATTACTCTATTGCCCTTCCGTATGGCTTTACTTTCTTGCCCCTCCATGTAACTTCAAATTACTCTTTTACCCTTTCGTGTGACTTTACTTTCTTGCCCCTTCATGTAGCTTCAAATTACTTGCATACTTAAATCTAATTGACAACAATTATAACTCATATAAGGCTATGGGAATAACACTAGCATAATTGACTAACCGTAAAAATACTTGAAGTTGTTTTTTATCCTCTAACTTATATGGAAACGTTAAGGCTTTTGACTAATATAAGGTTGCAAATTTATTTGTCCTTGTCCTTTTACCATGCCTAAAAAGGAGATTTTCCTCTTAAAGAGTTCCATCTCTTTTTTGGAAAGCACTATACCTGCTTATTCTACTACTTGAAAGATCTAGCTAAGATATTAAGTATGTTCTTTCATATTTTTAGATGCTACAAGAATATCATCTATATATACTAGACAAAAATCAAATTTCTTAAATATATTATTTTATATAAAGTATTCAAATAGAATTAGTTAAATAAACAAAATCTAGTCCTATAAACAAATAATTTGTATAATCAAATATCGTATAAGCTAAGTCACCAAAAGGTTTGGATTAAAACCAAAAATTTGAATCGAAAATCACCTAAAAGGGGATGGGTCTCACCACGCTTTCAAGCTAACTTTGATGTTTAGATATATGTATTAGTTGGGAATGTAAATGTATTTTTATTAATGGTAATACAATTTCTACTTAATGTTATGCTACTTGATAAACTGGTAATGAAGTTTAATCCTACGAGAAAATGGAAAATGTTTGCCATAGTTGGTATAACATTTACTTGTGGTAATGCATATTTAATACTAAACTTTTTGCTAAATTCTCTAAACTGAATGGTTGTATTGTAAACTATTTCAGTTAAATCTAACGCCTTACCATCAAATGATTGACTAATAATAAGATAACTAAGTTTTTGCCTAAATTGTGGGAGTACTAATTTTTCACTAATGATTGATTTAGTACTTCCTATATCTATAAGAGCTATGATTTCAATAAACTGAGATTGGTTAAACCATATTTTTAAAATGAAGTCATCTACGACTGTTACTCTTTTTGCTATGTTCATTAATAATCAACTTAACAATTGCATCACAATCAGTTTTAACTATAAATAATTTAAGCAAAAATAACCTAAATTTATGTAATGCATGGATAATTCCTTGTATTTCAAAATCTAAGGATGACCATGTTTTATGCTCAGGAAAATTTCTCGAAGCATACTGTGCTATCTTTTCAATGGTCTTTGGAGAAAACTGACTAGGTTTGATAAGGAGTACTACTCCCCATCCAGTCTTTGAACTATTTACTTCTATAATTTTGTAATCTAAATCTAAGGTAAAGGCTGAATCTTACTTATTGCATCTTTAATCTTTTAGACTATTTTGATATCTTCCTGATTAAAGAACTTTTGACCTGACTTTCCTAACGGAGTACACAAGGGTTATTCATCTGATTATATCTATTTTGATAGAACAAGTATGGTTGATGGTATGCTTTTATGAAAACAAGATCTTAGGCCCGTTAATGTCTACACTGTGTAGAAGGAATCAAAAGCTTAGAAAACTTATAGCAACATATATCTACTAAATTTGGAGGCCTAACCCTCTCTAGGTCGCAAGAATTTGAAGAATGAAGTTTTTGGTCCAGGGACTTTAAATCACAGTTACTTGTGACATGTTGAATTTCAAGGAATGAAATTTATACAGGCTTGTAGGGCCTGTTAAAAGCTATCCAACGCCATATTGCGCGCCCAAATTGGATCCGTGTAAGAGATCGAATGGAATTTATAGAGTTTCTAACCAAAAAAAAAAAAACTGAAATTCCGCAAATAAGATCGTCGCCTCCAAAATTGTTGAGGAAGATCGCGCACAAACACAACAAGTGTGTGGGAGTTAAAAAAAAAAAAAAAAATCCTAGGGCAATTGTTTTTCTTCATCCCGTGGTCTAATCCCACGTCCGTGCTAGAATAGTTTTGTTTGTCGTCTTTCGAAAAAAAAAAAAAACACAAACAAACAAACAAACAAAGGAAAAGGTGACCATTGCAATATCTAAATGGGTCGTGTTCGAAATATCTAAATACAGTGAGCCTGGTGTTGGCACAGAAATGGCTGAAGTCCATTTGTTTTTGTTTGCGTTGGATATTTCTAAAAGTAGGAAAGGGGTTTGACTTTCTAGCGCGAATCAATCCCGCATGATTGCTGGTTAACTTGGCTATGATTGGTCCATAAGGGAGATTGACGTTCGAGGTTAGCAAAGCAGGGGGGTTTTGTTGGCAAAACAAAACTCAAAATGTAACTCTATTTGGTCGTTGTGATTACGTGCATTTTGGCTCCACTTGTCAGAATTTTTATGGACTAATTATGCATTGTGTTCTTGGTCAGAACTTTTTAGTGAAGGTAGGAGGTTACGCGAGACCCAAAAATCTGAACAAGCCTCGTCTCGCCAACCAAATGTTAGTCAACATTTTTAAGAGAATATTGTGAAAGAAAATACAAAAATTCGCCGGCGTCGAACCCAAACTTAAACACCAAACTTGAGCTTGATTTGGTGTTTAAAGCATTTGATTAGTGACTTGACATGGTTGTACTTGTCGGAAAACGAAGGAAAAGGCAATTGGGGTCGGTTGAAATTTTCTCTTTATCTCGAGTATAGAAACATTATTTAGTCTCTCATATGCATGATTTATCGTCATAAACAAAAATGTTTTCTTTAAAGCAGTAAAGTTAGTACAACTACAAATATCTTAAATTAAAAATAAGTTAAGATTGACTTTGACCATGTAGAGATGGAGATTACCTTTCATCAAATTTCAAAATTATAGTTTTTGAGCATTCAAGTTTTGAATACACCAAGTTCTAATTCATTGAATTTTGTGTTGAGGTTCATTTGATGAATTTTCATTGACTTTAGCTCCTATATTAGAGCACTGACATCTTTGTAACGAGTTCCATTTATCTTAACTAACGTTTGATGTAAATTTGATATTCGTTTGGTAGTTCATTCTAAATATAAAACTACGTCATTGTTCTAAATATAATTGTATTAGTACATTTTTAAACAATTTTGTCTCAAATTAAACCATATAAATATTACAACGTGTGATTTTATTTAAATTTTCTTACAAGATGATCATAAAGAATGGACCATATACGAAAATCGAAAACTAATAATAATAAATAAAAAAAAAATTACGCATCATTAACCACGTTACATTGAATTATTTTTGACTTTGCAATCTTAAAAGATATTCAAAACTCACTTGGAAGTTGGCTCTTAATATTGAGGTACTTAGGGATTGATTGTTAATTCATATTACCATATTGCAACCATGATTTTATTTGAAACAAGTCATTTGTGTTCATCTTTCGGTTTACATTAGGAAGCATAGCCTTGTCTAAGTTCACGGATTTGTCCGAAGTTTCAATATGACGGGGGTTTAGTCGCGAGACGAAATAAAGTCTCGGGGCCTTATTTTCTCCCAAGCCAACTTTGCCAATGTGATGGCCAATTCCAACTCTTATTATTTCCAACTTTGATTACTAGTGTAAATGTTCGCGGCCCTGGAGCCTGATAGACTAGTTTAACCTAATAATATCCACTTTCCATTCTAATTCTACTGAAGCATAAATCGAACCATAGTCTATTTTTGCACACAAGAGGGCATATCTTCAGAATTGTGCGTGACAACCCAGCTCACCACAACTACCACCAGGCCACTCCCTATTTGTGTGTTGGGTCCAAAGAATCATCTGTTGCATATGGTAGGAGACGACAGCTACTGATCATAAATTACACACCCCACACTCCTTATCATTAGAAGCGCTCAGAATGGGTTAATTGTCAGCTTGCGTAAGGCTTCGACACAAGATTCCTAGTAATCAGGTAAGCCAAGGACAACAAAAATACAAATGACTGCTAGGGGGCCCTTAATGCCATGGAAAACCACAGGGAACAGGAGGCGAAACAAGATGATTGTTTCGAGAGCAAAATGATTGAGGGTAAAAGAAGATAGTCAATACAGTCGTGTCCAAATTACACCTTCGGAGAAACAATGGCATCTTTTCTTCATAGGGCGACCATGGGCATTTCAAAGATGAAAAGAATTTCACAAGACAGCCGTTAGTTTGAACTATAGTATTGAGTTTGGATTATGGCGCAACTAGATGATAAGATGGTCTCTATGAATGTTGGCGTGCCGTACAATTCAAAAGCGCGCACTCTGAAAAAAATGCTGACGTCCCGCTCTTTGAGCTGCACAAAACATGGCAGATAACTAGACCTCGACATGGAAAACAAGACAACCCACACACGATTGATGTCAAAAGCACTTCAGCGCCAAATAAGGAGGAAAGGAAAAAGAACAAGGGCAAGGTACGCATGCAAACATGCAGTGCAGTAACAAAAATCATTCTTCCATTGCTTGATTTTCCAGGGTCTGCTGCTGAGAAACCTTGACTTTGGTGGGTAAAGTAAGAGATGGCTCTTCCTGAAGCACGGTCGGTGCTTTGACCAAGTGAATGCTCTGCTCCAATTCCTTGGCTGCCTCCCTCCGCTCCTTGCCTTTCTTGCCTTTCAATCTGTGCAACAATCATGGCATATGTTAATAATGCTAATAAGAAAGGTGAAGCACCTTGTAATTCTAATGGAGGTGATGATAATGGACAGAGTCTAAGACCTCCGTTCAATGTGTTTGGCTGCCCTTTCAGATCTGACTTTATCGATTGTCTTAATGGCCTTAAGGGTATTTTCAGCAAGATTTCTATCATATCTCTCAGGCCTGTTTCGTTTCCTCTCAAGTTCAAAGGTTGAATCCTACAGAAGGAAGAACAAATAATGAGCAAGGACTAAACAATATCGTATTCTGAAGTTTTTCTCCAG
The DNA here is from genome assembly GCA_020615895.1 of Ceriops decandra. Taxonomy (NCBI): domain Eukaryota; kingdom Viridiplantae; phylum Streptophyta; class Magnoliopsida; order Malpighiales; family Rhizophoraceae; genus Ceriops; species Ceriops decandra. The sequence continues at coordinate 4,014 of JAHLGO010018211.1, read as the reverse complement.
CTGGAAACATTATATGCAAGATTGCCTGCAGAGGCTGACTGAAAGCAAACCATCTCTCTTTACCTGTGTCATATCCTTTCCATGCAGCCGCCTGTAGGCCTTGGTCCATTTCACCTTGCGTGGGTTTCTCTTCATTTTGAAGTTCTTGTGGCATTTAGATCTACAAAAACGAAAAATCTGCAGAAAATTGTTAGTTAGAAATGTCAGGCACTATGATGCTACCCATAGAAAATGAGCTTTCTGTAGTTTGTATAGGTTACAAAGATGAGGGACTACCACCCGGGAGGACCACATCCACAATTGAAAGATAGAAATCCTTAAACAGAACCCCAAGTTCCATCCCAACAAACAACTAAATAATGAACAGCTAACTATACATTTGAGAACTATAAAAGTCATCTGGATTTCTCAAACTCTAATTAATTACAGAGAATAAATATCGATGCCTGCAACAGATTTAAGGACCCCTATATTAGCTTGTAAAGTTGTATCCCGAGATCTGACAACAGTAACAACAAACACCTTGAGGCCAACAATGATCGTGTTTAAAGAGAAGTAAATCAAACCACGCGACATCCAGGGAAAAAAGGGATATCAAGCATGATAATTGTCTAAATTTGGATACGAACAAAAAATAGCTGGGTTGTAATTATATCCAAGCACAATGAATTTGAACACCTTAAAGCAACAGAAAAAAGAAAGCAAACAAAATAAAAAATAAAAATAAAAATTTGAACACCATAACTTCAATGATCTTACAAGTGATAACTCGGCGATCAATTGCCGGCATGCACAACTCATTCGATTTCAGTTTAAAATGTAAACTGAACCAACAAGATGCTCGGTTAAGAAAATCTATCATTTATGAAATCGAGGGGACTGCAATAGATGCATATATCAACTGAAAAACAGAAAGAAGTACGAGAGAAAAAATAAAAAAAGTTTACCTTCGCGTCGTTGCGGACGAATTGGATACCATGGCCAGGGTATATGGTTGAGGAGCAGAACCAACATTTCTCCAGACGCATTGCGTCTCTATTTTAACAGATTGCCCAAACTGAAGAAAGATAATGTCACACAATAACATGAATTCCAAAGCAGAGAGCTCAACTTAGTACAATAAATAAAAGAACAGGAAAATAACAGAGAAAGTTGGAATTGGATATATTATAAGCTAGGGTTTTGAGCGAGCAGGAGCTAGAAAAACAAAAGGTTACGTGTGAGACAGAAAAGCACAGATTGAAGAAATAAACGAACACACCGGATTGCTGTTACGAGGAATTCGACGGGCAGGCGCTTTTGCAGCTGCTACGAATTTTCTCGCTTGCCAAACAGCTGCGAGAGTGAGAGAGAGAGAGAGAGAGCACGAAAGAGAGAGGAGCAGCGTGGCGGCGCTAGGCACCGAACAATAGTCGCTTCCCTGTGGCAGGCGAGTTTATTTTCGTATGGCCTTCTTTTTTTTTTTTTTTTCTGAATTCTTTTTGTTGGGCCAAACCCAAAAGCTTTGATGTAGTATAGACTCACAAGTCCAGATAAGTTGGACTCCATGATCAAGCCCATGTAGACCACTGACCCAGTCCACACTGTCATTCTTGGTTAGAAGTCTAATTTTAAGTTCTCAAATCCTAATCATGATAGTGATATATAAATATAAAAAATTTTAAAATTAATATTTTATTAAATTATTTACAATTTAATTGATTTCTTAATAGATTAAAAAATTTTGAATATAAAAAAATTTTATAATTAATAAAATCCTTTGAATAGAAATTATTGTAAATATAATAATTCATAAATAAACAAATTTTTTAACTTAACATAAAAATTAACAACAAAACAATATTAATTTAACAATAATACAAATCCATTATATTTATATTTATTCAACTTCTTGATTACCAATCAAAATATCATAATTACTTAAAAATGAAAAAGGAACAAGTTAAATCTTATTTAATTTGAATTATTTAAAATTTTAAATTATTTAAATTTTAACTATTTTAATTTACAAGTTTATTGAAATTTGAATTCATTGCATCTCAAGTCATTTATGCCTCAAATCATTTGAGTTGAAATTCATTGAATTTCAAGTTTATCAAGTTTTAAATCATATGAATTTTAAAAATTTCAAGTTTTGATTTTTCAAATTTTAAGTTTATTGAGTTTTAAATTCCTTGGGTTATGAATACATTAATTCTCAAGTTTTACACTTCATTTATTTAGATTTTGAGTTATTTTACATTTAGATTATTTAAATTTTAAGTTAATCTTATTTTGAGTTATTTCATATTTAAATTATTTAAATTTTAAGATATTTCATTTTCAACTTACTGGTCATTCACTTTTTTTTAGTTAATATTAATTAAGTTGTTGTTCTCACAGCCTTGTATGGATTATAATTGTTGTCAATTAGATTTAAGTGTGCAAGCAAAAATAACTCATATTTCAGGAATTACAGGATAAGACTAGCATGTCAAATAACCTCATAAAGTGATATCCTTATAATGAACTTGTAGAGGGAGTTTAGCATTGATTAAGTCTTGATATGACATAACATTGCTTAAGAAAAATAAGTTAAGAAGGAGAATAATGCTGAATTTTGAATGAAACAGTAATATGAAATCACATAGAGGGACAAAAAAGGAAATTCGTCGTAATTACAATCAACCTTACTAGGGTTTTCATAAAAGGGAGTATATAAACCAAGACTTATCTTTTTTGAGGAGCCACCGTAAAATAGAGCAGACTAGACCTGAAAATGTGAGACCTGGAGAAGAGGAGATGTGAGAGCAAACCACCTGGAAAATGGTGTGAGCAGACCAGAAACATTCAATGGTGAAAGTAGACCAGAAATATGTGATGGTGAAAAATATAATTGAATGGTGAGACCAGGTAAGACCAGAAAAGAGGGAAGCAAATGACACCAGAACACATTGGAAGACTAGAAAAGGGTGAAACGCGTGAGACCAACATAGCTTGAAATAGGTGAGACTAGACCAGACCTAGAACGGGTGAGACCAAACTAGAATTAGTGATACCAGAAAAGAGGGAAACAGGTGACACCAGAAGACCAGAAACGGGTGAAACCAAAAAAGGGTGAAACATGTGAGACCAACGTAGCTTGAAACGGGTGAGACCAAACCAGACCTAGAACAGGTGAAAGGTGAGACGAGTGAAACGTAAGACCAGGTGATACGTAAGACCAGAGCAGGTAAGATGTGAGACCATACCAGAACGATGAAATGGTGAGATCAGAAGACGGGTGAGATAGTAAGACCAAGAGTTGGGTAAGACAACCTAGAGAAGAAATTCAGTGAAGCATTTGAGAGAACTCAATGTATTTTTAAATTTCTTTAAGAGAGGTTAGAGAGTATTTTGGTGATCTTCTAAGCAGTAGTGAAACAACCTATTCAAATCAAACAGATGCAACACAAGTTAGAAGAAGGGTAGACACAATAAGTGACACTCTTTGTATTATGATCGCTTTGTATTTGCAATAGCGAAAGAAGTTAAAGATTAGGACGTCCATTATAATCATAGGGGATACCACATTGGTGTTCTCAAGTATAGTGGATTGTCTCAGTAAAGGAAGAATCCCTACCATCGTGGAATACGTCACATTGACAGAACCACGTAAATCTCTTATCTTTAATTTGAAATTGAGTTGTAAACACAGTTAAAGAATCATCAAACCCATAACGTAAAAGAAGACCTAGTCAAGAACAACTGATTCGTCTAATAGGCAAGGTGTCTGAAAGGTAACTTTAGGAACTATTATGATTAGTATGTAATAATAGATCTACCTTAGTTGAATCTGGGAAAAAGTTCATCTTTTGCTTAAATTATCAGAGGTTTTTTTAAGGGGTATGATACTGATTCGCCCCCCCTCTCCGTATCACGGACTAATAGATTTTAGGGTGAAGTTGGCAATTTCAATTGGTATCAAAGCACAAGTTCACCAATTTGAAGCTTAACAGCTTGGTGTACTAGTTTAAAGGGTTTTAAAAGTTTTAA
>JAHLGO010018202.1:0-18735 GCA_020615895.1 Ceriops decandra | reverse complement strand
TTCACCCTAGGATCTACTAGTCTGTGATACTGAGAGGAGAGTGAATCAGTATCACACCTCTTAAAAACACACTCTGATAATTTAAGACAAAGTATTTTACTTATTTAATACTCTAACTCTTATCAATATGCAGGTATGTGAACAACTTCAAACTCTTCTCAAAAGAGAACTCTTTTTCAAATTCTACTAAGATAGATCTATTGTTATCTACTAATCACAATAGTTTCCAAAATTACCTTTCAGACACCTTACCTATTAGATAGATCGGATGTTCATGATTAGATCTTCTTTAGGTTATGGGTTTGATGATACTTTAGTTACGTTCACAATTTAATTTAAAACACAGAATGTAAATCAAGGTAAGGACACAAGAGATTTATGTAGTTCTGTTAGTGTAACGTACGTCCACGGTGGTAGGGACTCTTCCTCTACTGAGACAATCCAATATACCTGAGAATACCAGTGTGGTACTCCCGATATTCACAATGTAGTTACAATGCATGTTTTAATCCTCTGTTCCTTTCACTATTGCAAATATAAAGTAAGTATAATATAAAGAGTGTCACTTACTGTGTCTACCCTTCTTCTACCTTATCACTATTGAATTGAATAGACTGCTTTACTGTCGCTTAGAAGTCCACCAAAACACTTTCTAACCTCTCTTAGAGAAATTGGGAAATATGTTAAGTTCTTTCCAATGCTTCACCAAATTCTTTCTTCAGGTTGTTTCACACAACTCCTGCTTTCACTGTCTTATGACTTCACAGCTTGCACTCACGCTTCTGGTCTGCCGTTTCACATCTCATGGCTTGCCCCACGCTTTTGAACAGTCACACTATTACACGTTCTGGTCTTACACTATCGTACATTCTTGTCTCACGTCGATGCATATTTTGGTCTTATGTTGTCTCATGTTCTGGTCTCATGTTTCAGATTTGCACTCACTTCGGTGTTCTTTAGCCTCATGGATACCAAATCTGCTCTTCTGATGATTTGTTTTTCCATGTTTGCTCTCTCAGTAGTCTAGTTTTCCACATTTGCTCTCTCGGTGGTCTGTCTCTCTCTTATAGTGGTGGCTTTCTCTCTTACAGTGATGGCTCTCTTTCTTGCAGTAGTCGCTATTCGTTTATGGTGGTAGCTCTTTGTTTTCTCTCTCACTGTCCAACCGTGTACCCTCTCTCACCATTCAGCCGTGTGGTCGGTTTCTCTCTTACTGTCCAACCGTGTCGTCCGTTTCTCTCTCACCGTTCAGCCATATACCCCTATTCTGCCATCCACTCTTATTTGGATGTCTCTTATTTTCTCTCTTTTCCAATCAGTTGTGTCGTCTACTTCTCTCCCTTTTCTGCTGGTTGTCTATTTTTCTTCGTCTACCACATTTTTCTTCCAATTTAGGGCTTATTATATTGTGATTTACTTTCTTGTCCCTTAATGTAGCTTTATATTACTCTCTTGCCCTTCCATATGGCTTTACTTTCTTCCCCTCTATGTAGCTTTAAATTACTTACACACTTAAATCTAGTTGACAACAATTACAACCCATATAAGACTATAGGAACAACAATCTCTCCCTTTGTAATTATTGGCAACATTCATAACAAAAGTAGGCATAAACAACTCCTCCTAAATATACACTCCCCCTTTCTTAACAGCTTCTCCTACATTGTTGCTTCTCTCTCCCTTTGCCAACCAATTACAAAAAAAAAAAAAAAAACTCATAAAGTAGAGATGAAGGATTCACCTGAACTTTAAGCTCAATGAGGCATTAGCATAGATAGACTCATTCTGTGCTTTTCAAACAACTCTGTGGACAAAAGTTTAGTTAGAATATCTAAAATTTGATCTTTAGTGTCAACATACTCCAACTGAATTGTACCCTGTTCCACTTGATCTTTGATGAAGTGATACCGAATGTCAATATACTTGCTCCTTGAATGTTGAACAAAATTCTTACTTTGATTATCACAAAGTACACTCACTAGTAACTTCACTTCAATACCCAAGTCTGCTAATTGTCTTTGCATCCATATCACCTGAGTACATGCTACACAAGTAGCCATATACTCAGCTTTAGCTGTGCTTAAAGCAACACTATTTTGCTTTCTACTTAACAATGCAACACACTTTGAACCTAAGTAAAAACTGCATCTATTAGTTAATTTTCTGTCATTTATACTTCCTACCCAGTCTGCATTAGTGTATGTTTGTAGTTTTACAAAATCCATGGCAGGATACCAAACCTATTTCCAGTGTCCCTTTAAGGTATCTTAGGATTCTTTTCACTGCCAACACATAAGATTCCTTAGGATCAGCTTGGAATCTACTGGCAATGCACATAACTTGCATAAGATTAGGCCTTAATGCTGTAAGGTACAGAAGGCTCCCTATCATCTTCCTGTATTTTGTAGGGCTTATACTCCTTCCCTCCTGATCTTTTGTTAACTTATAGCCCACTGTTATAGGGGTACTGACAGGTCTTCTATCCTCTATGCCAAACTTTTTCAGCATCTCTTTGGCATATTTCATCTGAGAAATAAAAATACATTCTTCACACTATGTTATTTGTAATCCAAGAAAGTAATTCATTTTTTCAATCAATGACATCTCAAATTCCTCACTCATCTTCTATGCAAAATCTTGGTATAGCTCAGAGTGATCCCGTCCAAAGATGATGTCATCTATATATACTATGGTTATCATTTGGCCTTTTTCTAAGTTGAACACATATAGGTTATTATCAATTGTTCCTCTTTTGAAGTTCAACCTTCTCAAGTATGCATCCAGCCTGCTGTAACATGCTATTGGGGCTTGTTTAAGGCCATACAAGGCTTTCTTTATCTTGCACACGTGTGTCTTTTCCTCACTGATTTGTACTTCATTATGTTGTTCAATATACACTTCTTCTTTTAGGAGCCCATTCAGAAAGGTTGATTTCACATCCATATGATAAACTTTATACCTCTTATATGCTGCCAAAGTTAGGAACATTCTAATAGTTTCTAACCTTGCCACTAGTGCAAAAGTTTCATCAATATTTACTCCTTTTATCTGAGTGTAGCCTTTGCAAACTAGCATGACCTTGTTCCTCACCACTTTGCCATTTTTATTGTGTTTATTCCTGAATACCCATTTTGTTCCTATGACATTCTTGTTAATAGGTCTTGGAACTAGCTCTCATGTATCATTTTTCTCGATTTGATCCAGCTTATCATTGATAGCTTTGACCCAGGCTTTATCTTATGTAGTTTCTTCAACAGATTTAGGTTCAATTTGTGGGAGTAAAGTAGTAACTCCCATAATTCTTTTTCTTGTTGCAACTCCTGCTGATGGGTCACCTATGATCTGATTTCCTTCATGAGCACTAGTCTATGTTTTCTTTGTCTTTCTTTTTGCATAGTCTTAGTTGCAAGAGGATCTCTTTCTTCATCTTCAGACTCATTCTTCTCTGAGTCTGAACTTACTTCTTGTTCCTTTTCTTCAGGTTGGTCTGATTCTTCATTGTCCTCCACTTCTCCATTCTGCATTATTTTCCAGTTCTCATCTATTCTCACATCACTAGACATGATCACTTTTCCCAACTTATGTAGGAAAACTTTGTAACCTTTTTTCTTTGCTGAGTATCCCACAAAGATGCTTTTATCAAACCTAGCATTGAATTTTCCCAAGTTTTGCTCCTTGATCTTCACAAAATATAGACTACCAAATATTCTGAGATACTTGGTTATTGTCTTCTTCCTACTTCATAACTCATATGGAGACTTATTAGTGTTGGGCCTTAGTAAGACTCTATTCAGCAGATGTACAGCTGTAAATGTTGCTTCTGCCCAAAATTTTGTGTGAAACTTGGATTCCAGCGATAGAGTTCTTGCCATTTTAACCACATCTCTATTTTTCCTTTCTACCACCTCATTCTGTTGAGGTGTCCTTGTTGCTGCCATTTGGTGACGAGTTCTATGCTTTTCAAGGTAATCTTCAAAAGCTTTATTTGTAAATTCAATACCTTGATCTGACTTTAATACTTTGATTTTCCTTCCATTCTTATTTTTAACCAATCTTTTGTATCTCTTGAAGCAATTCAGAACATTTGACTTGTGTTTGAGGTGCATGATCTAGGTCCTTCTAGAATAATCATCAACAAATACGATGAAGTACCTCTCACCATTCAACCCTTTTGTCCTCATCGGTCCACACAAATTAGTATGTACAATGTCAAGCACTACTTCAGAATTGAACGTTTTGGTCTTATACTGCTTTCTGACATGTTTTCCTTTAGAGCATACTGAGCAAACATACTCTCTCTCTCTCTCTTTCCTGAGGTCAGGAATGTCTCTAATTGCATGAGTAGTGGTCAGCTTCCTCATGTTATTCTGTGTTAAGTATCCCAGCCTTCTATACCAGAGTTGATTTTCTTCTTTTTTGGTGAATAAATAACTGTTTGTCTTGTTCTCATCAATCACATATAAATTTCCAGCTGTTCTCTTCTTGGATGCAACAGTATTGCCTTCTTTACTCTTTACTTAGCAACCTATTTTTGTGAATAACACTTTATGGTCTTCATTGCATAGTTAGCTGACAGATGTTAGATTATATCTGAGTTCTTTAACATGCAGAACATCTTTTAACTTTCCTTTTCCAATATTTACTAACCCCTGACCATTGATGTTGAGTGAATCATCATTGCAAAACTTGGCTCTGCCATCTCTTGACTTGTTTAGCTTTGATAATTTACTCTTATCTCCTGTCATGTGTGAAGTGCATCTACTTTCAAGGATCCACTGCATATCCTTGTAGTCAGCCTTTAGTGTAATTTCAGCTATATTAGCCACCTCGCGTTTTGCTTTATATTCTTTTCTTTGCACTAATTATTTTTACTATGCCATCGAGTGCCTTTTCTTACTTAGGGAGAAGTGTCATGCATCTCTTGGCATTATGCTCATCCTATTCGTACCTTTTACACTGCTCCAAGTTTACCAATACAGCAAACTTGTTCTATGAAACCACTGCTTTGGGCTTTCACCAACACTCCTTGTCAATGTGTCCTTACTTTTTACAGTATGTGCAAGAATTTACGGCAGGTGTTCTCCTATGAATTTTGTATTGTCTCCCCCTATATGTAGCATCGTATCTTCTTGAGTTGGAGACATATACTAGCTTTCTCCACTAAAGCCCCAAACTTTATAATAAAGACAATGACCTTGAAACTCCCTCTTCTTGGGTCTAATCACAGCTTGTTTTCTTTTGTTCATTACTTGCTGTGTAAGCAACGTAGCTGGCTTCTTTGCTTGTGTGACTTTCATTTCAGTCAACTTTTTCTCCTTCTTCTGTTCAACCGTAGCCTTTTGTTGGCTGACCTTCTTTTCTTCATTTTTGTTTACCACCCTAGGTTGCTTCTTCGAATCCTCTTTATTCTCAGCTATCTTCTCCTGAGTCACAACCTTCTCTTTTAACTTCTATGGTACATTCTTATTATCTTTAGGCAATACAGCCTCAGATTGTTGTACTTTCTCTTCATTTTTCTTTTCTCTTGCAGAACTTGTTTCTCCTATCATTTCAAGCTTCTGCAAGTTCTCTTCACTTTTTTTGAGTTGTTGATGAAGTCTTAGCAACTCTTTCTCCATTCCTTTAATTTTTGAAGTCCTTGAACCAAGCCCTATTGTAAGGTCTTTACATATTTTGATATGTTCTTCAAATCTTCTCTTCAAGTCAATATGTTCAACCCTTATTTCATCCTTTTGACTTTCTACTTACTCAATCTTTGCTTCAACTTGTTTTATATGGACCTCTAACCTTCTTATGGTTTTGTCCCTTCTGATTATCTCATTTAAAGCTACTTTCAACTCAGCTTCAAGATTTGGTTCTTCTTAATCAACTTCCTCTTCCTCTTTAGAGGTTAAACTACCACCTTTAGCTGATGCCATAAAGGTATGCTCATCTGATGAGTCTTCATCTTCCTTCTCATCAACTTCTTTTGTCTGACTCACATAACTCTTGAATGAGCCTTTATTCTTATGTGGGTTAGCAGTCTTCTTGTTAGACTTCTTTGATTTGTACGATGGTTTTCTCCATTTTGAATTCTGCTCACCATCACCATCCTCATCTTCATCATTAAGTTTCACTTTGCACTGAGAAGCAAAGTGTCTAGTCTGCCCACAATGATAATATTTCAAGGATAACTGTCCTTTTGCCTTCTTAGACCCCTTCTTGAATTTCCTTGTGAAGTAAGTCAACACTTCACCTTCACTTTCTTCCTCATCACCATCATCATCCTCATTGCATGATTCTTCCTCTTCTCTTATCTTTAAGTGTCTCATAGCTTTGAAAGCTGCCTCCTTTGGTAGCTTTGATGTTAAGGAGCTTTGGTAGCAATGAGATTGCACTAGAGATCATACAGTGACATAGAATTGAGAATTATACTCTCCTTTATGGCTGCCACCTTTGAGGTAAACCTCTCAGGTAGAATTCTCAGAATTTTTTTCACAATAAATGAGTCCTTTTTGTTCTTCCCATGACTTTTAAAGTCGTTTACAGCATCAATAACCTTGGTGAAGAACTCTTGGATTGTCTTATTTTTCTGCATTATGAGAGATATATATCTCTCCTTGAACACTTGAACCTTGGCCTCCTTCATTCTGCCATCACCTTCATAGACTTTTTATAGTCTGTCCCATATCTCCTCAGCAGATTTGCAATCAATGCTGAAATGATGATGTTTGAAGCCTTCCCATTTATCTCAAACTACCTTAATTCCTTTGGGGTTGGATCTTTACCTTCTTCTGGAGCCACAAAACCCTCCTGTATAGATTTCTCCATGTTCATGCCCATGGTTGCAAATACCACCTGCATTCTTGCTCTCCACATATGATAGTTGGTTCCATTAAAAATTGGAACCTTCTTACTGTAAGTAGTACTGGAACTGGTACTGATATCCATTTCTCAGTATACTAAACAAGTTAAAACTTCTGAAACCTTCAAACTAGTACACCAAGTTGTTAAGTTTCAAACTAGTGAACTTGTGTTCTGATACCAATTAAAGTTTTCAACTTCACCCTAGGATCTACTAATCTGTGATACTGAGAGGGGGGTGAATCAGTATCATACCCCTAAAAAACACACTCTGATAATTTAAGCCAAAGTATTATACTTATTTAATACTCTAGCTCTTGTCAATATGCAGGTATATGAATAACTTCAAACTCTTCTCAAAAGCAAACTCTTTTTAGATTCGACTAATGTAGATCTATTGTTACCTATTAATCACAATAGTCTGCAAAGTCACCTTTTAGATACCTTGCTTATTAGAGAGATCGAATGTTCTTGATTAGGTCTTCTTTAGGTTATGGGTTCAATGATACTTTAGTTGTGTTCATAACTCAATTTAAAACATAGAATGTAAATCAAGGTAAGGACATAAGAGATTTACATGGTTCAGTCAATGTGACATACGTCCACGGTGGTATGGACTCTTCCTCTACCAAGACAATCCACTATACCTAAGAATACCAGTGTGGTACTCCCGATGTTTATAATGTAGTTACAATGGATGTCTTAATCCTCTGTTCCTTTCACTATTGCAAATATAAAGCAAGTACAATACAAAGAGTGTCACTTACTATGTCTACCTTTTTTCTAGCTTGTCTTGCTTCTATTAAATTGAATAGGCTACTTCACTACTGCTTGGAAGTCCACCATAACACTCTCTATCCTCTCTTGAAAAAATCTAGAAATATGTTGAGTTCTTTCCAATGCTTCACTGAATTCCTTCTCCAAGTTATTTAACATAACTCCTGAATTCATCGTCTCACAACTTTACAGCTTGCAGTCATGCTTCTGGTCTGCTATTTCATGGCTTACCCCATGCTTTTGAATAGTCACACCATTACAAGTTCTGGTCTCACGCTGTAGCACATTCTGATCTCACGCTGTCGCATGTTTTGGTCTCATATCAACGTATGTTCTGGTCTCAGGCCGTTGCATATTCTAGTCTCATGTTTCAGATCTACACTCGCTTCGCTATTCTCTAGCCTCACGGATACCAGATCTACTCTTCCGGTGATCTGTTTTTCCACATTTGCTCTCCCAGTGGTCTCTCTCTCTCTTATGGTAGTGACTTTCTCTTATGGTAGTGGCTTTCTCTCTTATGGTGGTGGCTTTATCTCTCTTACGGTGGTGGCTTTCTCTCTTTTACAATGGTGGCTCTTCGTTTATGGTGGTAGCTCTTCATTTTCTCTCTCATCATCCAACTGTGTACCCCTCTCTCATCGTCCAGCCTTGTGGTTCATTTCTCTCTCACCGTCTAGCCGTGTCGTCCGTTTCTCTCTCACCATCCAGCCGTGTACCCTTGTTCTGCCATCTACTCTTATTTGGTCGTCTCTCGTTTTCTCTCCTTTCCAACTGGTTGTATTATCCGCTTCACTCCCTTTTCTGCCAATTGTCTATTTTTCTTCGTCCACCACTTTTGTCTTCCAATTTAAGGCTCACTATATTATGATTTACTTTCTTGCCCCTCTATGTAGCTTTAAATTACTTGCACACTTAAATCTAGTTGACAACGATTACAACCCATACAAAGCTGTGGGAACAACAAAACGTAATAGTCAAACATTATACAACCTAGCTTTAGTCCTTATGCAACTCCTATAGTGTTAGTTGATAAAATAAAATAAAAAAAGAAAATATTTATAAGTTTTATGTTGACTATAAAAAACTAAATCAAGTTACAATTAACGATAATTTCTCCATTCCTTTGATTAAAGATTTATTAGATGAATTAGGTAGGGCTTCTTGGTTTTCTTAGCTAGATTTAAGATTAAACTATCATTAAATAAAAATGATCCCTTTTAATGTATACAAGATAACATTTAAAACTCATTAAAGTTATTATGAATTTCTAGTATGCTATTTGGGCTCATTAATGTCTTAATTACATTTTAGAGTCTCATGAATAAAGTCATTAGCCCATACTTAAAGAAGTTTGTTTTAGCTTTCTTTGATGATATCATGGTTTATAGTTTAGGTTTAAATACTCATCTAAAGTATTTATTACTTGCATTGTAGCAATTAAGGAATAATTCCTTGTATGTCAAGCCTTTTAAGTGTTTCTTTGCAAAACAACAAGTAAAATACTTAAGATATATCATTTTAAACAAATAAGTCTTCACTAATCCAAAAAATGTGATTATCATAACTTAATGGCCTTTACCTATAATATTAAAGCAATTAAGGATTTTTTTTAGTTAATATGTTATTATCACAAGTTTATAATTGGATATAGATCTATAAACAAGCCTATCATAAATTTGCTTTAAAAAATGCATTCTTTTAGATTGATGCAACTACTATTGTCATTGAAAACTTGAAAAAGGTTATGTCAACTGCACCAATATTAGCTTTACCATATTTCACTAAGAAATTTATGGTTGAGATTGATGGCTCAAGAATGGGAATGGAAGCTATGTTAATGTTAGAGGGTTATCTTATAGCTTTTATAAGTAAAGCATTCTCATTTAGATACTTAACTTTATCAATCTATGAGAAAAAGTTATTAGCAATTATTTTTGTAATCACTACTTTGAATCATTATCTTTAAAATAAATATTTCAAGATCAAGACTAATTATTGTAGCCTTAAACATTTATTACATTAGAAACTATTAATTATTAGTCAACAAACTTGGCTAGCCAAACTAATATGTTTTGATTATAAAATTTTATATATGAAAGGTAAGACTAATATGACAAGTTATGTTTTTTCAATAATGCGTGGTATAATATACAATGTTGTGTTATTTCTTCTTTATCTTTAAATCTTACTTAATCTACACAAGCAACTTGGTAGGACTAACAACTAAAGCAATTAATTTATAGCTTACAAAAGGGCATACTCAATAATATCCCTTGTAGTTGAACACATAATTAAATATTGTGGAATGCAAGATTAGCAATAGATAATGACTTAATAAGACTTTTGATCTCTTTATGGCATAAAGGATTATAAGGTGGACATGTTAGTGTCACAGTAACAACAAAGATATTATGAGTTTTGTTTCATTGAAAATGGATACTTAAAGATGTTAGACATTGAAGCACTTACCAATAATAAGAGTATGATTATGCAATTTCTCTTGACTTGTTTTAACCTTTACTTATTCTTAAAGGTTTATGGCAAAGTGTAAGCTTAGATATTATTAAAGGTCTTCCTAAATGCAATTATAAGAAAGTCATTTTTATGGTAGTTGATAAACTTAACAATTATGCTTATTTGGTCTCTCATTGATAAACTTAACAAATATGCTTATTTGGTCTCTCATTCTCTTTCTCTTATCTTGATATAATTTATTTAATAGTTAAGTTATTCATAGATAATATGTTTAAGTTATATCATTTTCTCGATATACTTATTAATGATAGAGATGTTATCTTCCTTAGTCATTTTTAGCATGAGTTATTTTGAGTCCAAAGGGTAAAGTTTTATTTATTTATAGCCTATCATTCTCAAATAAATGGTTAAACTAAAGTTATTGATATTTAAAGACATATTTTAAGTGTACTACAACTACAAAATGGTTATATAACTCCCTTTTCCATTCTAATATTAGTGTCACTCCTTTTAAGGCCCTCTATGGATACCTTCTCCTTGTCCATCTTTGCTATCTTTAAGTCAATGGTACCATAACTATTGAACTTCCCAACTTCACCCTAGGATCTACTAGTTTAGGATACTAAGAGGGGGGGGTGAATCAGTATTACCACAATTCGCAGATATGTGAACAACTTCAATCTCTTCTTAAAAGCTAACTTTTTCTCAGATTTGACTAAGATAGATCTATTGCTACCTACTAATCATAATAATCCCCAAAGTCACCTTTTAGACACCTTGCCTATTAGGTCTTCGTTAGGTTATGGTTTGGCTGATACTTTTGCTGTGTTCACATAACTCAATTCAAAAGACAGAACGTAAAACAAAGTAAGGACACATGAGATTTATATGGTTCCATCAACGTGACATACATCTATCGAGAAAATCTACTATACTTGAAAATACCAGTTACAATGGATGTCTTAATCCTCTGCTCCTTTCACTATTGAAAATACTAAGTAAGTACAATACAAAGAGTGTCACTTACTGTGTCTACCCTTCTTCTAACTTGTCTTGCCTCTATTGAATTGAATGGCTACTTCACTGCTGCTTAAAAGTTCACCACAATGCTCTCTAACCTCTCTTGAAGAAATCTAAAAATACATTGAGTTCTTTCAATGCTTTGTCAAATTCCTTTTTTAGGTTGTCTCACACAACTCCTACTTTCACCGTGTCACAGTCTCACCCGTCTCCTATTTTAGGATCTCACTATCTCATGTTTCTGGTTTAGCATTATACATCTCACACACATTTCTGGTTTGCACCCTTTGCTGGTCACACACCTCACATACACTTTTGGTTTGGTGTTTCATGTCTCACGTATGTTTCTAGTTTGCACAACTTACTGGTCACATGCCTTACCACCATTTTTGGTTTGCACTTGTCCATTTCACACCTCTGGGTAGCTTGGTTTGCTCTCCTAGTGGTCTCCTCTTTCACGATTTCTCCTCTCTTCCTTTATGTTTTACTGCACTCCTCCATCACGTTTTGCTACACTCCTCCATCATGGTTTTGCTCTTTCGGTGGTGGGTTTCTCTCTCTTACACTAGTGGGTGCCTCATTTTTGGGTTTGTATTCATTTAGCTCTCTCGGTGACTGCTTTCTTACGGTTTTTTTTTGTTTGTACATTTAGCTCTCTCGGTCATTGCCTTCTCACATTTTTTTTTCTGGTTTGTGCGTTTAGCTCTCCCGGTGACTGCTTTCTCACATTTGTTTTTTCTGGTTTATGCATTTAGCTCTCCCATGTTGTCTCCTTGTTGTCTAGTCGGTGGTTTCTCTCTTTGTGTTTGGCCGGTTGTCTCCTTGCTTGGACGTCTCTTCTTTTTAGATGGTTTCCCTTTTTTCTTGTCGTGCACCCTCTCTTGTCGTCTCTCCTTTCTTTTGCAAGTGGTGTATTGCCGTTTCGGGTTTGGCCGGTTGCTCCTCCAATGTTTTGTGTTTTGCCAGATCTCTTTTGTGTTGAATGGTTTCTCTCTAGGTTTTGGCTGACTCCCTTGGTTGATCGGTTTCTCTTGTGTTTACCGAACTCACTCTTTTTTTTTTAATGCCGTGTAGTCAATTGTGATGGCCTTTATATACTCCTCCATGAAAGCCCCTCCATGTGGATTTTACCTTCTTGCCCTTACATATGGCTTTACTTTCTTGTACACTTAAACTTAGTTGACAACAATTACAACCCATACAAGGCTATAGGAACAATAATCTCCCCCTTTGTAAATATTGGTAATACTCATAACAAAAGCCACTATGCAGCAGTTTCAACTCCCTCTAAATATGTACTCCCCCTTTATTAACAACTCCCTCTACACTGTTGCTTCTCTCCCCTTTTGCCAACCAATTACAAATCTGAAAAACTTGCAAAGTAGAGATAGAGGATTCACTTGAGGCTTAAGGAGGCATTTGCATAGATAAACACAATCTGTGCTTTTCAAACAACTCTATGAACAGAGATTTAGTTAGATCTTGTGTAGCCTCTTCAACAGATTTAGGTTCAACTTGTAAGAGTAAAGCAGTTGCTCCCATAATTCTTCTTCTTGTTGTAACTCCTGTTGATGGGTCACCTACGATCTGATTTTCCTGATGAGCACTAGTCCACATTTTCTTTGGCTTTCTTTCTCGCATAGTCTTAGTTGCAAGAGGATCTCTTTCTTCATCTTCAGACTCACTCTTCTCTAAGTCTGAACTTACTTCTTGTTTCTTTTCTTCAGGTTGGTCTGATTCTTCATCTATATTAAAGTCATCTTCTTCATTGTCCTCAGCTTTTCCATTCTATATTGTTTTCCAGTTCTCATCTATTCTCACATCACTAGACGTGATCACTTTTCCCATCTTATGCAGAAAAACTCTATAGCCTTTTGTCTTTGATGAGTATCCCACAAAGATGCCTTCATCAGACCTAGCGTTGCATTTTCCTAAGTTTTACTCCTTGTTCTTCACAAAACATGGGCTGCTAAAGATTCTAAGATATTCGCTGTTGTCTTCTTCCCACTCTATAGCTCATATGGAGTCTTATCAATATTAAGCCTTAGTAAAACTCTGTTCAATAAGTACACTGTTGTAAATGTTGCTTCTGTCCAAAATCTTGTGTGAAGCTTAGATTCTAGCAGTAGAGTTCTTGCCATTTCAACCACATTTCTATTTTTCCTTTCTACTACCCTGTTCTGTTGAGGTGTTCTTGCTACTGCCATCTGATGATGAATACCATGCTTCTTAAGGTAATCTTCAAAAGCTTCATTTGTAAATTCAGTGCCTTGATCTGACCTCAATACTTTGATCTTCCTTCCACTCTCATTTTCAGCAAATCTTTTGTATCTCTTGAAGCAATTTAGAACTTTTGACTTGTGTTTGAGGTGCATGATACAGATCCTTCTCGAATAATCATCAATAAATAAGATGAATTACCTCTCACTATTCAACCTTTTTGTTCTCATCGGCCTACACAAATTAATATGCATAATGTCAAGCACTGCTTTAGAACTGAACTCTTTGGTCTTATATTACTTTCTGGCATGTTTTTCTTTAGAGCATGCTGAGCAAACATACTCTCTCTCTCTCTCTCTCTCTCTCTCTCTCTCTCTCTCTCTCTCTCTCTCTCTCTCTCTCCTAAGGTTGGGAATGTCTTTGATTGCATAAGTAGTGGTCAACTTTCTCATGTTCTTCTGTGTTAAGTGTCCCAACCTCCTATGCCATAGTTGATTTTCTTCTTCTTTTGTAAGTAAATAGCTATTTATCTTGTCCTCATTAATCATATACAAATTTCCAGTTGTTCTCTTCCCGACTACAATAGTATTGCCTTCTTTACTCTTTACCTAGCAACCTATTTTTGTGAATATTACCTTATGGTCTTAATTGCATAGTTGGCTGACAGATGCTAGACTATATCTGAGTTCTTTAATGTGCAGAACATCTTTCAGCTTTCCTCTTCTAATATTTACTGACCCCTGCCCATTAATGTTAAGTAAATTATCATTGCCAAACTTGACTCTGCCTTTTCTTGACTTATTTATCTTTGACAGTTTACTGTTGTCTCTCGTCATGTTTGAAGTGCATCCACTACTTATCTTTGTAGTTAGCTTTGAGTACAATTTCAGCTATATTAGCCACCTCCCTTCTAGCTTTATATTCCTTCTTTTGAACTGATTGGAAGATAGCTTTATCCTTTTTCTCAGCTTTGACTGCACCGCTTGTTTTTATTGTGCCATTGAGTGCCTTCTCTTACTTAAGGAGAAGTGTCATGTATCTCTTGACATTATGGCCATCCTGCCCACACCTTTCACACTATTTCAAGTCTGCCAATATAGTAAACTTATTCTTTGAAACTACTAGTTTGGGCTTTCACCAACACTCCTTGTCAATGTGTCCTTACTTTTTATAGTACGTGCAAGAACTCAAGATAGGTGTTTTCCTTTGAATTTTGTGTTGTCTCCCCCTGTATACAACATTGAATCTTCTCAAGTTAGAGACGTATACTAGCCTTTTCCACAAGTGATTGCTCTTCCGGTGGTGGGGTTTTCTCTCTTATAGTGGTGGGTGCTTCCTTTTCTGGTTTATATCTGTTTAGCTCTTTTAGTGACTGCTTTCTCACGGTTTTTTCTAATTTATGCGTTTAGCTCTCTCGATGACTACTTTCTCACTTTTGTTTTTGGTTTATGCATTTAGCTCTGCTAGTGACTGCTTTCTCATATTTTTTTTTCTAGTTTGTGCATTTAGCTCTTCTATGTTGTCTCCTTGCTGTCCAACCAGTAGTTTCTCTCTTTATGTTTGGCCAATTGTCTCCTTGCTTGGACGTCTCTTATCTTTAGATGGTTTCCCTCTCTTTTTGCCGTATACCCTCTCTTGCCGTCTCTCCTTTCTTTTGCAAGTGGTGTGTTGCCATTTCGGGTTTGGCTATTTGCTCCTCCAACGTTTTGTGTTTTGCTGAACCTCTTTTATGTTGGATGGTTTCTCTCTAGGTTTTGGCTGACTCCCTTGGTTGAACGGTTTCTCTTGTGTTTGCCAAAATCACTCTTTTTGTTTTTATGCTATGTTGTCAATTGTGTTGGCCTTTATATACTCCTCTATGAAACCCTAATAGGGCTTACTTGTAGTGAATTTACTGTCTTGCCCTTCTATATGGCTTTTACGTTCTTGCCCTCCATGTGACTTTTACCTTCTTGCCCTTCCATATGGCTTTACTTTCTTGTACACTTAAACCTAATTAACAACAATTACAACCCATACAAGGCTGTGGGAACAACAACTACCTTAGATTAATAACTTAAAACCAAAGAATTCTTAATTCATATGCTTCAACGTCATATGGAAAGAACTCAACATAAAATGAAGCAGTTAACCAACATTATAGTGATAGAATTTTTTTTATAAGAGATTAAGTTTATTTAAAGTTGTAACCCTATAGATAGTCCTTTATTATTCAACATAACAATTTCAAACTTTCCCCTAAGTTTGTTGAACCATTTCAAATCACAATCAAAATTCATGTAGTAGCTTATAAATTAACTTTCTTTACTAGTTGTGACATCCGTCTAATGTTTCCTATAGAGAGAGAGAGAGATGAAGTAGACTAATACACAAAAGTTAAAGAGATAATTAATAAAGACTAAGGGTAGAAAGAAATGTAAATAGACACTATATTATAAGTAGTTATAGTAGTAACTGCTTTGTAATAGTTTAAATATGTAGCTAAAACAATATAAAACAACTTTTATAACCATTACATAAAATTATTTTATTATGTGTAACAACAATAGGCTTTATATGGTGGTTTGTCAAAAACAATTATAAATTAACTTTATATATATTTAAATGTAACAATTTAAAATTTTTATAATGGTAGTGTTAAACTTTCCCTACTTTTATGTAGTGATTTTAATATAGTAGAATAAAATCAATACCAATTAGATTTTTATACAATAATTTTAAATGAGTTATGTGTATATACATAACAATATTGAAAGATGTTAGTGGTTATGTATGAATAATAATTTTGCAACAGTTTTAGAAGGATAATGCAACAATTTTATAAATGATGAAACTACATTGTTTAGTTAATTATTAATTGAAATTGCTACCTTTTGAAACCTTAAGTCTTATCAAAAATTTCTAAACCCAAAGTTCTAAATAATTTGGAATAATTCAATAATATCTCTCCCTACTTCATTTTTAATGTTTAGAGTTTTTGTGTATTTTACCACTTGAGATTGATAAAGAACAATCATGTATGATAGAAGCTCCTAATTATTGTCTTTTAAAAGAATAATTATTTAGAATTATAAATAATCTCCAACCTCCTATCAATTTTCAATCCAAATTCCTTAAGATTTTTAATCTCCTTTTGATTTTCAACCTAAAGCCCTACCAATCTTGCAATCTCCACTTAATTTGAACTAGATCTCACATTTAACTTAGTAATGTCTTGAATTACAAGTTTCTATGTCTTTAATAACTTTTTAAAAAACTCATTAATAAATATTAAATGTTTTGCCTCTTTAGATTTGGGAAAAATTTTGAATTTGTATTTCTACACCTTTGCTATCAAATAAAGCAAGTAACTTTCGTTGAAATCCTTTGCTACTTTTAGATCAAATGGCTTTGTGGTTTCCTTTCTCATTTTCTAAAGGTATTATCAATTTCTTTTGGATTTTCATGACACCAAACTTTTAGGTGCTTTGTGCTCTCATCTTAATTGTATAAAAAGTATTTGTTTACTAATTTGTGCATACATAGATAAATAAAGAGCAAAATGTGGTTTGTCTTATGTAATTTTTAATTCAAATCCTTTTGATTTCTTTAAATGAATTTGCTTGTTATTGGGTTTTTTTTTTTTTGTCAAATTCAAACCTCATGTTGTTTCATAAGCCTTTACATATAAGTTCTATCTTCATTTTTTTTCCCTCCTAATCAATTAGGATAACTCTTTTATTTTTGCCATTTTTTATTTTTATTTAATAGGTATTTGGAATATCTTGTTAAATTCTTCGAAATTGTATTTCTCAATTGTATGTATTTATTGATAAGGAAAAGACTATAAAATTTAAATTCATTCTTAATGTTTAGTTTTAGGTAAGCATTTGCAAATGTTGTTCACTTGCTTTATGACTTCAAATTTTATCTCTTATTCATGACTTGAAGTCATTTATTAAATAAAATTTTATTAGGAATGCAAAAATTATTTTCATTATGATATTTCCATCTAACACTTGTTTTTACTTAAAGAGTGCTTAGCATGGCATTGAATCACCCTTAAACTAGAACAAAAAAATTTGGCATGGAAAGTACTTTAGTCATCTCCTTGGAAACATTAATTATTATAGGGGTCTAAAATTTTATATAAAAAATTATCAAGGTCAATTACTTCTAATTGCTTGCATTAATTAATGTAATAGTTGTAGTTAGTTTGCTTTATGGTGTCTTATGTTCTTACTAAGCTCAACTTTCTATTTATCTTTTTTAGGTAAAAGCTAGTTGGTGGTTAAGTTATTTATTATCTGTTGTGTCAGTTTTTAAGGAATCTTATTTTTATCATTTCTAAAATTAAGGTTTATAATTTAAGTTTATTTTTTATTTCTTTTGCACTTTTCTTCCCCTTTAAGAATTTTGGTCAAATTTTTTTAAAAACTTGCCATTTAATTTACAATGTATGTATGTAGATGCATACATCCATTTGGAAAACAAAATATAGGGTTTTCGTGAATGGTAATGTTAATTATATAGTTGAAATTTTCTAAACAAATTTTGTTTCGGTTGGATTTTTCCATAAAATTATGTTTGGCATTTGATAGTCATATGCTTGTTTACTTGTTATCTACTAATGTTGGTTCAACTACAAAGATTTGTTTGTACTTTGGAGTTTCATGCATGATGAGTACTTTTTATTTTGTTATGATGAGTCATTCTGTATTTTAACTTGGGGTTCTTTAATTGTTTAGTAATAATTACAGTTGTCCTAATGTAAAATGTGTTTAAGAATTTTAATTATATTTATGTGTCATTTCCTTTTTCATTTTTTATGTTTTTTCCCTTATGATTTTTTATTTCAATTGATAAACTAAGTATAAAGACCAATTTCAAATATGCAAGTTGAATTTAAATAAATTGGATTCATTTTGATTGGAAACCAATTTATTGAGTTCATGTTTTTTTTTTGTCTCATTTAATTTATTTTCATTAAATATGATTATATCTACATGTTAAAATAAGGTATTCAAGTTAGTGAAAGTAATTAAGGACTTCAATATATGTATTCCTTTTCTTGTATTGTTAATGGGTGGTGAATTTTTAACTTTTCCTTTTAATTACTACTATTTAACATACATACATTATAAGAATATAATTCTCTCAAGTTTATAACAACTTAATTGTTGTTCCCATAACCTTGTATGAGTTGTAATTGTTGTCAACTAAATTTAAGTGTGCAAGTAGAAGTGGCTCATATCTTAGGAATTACAAGATAAGACTAGCATGTCAAATAACCTCGTAAAGTGATCTCTTTAGAGTGAACTTGTAGAGGGAGCTTAGCATTGCTTAAATCTTAGTGTGACATAGCATTGCTTGAGAAAAATAAATTAAGAAGGAGGATAATGTTGAATTTTGAATGGAATA
>JAHLGO010018152.1:0-13642 GCA_020615895.1 Ceriops decandra | reverse complement strand
TCTCTCTCTCTCTCTCTCTCTCTCTCTCTCTCTCCTAATGTTGGGAATGTCTCTAATTGCATGAGTAGTGGTCAGCTTCCTCATGTTCTTCTGTGATAAGTGTCCCAACCTCCTAAGCCATAATTGATTTTCTTCTTCTTTTGTAAGTAAATAGCTGTTTGTCTTGTCCTCATTAATCACATATAAATTTTCAGCTATTCTCTTCCCAGCCGCAATAGTATTGCCTTCTTTACTCTTTACCTAGCAACCTATTGTTGTGAACGTTACCTTATGGTCTTCATTGCATGGTTGGCTAACAGATGTTAGATTATATTTGAGTCCTTCAACGTGCAGAACATCTTTAGCTTTCCTCTTACAATGTTTACTGACCCCTGACCATTGATGTTAAGTGAATCATCATTGCCAAACTTGACTCTATCTTCTTTTGATTTATTTAGCTTTGACAATTTACTCTTATCTTCCGTTATGTGTGAAGTGCATCCACTGTCAAGGATCCACTGCTTATCCTTGTAGTCAGCCTTTAGTGCAATTTCAGCTATATTAGCTATCTCCCTTTTTGCTTTATATTCTTTCCTTTGAATTGGCTTGAAGATAGCTTTCTCCATTTTCTTAGCATTGATTGCACCAATTGTTTTTACTGTGCCATTGAGTGCCTTCTCTTACTTAGGGAGAAGTGTCATGCATCTCTTGGCATTATGGCCATCTTGCCCGCACCTTTCACACTGTTCTAAGTCTACTAATATAGCAAACTTGTTCTTTGAAACCACTAGTTTGGGCTTCCACCAACAATCCTTGTCAATGTGTCCTTGCCTTTTATAATATGTGCAAGAACTCATGACAAGTGTTCTCTTCTGAATTTTGTATTGTCTCCCCTTGTATGTAGCATCTAATCTTCTCAAGTTGGAGACATATACTGGACTTCTCCACTAGTAGTTACTTGCCTTATGACCCCAAACTCCACAATAAAGATAGTGACCCTGAAACTGCCTCCAACTTTTGTAGTGAAGTCTTATTCTTCTTTTCTCTTGCAAAGCTTGTTTCTCCTACCACTTTAAATTTTTGCAAGTTCTTCTCATCTTTTTGAGTTGTTGCTAAAGTCTTAGCAACTCTATCTCCATTTCTTCAATTGTTGAAGTCCTTGAGCCAAGCTCTATTGTAAGGTCTTCATATATTTTGATCTATTCTTCAAATCTTCTCTTCAAGTCAATATGTTTAGCCCTTATTTCATCATTTTGACTTTCAGCTTCCTTAGACTTTGCTTGAACTTGAATTATGTGAGCTTCCATCCTTTTTATGGTTCTACCCCTTCTGATTATCTCCTTTGAAACTGCTTCCAACTTAACTTCAAGATCTGATTCTTCTTCATTAACCTTCTCTTCCTCTTCAAAGGTTGAACTACCACTTTGAGCTGATGCCATAAAGGCATGCTCATTTAATGAATATTCATCTTCCTCCTCATCAGCTTCCTTTTTCTGACTCACATAACTCTTGAATGAGTCTCTCTTTTTCTTCTGTGGGTTGGCAGTCTTCTTGTTAGACTTCTTTGATTTGAACGATGGTCTTCTCCATTTCAAATTCTACTCATCATCATTATCCTTATCTTCATCATCAAGTTTCACTTTGCATTAAGAAGCAAAGTGTCAAGTCTGCCCATAAAGATAACATCTTAAGGACAACTGTCCTTTTCCCTTCTTAGACCCTTCTTGAATTTCCTTGTGAAGTAAGCCAACACTTCACCTTCATTTTCTTCCTCATCACCATCATGATCCTCACTAGATGATTCTTCCTCTTCTTTTATCTTTAAGTGTCTCATAGCTTTGAAAGCTGCCTCCTTTGATACCTTTAATGTTGAGGAGCTCTCAGTTGACTTTATTCTCATCTCCTATGCCTCCTTCATTATGCCATCACCTTTATAGACCTTCTGCAATCTGTCCCATATCTCCTTAGCAGATTTGTAGTCCATAACTTTAGCATACTCAACATTTGTCAATACTGAAATGATGACGTTTAAGGTCTTTCCATTAATCTCAAATTGCCTTAATTTCTCTGGGGTTAGATCTTTACCTTCTTCTGGGGCTACAAAACCCTCTTATATGACTTTCACCACGTTCATGCCCAAGGTTGCAAATACCACCTACATTCTCGCTCTCTACATGTGGTAGTTGGTTTCGTTAAAGATTGGAACCTTCTTGTTGTAAGTAATGCTGGTGCTGGTACAAGCATCCATTTCTCAGTATGCTAAACAAGTTAAAACTTCTGAAACCGTTCAAATTAGTACACCAAGCTGTTAAGCTTCAAACTGGTGAACCTGGGCTCTGATACCAATTGAAGTTCCTAACTTCACCCGAGGATCTATTAGTTTGTGATACTGAAAGGGGTGGGTGAATCAGTATCACCACAATTCGCAGATATGCGAACAACTTCAACCTCTTCTTAAAAGTGAACTCTTTCACAGATTCGACTAAGGTAGATCTATTGCTACCTACTAATCACAATAGTCCCTAATGTCACCTTTCAGGCACCTTGCCTATTAGGTCTTTGTTAGGTTATGGGTTGCCTAATACTTTTGCTGCATTCACACAACTTAATTCAAAACATAGAATATAAAACAAAGTAAGGACACATGAGATTTACATGGTTCCATCAATGTGACGTACATCCACGATGATAGGGACTCTCCCTCTACCAAAACTATCCACTATACTTAAGAATTCCAGTTACAATGGATGTCTTAATCCTCTGCTCCTTTCACTATTGAAATTACTAAGCAATTACAATACAAAGAGTGTCACTTACTATGTCTACCCTTCTTCTAGCTTGTCATGCCTCTGTTGAATTGAAAGGCTACTCCACTATTGCTTAAAAGTTCACCACAATGCTCTCTAACCTCTCTTAAAGAAATCTGGAAATACGTTGAGTTCTTTCCGATGCTTCACTGAATTCCATCTCTAGCTTGTCTCACACAGCTCCTGCTTTCACCATCTCACAGTCTCACCCGTCTCCTATTCCATGTCTCACAGCCTACCTCACATTTCTAGTTTGGCGTTACATACCTCATGCATGCTTTTTGTTTGGCATTTCACGTCTCATGTATGTTTCTAGTTTGCACGCCTTGCTGGCCATAAGCCTTACCACCGTTACTAGTTTGCACTTGTCTGTTTCACACATCTGGGCAGCTTGGTTTGCTCTCCCGGTTGTCTCCTCTTTCACGGTTTCTCCTCTCTTCCCTTATAGATGGTGTGTTGTCTCCTCCATCATGGTTTTACTGCACTCCTCTGTCACATTTTGCTGCGCTCCTCCGTCATGTTTTGCTGTACTCCTCTTTCACGGTTTTGCTGCACTTTGCACTCGTCCCGTTTCTAGTTTTCTTCTCTTCCAGGTGTGGTGCGTTTTTGGTTTTGCCCTCACCTCATGTTTCTAGTTTTCTTCTCTTCCAGGAGTGGTGCATTTTTGGTTTTACCCTCACCTCACATTTCTAGTTTTCTTCTCTTCCAGGGGAGGTGCATTTCTGGTTTTGCCCTCTTTGCTAGTTTCACACTTCACGCACTCGTCCACTTCTTGTTTCTTCTCTCACGGGTTTCTCTCTCTTGTTATCACACGGTTTTCTCCTTGCCATGTCATCTATTTCTCTCTCATTGTCCAACTGGGTCTCCTTTCCTTTGCTCTCCCATTTCTCTTCAACGTTGGCTCTCCTGGTTTTGGTTTTGATGTTGTCTCCCTCTTCTGGTTTGTATCCGTGTCCTCTTTTTTGGTGTGTGTGTGTGTGTGTTTCTGCTCTTTCGATGGAGTCTCTCTCTCTCCCGATGGTGTATGACTGGTCTAGTTTGCTATTCTGGTGGTGGGTTTCTCTCTCTTACTGTGGTGGGTGCCTCCTTTTCTGGTTTATATCTGTTTAGCTCTCTTGGTGACTACTTTCTCATGGTTTTTTCTTGTTTGTGCGTTTAGCTCTCCATTGTTGTCTCCTTGTTGTCCAGCCATGTATTCACTCTTCTTTTTGTCGTGTACCACTTTGGCCGGTTCCTTTGTTTTGCCGTGTAAGTGTTTTGCCCTGCTGGTTTTCACTCTTCCAGCCGTTGGTGTTTTACCGTTTGCTGTATTTTGCCGTTCCTTTGTGTTTTGCTGTCCAACACTTACTTGTGTTTGCCAAATGCTCTCTTATGTTGACCTGTATTCAATTGTGTTGGCCTTACCCTAGTTTTATCTTCCAAGGTCTTTATATACTCTCTTCCATGAAACCTTAATAGTGCCTACATGGCAGATTTACATTCTTGTCCTTACACGATGGATTTACTTTCTTGCCCTTCCATGTGGCTTTACTTTCTTTCACACTTAAACCTAGTTGACAACAACCCATCCAAGGCTGTGGGAACAACAAGTAGAGATAAAATTCATATAGCAACAAACAACTTCAGATCAAAGCAGCAAGCAAAATGGATTAATAAGGGGAACATAGCTTTGATACCACTTAATAAGGACCTTTTTAGGTTTCATATTGAGTGTAGGAGGGGGCAAATCAATGTGAGATACTCACCTCTTATAAATCTTTACAAATTAACCTTTGTGAATGATCCAATTATTTATCTTACTTATTTATATGAATGCAATGGTATGGATATCAATTAAGCATGAGCACCAAAGAACACATAACAATATTTACGTGGTTCACCCATAATGTATGAGCTACATCCACAGTGTGATAGGATCACTCCTAAATCACACAATCCACTTTTGTTATCAAGGGATGCAGTTATGCTATGGAAGGATCCCTCCTTACCCACTTATAATGATCTCGTGATTATAGAGTTGATCTCTTGATCACTTAAAGGTTTGATCTCCCGATCACTCCAAGTGTCTCTCACCCTTTTTCATGAAGTTTATTAAAAGGTTAGTAACTAACACTTTCCTAAGAAGGATCACTCAATGTGCACAAGTTGCTAATGTAGAAAGTAGATCATCTCCTTCCTCACTACCAATCTTTGCTCAACCATTGTCAATCTCTTCTCTACGGGTTCTTAACGTTTGTAAGTTATCTTTGTTGCAAGTTCTCTTCTTTTGTTGCCAGTGCTGCCTCACCTGCTTCCTTGGCAAGTTACTCCTTTGTTGCCAGTGTTGCCTTACTTGCTACCTTGGCAGGTTTCTTCCCCTACTACCAGTGCTACTTCACCAACTTCCTTGGTAGGTTTCTTCCCCTACTATCAGTACTTCCTCCCTTGCTACCTTGGTAGGTTGCCTCACCTGTTGCCTTGACAAGTTTCCTTCCTTGCTATTAGTGCTGCCTGACTTGCTGCCAAGGTAGGTTTTCTCCTTAGTGCTGCCTACCCTACTGCCGAGGCAAGTTTTCTCCTTATGTCGCTAGTGTTGCCTACCCTACTACTAGGGTAAGTTTTCTCTTCCTTGATGAGGACCATTTTAGGTCTCACACTAGAGGAGGGTGAATCAGTGTGAGATATGTGCTTTTTACAAATTGATCTAGATTTAACTTCTGTGGCTTGTTAGAGCTGATGATCCAATTTTTATCTTTCTTCTTTGTGTAAGCACTACAGTATGAATATCAATCAATGCACAAGCACCCAAGCACACATGACAATTTTTATGTGGTTCACCTACAATGTGTGAGCTACATCCATAGTGTGATAGGATCCCTCATAAATCACATAATCCACTCTTGTTATCAAGGGATATAGTTTGGTTATGGAAGGATCACTCCTTAACCACTTGTAGAAGGATCACTCCTTAACCACATACAATGATCTCTCAATCAAGGAGTTGATCTCCTAATCATTCCAAGGGTATCCTACCCTGTTGTTCAATAAATTATCAAGTGTTTATGGAAAACCTTTATTGGAGAACGATCTCTCAATGTGTACAGACTATTAAAGTAGAATATGGATCTTCTCCTTGCTTCATTGCCGATGTTGTCTCACCTACTGCCGATGTTGCCTCACCTACTACCTTGGCAAGATCTCTCCTCTATTGTCGAGCATGTGTTCTCCTTAGTTGCTGCAAGCTACTAGACTTGCTATTGGGTACATTTCCTCCTCTATTGTTGCAACTGGACCTTCTGCTGGGCATGCTTTCTCCTCTTGCTAGTGCAAGTTGTTGAACCTACTGCTATTGCTGCTTGCACGCATTGCTATTACTGCCTGCACGGTTTGTTGTTGTTGCTAGCATGCGCTGTTATTATTGTCTACATGTGCTGCTATCACTGTTTGTATGTGTTGTCGTTGCTGTCCACATGCATTGCTAATGCTGTCTGTACGGGCTACTATATCTATCCACTGCTGCCCACTTGTGCTGTTAATGCTGTTTGCACACGCTATTGTTGCTGCCTCCTGTCCACACGCGCTATGCCAGCTATCTGTGCTCTTGCTGTCCACACATGCTACACCTGCTGTCCATGTGCACTGTGCCTGTTGTTCACACACGCTGTGCTTGCTGTCCGTGCACTATGTCTACTGTCCACACATACTGCTCCTACTGTCTGTGTGCTGTATGCCCACTATTTGCACTCTCTGCGCCTGCAGCCCACGCTCTCTGTGCTTGTTGTCCATGAGTGCTGTGCCCACTGTTTGTGCATGCTACGCCTGCTGTCCATGGACTCTGAACTAGCTGTACATGTGCTGGGTGCTCGCTCTCTGCACTCTCTACTTGCTGTCCACACAAACTGTGCCTGCTGTCTGCACAAGCCGCTGCTGCTGTCCGCATGCACGGCAGCTGCTGGCCACACATGTTGTTCCTGCTATCTGCTCGCACCACAGCTACTGTCCATGTGTACTGTTACAGCTTTCTCACGCCACTGCTGCTCTCCCAGCACGCTGCAACAGTTTTTCTCGTGCCGCTGCTACTCTCCCTGGGCACTGCAGCAGTTTTCTCGCACCGCTACTGCTCTCCTAGCACACTACAACAGTTTTTCTCATGTTGTTGCTGCTCTCCATGCATGCTGCAGTAGATTTCTCGCGTCGTTGCTGATTTGCTGATTGATTCCCAGACCTGCTGCTGCACTTCTTGCAGGTGGCTGCTGATTTTTTTTGTTTGATTTCTTTTCGCTTGCATTCTGATTTTTTTTGCTTGATTCCCGGGCACGCTTCTACTGCTGGAAGCCTCCTAAGGTGCTGCTGGTGCTGGTATGCCCTTCTAAACATGCAAGGATGCATTGCTGGTGCTGGTATACCCTCTTGGACGTGCAGGAACATACTGCTGGTGTTGGTATACCCTCCTGGACCTGCTGTTGCTGTTAGGAAGTCTCCTGGACATGCTGTTAGTGCAAGGAAGCCTCCTAGACATGTTGTTACTCTCTTTTTGCCCGACTGCCTTGCCCTCTTTCCTTGGTGGCTGCTGCACTCTCCTTGGCTAGCTGCCTTACCTTCTTTCTTCCTCTCTTTGGCCGGTTGCACCTTGCTTGGTGGCTGCCTCCTCTTTGCCATTCACCTTTCTTTTTCCCTATGTTTGCCACTCACCTCCCTCTTTGGCTGGCTCTCTCAATTTTCTGTAGCACACCCCCCTCTTGCAAGAAACATAGGGGTATTTAAAGAACCTTGAAATTAGGGCTACATGATCATCAACGGTCATCATTAATTCTCACATGTTGCCCTACATTCAATGGTCAACATTGACTTCCTAAAATTTAGGGTCAACGGTCAATGGTTAATGGTCAATTTTGACCCCTAAAATCTAAGGTCATATTCAACGTTGACTCCTCAATGCCAAGGTTGACCTATTATTATGGGTTTCTCCCAATAACCTCACCATATCTCAACAACATTCATAACATCAAATTAACACATATAACTATGTGAGATGGTATTGACAATAAATCCAACATTAGCCATCAAAGATGGGCTTAACACTCCTATTGCTAGTGCTTGCACTTACTACACATTGCTAGTTGTGCCTAGACTTTCTACTTGCTGTTGCAAGTTGTTAGTTATGCCTATAGTTGCTACTTGCTACTAATTATGCTTGCACTTGCTAGTTATGTTACCTCACTTGCCTTAATAGGTTCTCTCCTTCTACTAATGTTGCTTGCCTTTGCGGCTACAATTGTTGCTTCCCTTGCTTCTACAATTGCTGCTGCAATTAGTGCTAGTTTCCTTTCTACGATAGGTTCTCCTTGCTTCAATTTGTTAGTTTCCTTGCTCTTGCAATTGCTACTAGTTTCTCCTTGGTTTGTCATTGCACACCTTTGCCCTTAATGTGGTTGATTGGTTGCCATTACACACCTCTCCTTGGCATGGTTTGCCACTAAACACCCTCTTCCTTGTTGTGGTTGATTGGTTACTGCTGCACACCTCCTCTCTTTGGTGTGGCTACTATATGTCCTTCTCTCCTTGATGTGGTTGCTGCACATTTTTCTCTCCTTAATGTGGCTGTTGCACATTTTTCTCTCCTTGGTGTGGCTACTATACTTTTTCTCTAGTTTGTTATGGCAACTGTATGTTCTCCTCTAGTTTGGTGTGGCTACTACACGTTCTTCTCCTCTCTTTGTTGTGGTTGCTGGTTGTTATACCTTCATCTCCCTTTGGTGGGGTTACCGGCTACTGCACCTTGTTTGGCTGGCTGTATCTCTCCTTGGTGCTACACCCTTCTTAGTCAACTATACCTATCATTGGTGTAGCAACTCCCTTGGCTGATCACCCTTTTTTTTTGTGCTTGCCTCTCTATTTACTGTTCACCTCTCCTTGGCTTTAGGTTTGTTGTTCTCTCTCAATTTTCTATAGCACACACGTTGTTCTCTCTTTGCAATCCTTTTTGTTCTTTTAATTTTTCTATAGCCCACACATTAGTCTTATAAGATGCATGGAAGTATTTATAGAACATTGAGATTAGGATTTCACACTCATCAATGGTCAACATTGATTCCTAAGAGTTGGCATACAATCAATGGCTACATTTGATTCCTAAAATTTAGGGTCAATGGTTAACATTGACTCACCAATTTCAGGGTTAACTTGCTATCAACAGTTTTGCCCAACGACCTCTCTGCATCTAAATGGATTCATAAAATCAAATTAATAAGAACTATGTGAGATACTGTTGATAACAAATCCAATATTAGTCATCAAAGATGGGCTCAATATCTCTTCTAGTCTATAACAACATGTTTTTTCAACTCTTTTTCTTGTTGTTCTCTCTTTAACACCCCTTAGCAGCTGCATAAATATATTTATAAGCCTTAAATTTAGGTTTGCCCTATCATCAATGGTTAGCATTGATTCCTAAAAATTAGGGTCAACGCCCAACATTGACTCCTAAGATTTAGGGTAAACAGTCAACATTGATCATGGAATTTAAGGTTGACCTATCATCAACAGTTTTAATAAACTATCTCTCTACATCTCAACAACATTCATAACATCAAATGAACAAGGAAAAATATGTGAGATGTTATTGACAACAAATCTAATATTAGCCTTCAAAGATAGGCTTAACAATCTCCCCTTTGGATTTGTTGGCAATACATTAAATCTATAGATCAACAATTAAGTACAAGTAACAACTTTTGATATTCACAACTCTCCCTAAAACATGCAACTCCCATTTTGCTTGTAGAAATGATACCAATTGGAAACAACCTTTTATTCCCTTTTTTTTTTTTTCTACTTCTTCCCTTTAATAATTTATCCCCTTTTATTTAATTTTTCCCCTTTGGATTTATCAAGTTACTCTCCCTTTTGATCAATTATGCTCTCTTTAAATTTATGCAAAATATCTCTCTCTTTAACAACAAATCCAAAGAATAATAGAAGAGGGAAGGGTGATAAGGACCTTTTTAGGTCTCACACTAAAAGGGGGAGGAGGTGAATTAATATGAGATGCTCACTTTTTAAAAATCTTTTTGGATCAACCTCTATGACTTGTTAGAGTTAATGATCAAATTCTTATCTTTCTTCTTTATGTAAGACTGGCTATACAAATATCAATCAAACACGAGCATCTAAAAACACATGGCAATTTTTATGTGGTTCACCCACAGTGTGTGAGTTACATCCATAGTGTGATAGGATCACACAATTAACCCTTGTTATCAAGGGATACAGTTATGTTACGAAATAATCACTCTTAACCACTTGTGGAAGGATCACTTCTTAACCACTTGTGGAAGGATCACTTCTTAACTACTTGCAATGATCTCCTGATCACTCCTTAACCACTTATGGAAGGATCACTGCTAGTTTCTCCTTGGTTTGTTGCTTGCCTTTGCTGGTATTGCTACCAACTGCTACACCTCTCCTTGAGTGGTTGCTACAACTTCTTCCTTGGGTGGCTACTATAACTCCTTCTCCCTTTGGTTTGGCTGACTATTGCCTTCTTTATTTGGTGTGGTTGTTGTATACCTTCATCTCTAGTTTGGTGTTACATGCCCTCTCCTATGGTATGGTGTGGTTGTTGCATACCCTCTCCTTTAGTTAGTGTGGCTGTTGCACACCTTCTTCTCTGGTTGGGTGTGGCTATTAGCTGCTGCACCTTGTTCTCCCTTTGGTAGGGCTACCTCCTTCTTCTCCCTTTAGTGTGGTTGTCGATTGCTACAACTCCTCCTTCTATTGGTGTGGTTGCCTCCTTCTTTGGTGGTTCTCATCACCTTTTCTTTGGTCAGCTGCTACTACAACTCCCTTAGCTGGTCACTCTCTCTTTGGTGGTTTCCTCTCTCTTTGCTACTTAGCCTATCTTTGGCTTTAGGTTTACTATTAACCTATCCTTAGTTGACTCTCTTAAATTTCTATAACACACACACATCTTGTAAGGTGCATGTCTGTATTTATAGAACCTTGAGATTAAGGTTGCACACTCATTAACAGTTAGCATTGATTCCCAAAGGTTGCCCTATAATTAAGGGTCAGATTTGATTCTTAAAATTTCAAGTTAATGGTCAACATTAACTTCCTAAAATTTAAGGTCAACAATCAACCTTGACTCTTTAAATTTAGGGTTAATAGTCAACATTGACTCATTAACTTTAGGGTTGACCTGCCATCAATGTTTTTGCCCAATGACCTCTTTGTATCTCAATGGCATTCATAACATCAAATCAACACATAAAACTATGTGAGATGTTGACAATAAATCCAACATTGGCAATCAAAGGTGGGCTCAACAATCTCCTCCTTTAGATTTGTTGGTTTTGAGCCCATCTTTGATGGCTAGTGTTTGATTTGTTGTCAACACCATCTCATATAGTTATATGTGTTAATGTGAGGTTATGAATATCGTTGAGATGTAGTGAGGTCATTGGGAGAAACCAGTGATAACAGGTCAACCCTGGCATTGAGAAGTCAATGTTGACCATGATTCTAAATTTTAGGGGTAAAGATTGATTGTTGACCGTTGACCCTAAATTTTAGGAAGTCAATGTTGACCAATGACCCTAAATTTTAGGAATTAAATTCGGTTGTTGATTGTAGGGTAACATATGGGAATTAACGATGACCGTTGAAGATCATGTAAATCTCAAGGCTCTATAAATACCCCTATATGTCTTACAAGAAGGTCGCGTGCTATAGAAAATTGAGAGAGCCGGCCAAAGAGAGGTGAGCGCTAAACCTAGGGAAAAAGATAGGTGAACAGCAAAACTGGATGCAGCCACTCAGCAAGGCAACTAGCCAAGAAGAGTGCAATAGCCACCAAGGAAGAAGTAGCAAGGTGTAGCTGGCCAAGGAGGAAAGAAAGAGAGCAAGGTAGTGGCCACCCATACCAGCAAACCCTCACCAAGATAGCCACCACACCAGCAACACATCCAAGAGACTCCCCAACAACAGTAGCATGTCTAGGAGACCTTCCAGCAATAGTACCAAATCCAATAGAGTATACCAGCACCAGTAGCATGTCCCTACACATCCAGGAGGGTATACCAATAGCAGTAGACATCCTTGTAGGTCCAGGAGGGTATACTAACACCAGCAGCACATTCCTACACATCTAGGAGGGTATACTAGAAGGGTATACTAGTAGTAGCAGCACGTCGCTACATATCTAGGAGGGTATACCAGCACTAGCAGCACCTCAGGAGGCTTCCTAGTAGCAGAAACACACCTGGAAATCAATCAAAAACTCAAAATGTGTAGCAATAAGTCCAGGAATCAGCAGCCACCTGCAGAAAGTATAGCAGTAGGTCATGACGTGGTAAGTCCTGGAATCAACTAGCAAACTAGCACCCATGTGAGAAAATAGTTGCAGCATGCAGGGAGAGCAGCAGCACATAAGAAAATAGCTCCAACATGCGGGGTGAACTGCAGCAGCATGAGAAAATAGCTGTAATATGTAGGGAGAGGCAACAGTAGCATGAGAAAACTGCTACAATGTGCATGGAGAGTAGCAACAGCACAAGAAAATGGCTATAGTATGCAAGGAGAGCAGCAGTGGTGTGAGAAAACAGCTGCAGTGTGCAAAGAAAGTAGCAGCAGCATGAGAAAACAGCTATAGGATGCAAGGAGAGTAGCAGCGACGTGAGAAAATAGTTGCAACAGGCAGGGAGAGCATTAGTGGTGTGAGAAAATAGCTGCAACATATGGGGAGAGCAGCAGTGGCGTGAGAAACTACTACAACACGCATGGAGAGCAGCAACAGCATGAGAAAATAGCTGCAACATGCGGGGATAGTAGTAGCACACATGGAAAGTTACAGCAGAACAAGCAGATAGCAGGCACAGCATGTGTGGAGAGTAGGTAGAGCTTGTGTGGATAGCGGGCACAGCTTGTGCGGAGAGTAGGCACAACTTGTGCGAACAATGGGTACTGCTTGTGCAAACAGTAGGCATAATGTGTGCAAACAACAGGTAGAACTTGTGCGGATAGCAGGTACAGCTTGTACAGATAGTAGGCATGTGTGGACAGTATGCACAGTGCAGATAGCAGGCAGCAATAGCAATATGTACGAACAGCATTAAGAGAATGCGTTGATGATAGCAGCAACACCTATGGATAGCAGTAGCAGTGCATGCGGACAGCAAGCACAATGTGTGCAGACAGCAGCGATAGTGCATGCGGACAGCAAGCACAATGTGTGCAGATAGCAGCGACAGTATATATGGACAGCATTGACAGCATTAGCAGTGCGTGCGGATAGCAGGTGCAACATGTGTAGACAGCAGCGGCAACGCATATAGACAGCATTGACAGCAGTATGTAACAGTGCTTCTTACTACACAACTCACACATTGTCAAGGAAGAGAGGGATCTTGGGCCATATAAATGTGGGACCCTTGACTTGGCACGAAATGCCGATAACCCAACTTGATGCATGTCCAAGAACATCGACGAGGTCGTCGATGAATTCGGTGTGGGAGAATGTAACGGGTGCATACTACCCAACTCCCACATTGTCGAGGAAGAGGGGGATCTTGGGCCATATAAACGTGGGCACTACACACCCTAACAGGTTGCCTTTTGGGGAGAAGGTAATGGCCCATGACAATTAGCAATGCATGTGAATAGCAACGACAATGTGTACAAATAGCATTAGTAGAACATGCAAACAATAGCAGTAGCACATGTGGATAGTGATAGCAACTCATGCACGTGCAGACAGCAATAGCAGCACGTGTGGATAGTGATAACAACGTGTGTATGCAACAATAGCAGAATGTATAGGTAGCGACAGTAGAACATGTAGGTATTGATAGCAACGTGTGCAAGCAGCAATAGCAGTA
>JAHLGO010018147.1:9755-30060 GCA_020615895.1 Ceriops decandra | reverse complement strand
CCATGAAATTATCTTTTGTGTCTTTATTAATGGCTATATTCAATATGAAAACAATGCCCATGAACCGTCTATAACATGAATTCATTCAATTCCATCAAATAATACCCTCCTCCATCTTGTTTTGCATTTCTTATTGATAATATATTGGTTCAGTTCCAATATAAAGACTACCTCCCATCATTTCTTCTAGTTAACAGTTCACCTCTTTTGGTTCCAAGAACACATTTTGATATATTGATGATGAAATTAACATATGTGGCTAAACAAACTAGTATATTAATTAAATCAAGCAAATCTAAACACCATTGAAACTCTAAACCTGCTTACTTCCATGTGCCAAAGCAGCCATTCACCTTGTTTTGCATTTGGTCCTAATGTGAAGTACGTTAATTACAAAACAATGAGTTTTTCATGTCACCTCAAGATAATTAAGCTCATCTTATTGTTACAAGTAGTACTTTTCAAGCAATGACCATGAAATTATCTTTTGTGTCTTTATTAATGGCTATATTCAATATGAAAACAATGCCCATGAACCGTCTATAACATGAATTCATTCAATTGCATCAAACAATACTGTCCTCCATCTTGTTTTGCATTTGTTATTGATAATATATTGGTTCAGTTCCAATATAAAGAGTACCTCCCATCATTTCTTCTAGTTAATAGTTCACCTCTTTTGGTTCCTAGAACACATTTTGATATATTGATGATGAAATTAACATATGTGACTAAACAAACTAGTATATTAATTAAATCAAGCAAATTTAAACACCATTGAATCTCTAAACCTGCTAACATCCATCTGCCAAAGCAACCATTTGCCTTGGATTGCATTTGGTGCTAATGTGAAGTACTTTAATTCCAAAACAATGAGACATTCATATCACCTTAATCTAATCAAGCTCATCTTATTGTTACAAGGAGTATTTTTCATGCAATGACCATGAAATTATCTTTTCTTTCTTTATTAGTGTCTATATTCATTATGAAAACAATGCCAATGAACTGTCTATAACATGAATTCATTCAATTCCATCATTTCTTCAAGTTAACAGTTCACCTCTTTTCGTTCCAAGAACGAATTTTGATATATTAACTAAAAAAACTAGTATATTAACTAAATCAACCAAATTGGAACACCATGGAATCTCTAAACCTGCTTACATCCATTCGCCAAAGCAACCATTCACCTTGGATTGCATTTGGTGCTAATGTGAAGTACTTTAATTCCAAAACAATGAGACTGTCATATCACCTCAAGCTGATTAAGCTCATCTTATTATTACGAGGTGTATTTTTCATGCAATTATCATGAAATTATCTTTTGTATCTATATTCAATACGAAAACAATGCCCATGATTCGTCTATAACATGAATTCATTCAATTCCAACACACAATGGGGTCATCCATCTTGATTTGCATTTGTTATTGATAATAATTGGTTATGTTCTAAAATGAATAGTTCCTCGCATCATTTCTAGATAGCAAGGATCCACTTTTAGTTCTTTGCACGGATATTGAAGGATTGATCATGAAATTAACATATGTGTCTAAACAACCTAGAATATTAATTAAATCAAGCAAACTCTATACCTGCTTACTTCCATCTGCCAATGTAACCATTCACCTTGGTTTGCATTTAGTGCTAACGTGAAATATTTTAATTCCAAAAAAATGAAACTTTCATATCACCTCAAGCTAATTAAGCTCATCTGATTGTTACAAGGAGTATTTTTCATGGAATGACCATGAAATTATCTTTTGTGCCTTTATTAATGGCTATATTCGTTATGAAAACAAAGCCAATGAACCGTCTATAACATGAAGTCATTCAATTCCATCAAACAATACAGTCCTGCATCTTGTTTTGCATTTCGTATTAATAATATATTGGTTGGGTTCCAATATAAAGAGCACCTCCCATCATTTCCTCAAGTTAACAGTTCACCTCTTTTGGTTCCAAGAACGAATTTTGATATATTGATAATGAAATTAACATATGTGACTAAACAAACTAGCATATTAATTAAATCCACCAAATTGGAACACCATTGAATCTCTAAACCTGATTACATCCTTCTGCCAAAGCAACCATTCACATTGGATTGCACTTGGTGCTAATGTGAAGTACTTTAATTCCAAAACAATGAGATTGTCATATCACCTCAAGCTAATTAAGCTCATCTTGTTGTTACAAGGAGAATTTTTCATGCAATGACCATGAAATTATCTTTTGTGTCTTTATTAATGGCTTTATTCATTATGAAAACAATGCCCATGATCTTTCCATAACATGAATTCATTGAATTCCAACAAACAATGGAGTCCTCCATCTTGATTTGCATTTCTTATTGATAATAATTGGTTAGGTTCTAAAATAAATAGTACCTCGCATCATTTCTACACAGCAAGGATCCACTTTTAGTTCTATGCACAGATTTTGAAAGATTGATGATGAAATTAACATATGTGTCTAAACAAACTAGTATATTAATTAAATCAAGCAAATCTAAACACCATTGAATCTCTAAAGCTGTTTACATCCATCTGCCAAAGCAAACATTCACCTTGGTTTGCATTTGGTGCTAATGTGTAGTACTTTAATTACAAAACAATGAGACTTTCTTATCGCCTCAAGCTAGTTAAGCCTTTCTTATTGTTACACGGAGTATTTTTCATGCAATGACCATGAAATTATCTTTTGTGTCTTTATTAATGGCTATATTCATTAAGAAAACAATGCCAATGAACCGTCTATAACATGAATTCATTCAATTCCATCAAACAATACAGTCCTCCTTCTTGTTTTGCATTTCTTAATGATAATATATTGGTTGAGCTCCAATATAAAGAGTACCTCCCATCATTTCTCTTAGTTAGCAGTTCACCTCTTTTGGTTCCAAGAACTCGTTTTGATATATTGATGATGAAATTAACATATGTGGCTAAACAAACTAGTATATTAATTAAATCAATCAAATTTAAACACCATTGAAACTCTAAACCTGCTTACATCCATCTACCAAAGCAACCATTCACCTTGGTTTGCATTTGGTGCTAATGTGAAGTACTTTAATTCCAAAACAATGAAACTTTCTTATCACCTCAAGCTAATTAAGCTCATCTTATTGTTACAAGGAGTATTTTTCATGCAATGACCATGAAATTATCTTTTGTGTCTTTATTAATGGCTATATTCATTATGAAAACAATGCCAATGAACCGACTATAACATGAATTCATTCAATTCCATCAAACAATACAGTCCTCCATCTTGTTTTGCATTTCTTATTGATAATATATTGGTTTAGTTCCAATATAAAGAGTACCTCCTATCATTTCTTCGAGTTAACAGTTCACCTATTTTGGTTCCAAGAACGCCTTTTGATATATTGATGATGAAATTCAGATATATGGCTAAACAAACTAGTATATTACTTAAATCAAACAAATTTAAACACCATTGAATCTCTAAACCTGCTTACATCCATCTATCAAAGCAACCATTCACCTTGGTTTGCATTTGGTGCTAATGTGAAGTACTTTAATTCCAAAACAATGAGACATTCATATCACCTCAAGCTAATTAAGCTGATCTTAGTGTTACAAGGAGTATTTTTCATGCAATGACAATGAAATTATCTTTTGTGCCTTAATTAATGGCTATATTCATTATGAAAACAATGCCCATGAACCGTTTATAACATGAATTCATTCAATTCCAACAAACAATGGGGTCCTCCATCTTGATTTGCATTTCTTATTGAAAATAATTGGTTAGGTTCTAAAATAAATTGTACCTCGCATCATTTCTAGATAGCAAGGATCCACTTTTAGTTCTATGCATAGATTTTGAAAGATTGATGATGAAATTAACATATGTGTCTAAACAAGCTAGAATATGAATTAAATCAAGCAAATGTAAACACCATTGAAACTCTAAACCTGCTTACTTCCATCTATCAATGCAACCATTCACCTTGGTTTGCATTTGGCGCTAATGTGAAGTATTTTCATTCGAAAACAAAGAGACTTTCATATCACCTCAAGCTAATTAAGCTCCCCTTATTGTTACCGGGAGTATTTTTCATGCAATGACCAAGAAATTTTCTTTTGTGTCTTTATTAATGGCTATATTCATTATGAAAGCTATACCCATGAACCGTCTATAACATGAATTCAGTCAATTCCAACAAACAATGGGGTCATCCATCTTGATTTGCATTTCTTATAGATAATAATTGGTAAGGTTCTAAAATAAATAGTACCTCCCATGATTTCTGGATAGGAAGGATCCACTTTTAGTTCTATGCACAGATTTTGAAAGATTGATGATTAAATTAACATATGTGTCTAAACAACCTAGAATATTAATTAAATCAAGCAAATCTAAATGCCATTGAAATTCTATACCTGCTTACTTCCATCTGCCAATGCAACCATTCACCTTGGTTTGCATTTGGCGCTAATGTGAAGTATTTTAATTCCAAAACAATGAGACATTCATATCACCTCAAGCTAATCAACCTCATCTTATTGTTACAAGGAGTATTTTTCATGCAATGACCATGAAATTATCTTTTCTCTCTTTATTAATGGCTATATTCATTATCAAAACAATGCCAATGAACTGTCTATAACATGAATTCATTCAATTCCATCAAACAATATAGTCCTCAATCCTGTTTTGCATTTCTTATTGATAATATATTAGTTGGGTTCCAATATTAGTTGGGTTCCAAGGACGCATTTTGATATATTGATGATGAAATTAATATATGTGACTAAACCAACTAGTATATTAATTAAATCAACCAAATTTAGACACCATTGAATCTCTAAACCTGCTTACATCCATCTGCCAAAGCAACCATTCGCCTTGGTTTGCATTTGGAGCTAATGTGAAGTACTTTAATTCCGAAACAATGAGACTTTCATATCATCTCAAGCTAATTAAGCTCATCTTATTCTTAAAAGTAATATTTTTCATGCAATGACCATGAAATTATCTTTTGTGTCTTTATTAATGGCTCTATTCATTATGAAAACAATGCCAATGAACCGTCTATAACATGAATTCATTCAATTCCAACAAACAATGGGGTCGTCCCTCTTGATTTGCATTTCTTATTGATAATGATTCGTTGGATTCTAAAATAAATAGTACATTGCATCATTTCTAGATAGCAAGGATCCACTTTTAGTTCTATGCATGGATTTTGAAAGATTGACGATGAAATTAACATATGTGTCTAAACAACCTAGTATATTAATTAAATCAAGCAAATCTAAACACCATTGAAACTCTAAACCTGCTTACTTCCATCTGCTAAAGTATCTATTCACCTTGGTTTACATTTGGTGCTAATGTGAAGTATATTAATTCCAAAACAATGAGACTTTCATATCACCTTAAGCTAATTAAGCTCCTCTTTTGTGTATTTATTAATGTTTATATTCAATACGAAAACAATGCCCATGAACCGTCTATAACATGAATTCATTCAATTCCAACAAACAGTGGGGTCATCCATCTTGTTTTGCATTTCTTATTGATAATATATTGGTTGAGTTCCAATATAAAGAGTACCTCCCATCATTTTTTCTAGTTAGCAGTTCACCTCTTTTGGTTCAAAGAACTCATTTTGATATATTGATGATCAAATTAACCTATGTGGCTAAACAAACTAGTATATTAAATAAATCAAACAAATTTAAACATCACTGAAACTCTAAACCTGCTTACATCCATCTGCTAAAGCAACCATTCACCTTGGTTTGCATTTGGTGCTAACGTGAAGTACTTTAATTCCAAAACAATGAGACTTTCATATCACCTCAAGCTAATTAAGCTCATCTTATTCTTAAAAGTAGTATTTTTCATGCAATGACCATGAAATTATCTTTTGTGTCTTTATTAATGGCTATATTCATTATGAAAACAATGCCAATGAACCGTCTATAACATGAATTCATTCAATTCC
Organism: Ceriops decandra; assembly: GCA_020615895.1. NCBI lineage: Eukaryota > Viridiplantae > Streptophyta > Magnoliopsida > Malpighiales > Rhizophoraceae > Ceriops > Ceriops decandra. Next base: position 24,071 of record JAHLGO010018147.1, on the reverse strand, counting down.
AACAAACAATGGGGTCCTCCATCATGATTTGCATTTCTTATTGATAATAATTGGTTATGTTCTAAAATAAATAGTACCTCGCATCATTTGAAGATAGCAAGGATCCACTTTTAGTTCTATGCACGGATTTTGAAAGATTGATGATTAAATTAACATATGTGTCTAAACAACCTAGAATGTTAATTAAATCAAGCAAATCTAAACACCATTGAAACTTTAAACCCGCTTACTTCCATCTGCCAATGCAACCATTCACCTTGGTTTGCATTTGGTGCTAATGTGAAGTATTTTAATTCCAAAACAATGAGCCTTTCATATCACCTCAAGCTAATTAAGCTCCTCTTATTGTTACAAGCAGTATTTTTCATGGAATGGCCAAGAAATTATCTTTTGTGTATTTATTAATGTTTATATTCAATACGAAAACAATGCCCATGAACTGTCTATAACATGAATTCATTCAATTCCAACAAACAATGGGGTCATCCATCTTATTTTGCATTTCTTATTGATAATATATTGGTTGAGTTCCAATATAAAGAGTACCTCCCATCATTTTTTCTAGTTAGCAGTTCACCTCTTTTGGTCCAAATAACTCATTTTGTTATATTGATGGTCAAATTAACCTATGTGGCTAAACAAACTAGTATATTAATTAAATCAAACAAATTTAAACACCACTGAAACTCTAAACCTGCTTATATCCATCTGCCAAAGCAACCATTCTCCTAGGTTTGCCTTTGGTGCTAATGTGAAGTACTTTAATTCCAAAACAATGAGACTTTCATATCACCTCAAGCTAATTAAGTTCATCTTATTGTTACAAGGAGTATTTTTCATGCTATGACCATGAAATTATATTTTGTGTCATTATTAATGGCTATATTCATTATGAAAACATTGCCCATGAACCGTCTATAACATGAATTCATTCAATTCCAACAAACAATGGGGTCCTCCATCTTGATTTGCATTTCTCATTGAAAATAATTGGTTAGGTTCTAAAATAAATAGTACCTCGCATCATTTCTAGATAACAAGGATACACTTTTAGTTCTATGCACGAATTTGGAAAGATTGATGATGAAATTAACATATGTGTCAAAACAACCTAGTATATTAATTAAATCAAGCAAATCTAAACACCATTGAAATTCTAAATCTGTTTACATTCATCTGCCAAAGCAACCATTCACCTTGGTTTGCATTTGGTTCTAATGTGAAGTACTTTAATTACAAAACAATGAGACTCTCATATCACCTCAAGCTAATTAAGCTCATCTTATTGATACAAGGAGTATTTTTCATGCAATGACCATGAAATTATCTTTTGTGTCTTTATTAATGGCTATATTCAATACGAAAACAATGCCCATGAACCGTCTATAACATGAATTCATTCAATTCCAACAAACAATGGGGTCAACCATTGTTAAGGTTCCAAAATAAATTTAAACACCAATGAAACAAATTTAAACTCCAATGAAACACTAAATCAACTTACCTCTATCAGCCAAAGCATCCATTCCTCTTTGTTTGCATTATGTGCTAATATGAAGTTGTGTAATTCCTAAACAATGAGACCTTCATGACACCTCAAGCTAATTAGGCTCCTCTTATTATTACAAGGAGTATTTTTCATGCAATGACCATGAAATTATCTTTTGTGTCTTTATTAATGGCTATATTCATTATGAAAACAATGCCAATGAACCGTCTATAACATGAATTCATTGAATTCCAACAAACAATGGGGTCCTCCATCTTGATTTGCATTTCTTATTGATAATAATTGGTTAGGTTCTAAAATAAATAGTACCTCGCATCATTTCAAGATAGCAAGCATCCACTTTTAGTTCTATGCTCGGATTTTGTAACATTGATGACGAAATTAACATATGTGTCTAAACAACCTAGTATCTTAATTAAATCAAGCAAATATAAAAACCATTGAAACTCTAAACCTGCTTACTTCCATCTGCCAAAGCAACAATTCAACTTGGTTTACATTTCGTGCTAATGTGAAGTACTTTAATTCCAAAACAATGAGACTTTCATATCACCTCAAGCTAATTAAGCTCATCTTGTAGTTACAAGGAGTATTTTTCATGCAATGACCATGAAATTATCTTTTGTGTCTTTATTAATGGCTATATTTATTACGAAAAGAATGCCCATGAACCGTCTATAACATGAATTCATTGAATTCCAACAAACAATGGGGTCCACCATCTTGATTTCTATTTCTTATTGATAATAATTGGTTAGGTTCTGAAATAAATAGTACCTCCCATCATTTGTAGATAGCAAGGATCCACTTTTAGTTCTATGCACGGATTTTGAAGGAATGATGATGAAATTAACATATGTGTCTAAACAACCTAGTATATTAATTAAATCAAGCAAATCTAAACACCATTGAAACTCTAGACCTGCAAACTTCCATCTGCCAAAGCAACAATTCATCTTGGTTTGCATTTGGTGCTAATGTCAAGTACTTTAATTCCAAAACAATGAGACTTTCATATCACCTCAAGCTAATTAAGCTCATCTTATTATTACAAAGATTATTTTTCATACAATGACCATGAAATTAACTTTTGTGTCTTTATTAATGGCTATATTCATTACGAAAACAATGCCCATGAACCGTCTATAACATGAATTCTTTCAATTCCAACAAACAATGGGGTCCTCCATCTTGATTTGCATTTCTTGTTGATAATAATAGGTTAGGTTCTAAAATAAATAGTACCTCCCATCATTTCTAGATAGTAAGTATCCACTTTTAGTTCTATACACGGATTTTGAAAGATTGATGATGAAATTAACATATATGTCTAAACAACCTAGAATATTAACTAAATCGAGCAAATCTAAACACCATTGAAACTCTAAACTTGCTTACTTCCATCTGCCAATGCAACCATTCACCTTGGTTTGCAGTTGGTGCTAATGTGAAGTACTTTAATTCCAAAACAATAAGACTTTCATATCACCTCAAGCTAATTAAGCTCATCTTATTGTTACAAGGAATATCTTTCATGCAATGACCATGAAATTATCTTTTGTGTCTTTATTAATGGCTATATTCATTATGAAAACAATGCAAATGAACAATCTATAACATGAATTCATTCACTTCCATCAAACAATACAGTCCTCCATCTTGTTTTGCATTTCTAATTGATAATATATTGGTTGAGTTCCAATATAAAGCGTACCTCCCATCATTTCTTCTAGTTAGTAGTTCACCTCTTTTGGTTCTAAGAACTCATTTTGATATATTGATGATCAAATGTGGGTAAACAAACTAGTATATTAATTAGGTCAAACAAATTTAAACATCTTTGAAATACTAAAACAAATTACTTCCATCAGCCAAAGCATCCATACATCTCGGTTTACATTTCATGCTAATGTGAAGTTGTGTAATTCCTAAACTATGAAATTTTCATATCAACTTAAGCTAATTAGGATCCTCTTATTGTTACAAGGAGTATTTTTCAGGCAATGACCATGAAATTATCTTTTGCGTCTTTATTAATGGCTCTATTCATTATGAAAGCAATGCCTATGAACCATCTATAACATGAATTCACTCAATTCTGACAAACAATGGAGTACTCCATCTTGATTTACATTTCTTATTGATAATAATTGGTTAAGTTCCAAAATAAATAGTACTTCCCATCATTTCTTCTAGTTAGCAGGTCACCTCTTTTGGTTCCAAGAACATATTTTGATATATTCATGATGAAATTAACATATGTGGCTAAACAAACTAGTATATTAATTAAATCAAACAAATTTAAACACCAATGAAACACTAAATCAACTTACGTCTATCAGTGAAAGCATCCACTCATCTTTGTTTGCATTATATGCTAATGTGAAGTTGTGTAATTCATAAATAATGAGACTTTCATATCACCTAAAGCTAATTAGGCTCCTTTTATTATTACAAGCAGTATTTTTCATGCAATCACCATGAAATTATCTTTTGTGTCTTTATTAATGGCAATATTCATTATCAAAACAATGCCCATGATCCATCTATAACATGAATTCATTCACTTCCTAGAAACAATGGAGTCCTCCATCTTCATTTGCATTTCTTGTTGATAATAATTGGTTACGTTCTAAAATAAATAGTACCTCACATCATTTCTAGATAGCAAGGATCCTCTTTTAGTTCTATGCATGGATTTTGAAAGATTGATGATGAAATTAAGATATGTGTCTAAACAACCTAGTACATTAACTAAATCAAGCAAATCTAAACACCATTGAAACTCTAAACCTGCTTACTTCCATCTACCAAAGCAACCGTTCACCTTGGTTTGCTTTCGGTGGTAATGTGAAGTACTTTAATTCCAAAACAATAAGACTTTCATATCACCTCAAGCTAATTAAGCTCATCTTATTGTTACAAGGAGTATTTTCATGCAATGACCATGAAATTATCTTTTGTGTCTTTATTAATGGCGATATTCATCACTAAAACAATGCCAATGAACGGTCTATTACAAGAATTCATTCAATGCCAACATACAATGGAGTCCTCCATCTTGATTTGCATTTCTTTTTGATAATGATTGGTTAGGTTCTAAAATAAATAATACTTCACATCATTTCTAGATAGCAAGGATCCACTTTTAGTTCTATGCACGGATTTTGAAAGATTGATGATGAAATTAACATATGTGTCTAAACAACCTAGTATATTAATTAAATCAACCAAATCTAAACACCATTGAAACTCTAAACCTGCTTACTTCCATCTGCCAAAGCAACAATTCACCTTAGTTTGCATTTGGTGCTAAGGTGAAGTACTTTAATTCCAAAACAATGAGACTTTCATATCACCTCAAGCTAATTAAGCTCATCTTATTGTTACAAGGAGTATTTTTCATGCAATGACTATGAAATTATCTTTTGTGTCTTTATTAATGGCTAGATTTATTATGAAAACAATGCCCATGAACATTCTATAACATGCATTCATTCAATTCTGACAAACAATGGAGTACTCCATCTTGATTTACATTTCTTATTGATAATAATTGGTTAAGTTCCTAAATAAATAGTACCTCCAATCATTTCTTCTAGTTAGCAGTGGACCTCTTTTGGTTCGAAGAACACATTTTGATATATTGATGATGAAATTAACATATGTGGCTAAAGCTACTAGTATATTAATTAAATCAAACAAATTTAAACACCAATGAAACACTAAATCAACTTACTTCCATCAGTCAAAGCATCCATTCATCACGATTTGCATTACGTGCTAATGTAAAGCTGTGTAATTCCCAAACAATGAGACTTTCATATCACCTCAAGCTAATTAGGCTCCTCTTATTATTACAAGGAATATTTTTCATGCAATGACCATGAAATTATCTATTGTGTCTTTATTAATGGCTATATTGATTATGAAGACAATGCCCATGATCCGTCTATAACATGAATTCATTCAATTCCTACAAACAATGGAGTCCTCCATCTTGATTTGCATTTCTTCCTGATAATAATTGCTTAGGTTCTAAAATAAATAGTACCTCGCATCATTTCTAAATAGCAAGGATCCACTTTTTGTTCTATACACGGATTTTGAAAGATTGATGATGAAATTAACATATGTGTATAAACAATCTAGTATATTAATTAAATCAAGCAAATCTAAACACCATTGAAACTCTAAACCTACTTACTTCCATCTGCCAAAGCATCCATTCATCTAGGTTTGCATTTGGTGGTAATGTGAAGTATTTTAATTCCAAAACAGTGAGACTTTCATATCACCTCAAGCTAATTAAGCTCATCTTATTCTTACAAGGAGTATTTTTCATGCAATGACCATCAAATTATCTTCTGTGTCTTTATTAATGGCTATATTCATTATGAAAACAATGCCAATGAACTGTCTATAACATGAATTCTTTCAATTCCTACAAACAATGGAGTCCTCCATCTTGATTTGCATTTCTTGTTGATAATAATTGGTTTGGTTCTAAAATAAATAGTACCTCACATCATTTCTAGATAGCAAGGATCCACTTTTAGTTCTATGCACGGATTTTGAAAGATTGATGAAGAAATTAACATATGTGCCTAAACAACCTAGTATATTAATTAAATCATCCAAATCTAAACACCATTGAAACTCTAAACCTGCTTAGTTCCATCTACAAAAGCAACAATTCACCTTGCTTTGCATTTGGTGCTAAACAATGAGACTTTCATATCACCTCAAGCTAATTAAGCTTATCTTATTCTTACAAGGAGTATTTTTCATGCAATGACCATGAAATTATCTTTTGTGTCTTTATTAATGGTTATATTCATTATAAAAACAACGCCAATGTACTGTTTATAACATGAATTCATTCAATTCTATCAAACAATACAGTCCTCCTTCTTATTTTGCATTTCTTATTGATAATATATTGGCTGAGTTCCAATACAAAGAGTACCTCCCATCATTTCTTCTAGTTAGCAACTCACCTCTTTTGGTTGAAAGAACTCATTTTGATATATTGATGATGAAATTAACATATGAGTCTAAACAACCTAGTATATTAATTAAATCAACCAAATCTAAACACCATTGAAACTCTAAACCTGCTTACTTCCATCTGCCAAAGCACCAATTCACCTTGGTTTGCATTTGGTGCTAATGTGAAGTACTTTAGTTCCAAAAGAACGAGACTTTCATATCACCTCAACCTCATTAACCTCATCCTATTGTTACAAGGAGTATTTTTCATGCAATGACCATGAAATTATCTTTTGTGTCTTTATTAATGGCTATATTCATTATTAATGGGTATATTTATTATGAAAACAATGCCCATGAACCGTCTATAACGTGAATTCATTCAATTCTGACAAACAATGGAGTACTCCATCTTGATTTACATTTCTTATTGATAATAATTGGTTAAGTTCCGAAATAAATAGTACCTCCCATCATTTCTTCTAGTTAGCAGTTCACCTCTTTTGGTTCCAAGAACACATTTTGATATATTGATGATGAAATTTACATATGTGGCTAAACCTACTAGTATATTAATTAAATCAAACAAATTTAAACACTAATGTAACACTAAATCAACTTACTTCCATAAGCCAAAGCATCCATTCATCACGATTTGCATTACGTGCTAATGTAAGGCTATGTAATTCCTAAACAATGAGACATTCATATCACCTCAAGCTAATTAGGCTCCTCTTAATATTGCAAGGAGTATTTTTCATGCAATGACCACGAAATTATCTTTTGTATCTTTATTAATGGCTATATTCATTACGAAAACAATGCCCATGATCCCTCTATAACATGAATTCATTCAATTCCAACAAACAATGGAGTCCTCCATCTTGATTTGCATTTCTTATTGATAATAATTGCTTAGGTTCTAAAATAAATAGTACCTCGCATCATTTCTAAATAGCAAGGATCCACTTTTAGTTATATACATAGATTTTGAAAGATTGATGATAAAATTAACATATGTGTCTAAACAATCTAGTATATTAATTAAATCAAGCAAATCTAAAGACCATTGAAACTCTAAACCTGCTTACTTCCATCTGCCAAAGCATCCACTCATCTTGGTTTGCATTTGGTGGTAATGTGAAGTATTTTAATTCCAAAACAATGAGACTTTCATATCACCACAAGCTAATTAAGCTCATCTTATTGTTATAAGGAGTATTTTTCATGCAATGACCATGAAATTATCTTTTGTGTCTTTATTAATGGCTATATTCATTATAAAAACAACGCCAATGAACTATATCTATAACATGAATTCATTCAATTCTATCAAACAATATAGTCCTCCTTCTCATTTTTCATTTCTTATTGATAATATATCGGTTGAGTTCCAATATAAAGAGAACCTCCCATCATTTCTTCTAGTTAGCAACTCACCTCCTTTAGTTGACAGAACTCATTTTGATATATTGATGATGAAATTAACATATGTGTCTAAACAACCTAGTATATTAATTAAATCAAGCAAATCTAAACACCATTGAAACTCTAAACCCGCTTACTTCCATCTACCAAAGCATCCATTCATCTTGGTTTGCATTTGGTGGTAATGTGAAGTATTTTAATTCCAAAACAATGAGACTTTCATATCACCACAAGCTAATTAAGCTCATCTTATTGTTTCAACGAGTATTTTTCATGCAATGACCATGAAATTATCTTTTGTGTCTTTATTAATGGCTATATTCATTATAAAAACAACGCCAATGAACCATCTATAACATGAATTCATTCAATTCTATCAAACAATATAGTCCTCCTTCTCATTTTGCATTTCTTATTGATAATATATCGGTTGAGTTCCAATATAAATAGTACCTCCCATCATTTCTTCTAGTTAGTAACTCACCACTTTTGGTTGAAAGAACTCATTTTGATATATTGATGATGAAATTAACATATGTGTCTAAACAACCTACTATTTTAATTAAATCAACCAAATCTAAACACCATTGAAACTCTAAACCTGCTTACTTCCATCTGCCAAAGCAACAATTCACCTTGGTTTGCATTTGATGCTAAGGTGAAGTACTTTAATTCCAAAACAATGAGACTTTCATATCACCTCAAGCTAATTAAGCTCATCTTATTCTTACAAGGAGTATTTTTCATGCAATGACTATGAAATTATCTTTTGTGTCTTTATTAATGGCTAGATTTATTATGAAAACAATGCCCATGAACTTTTTATAACTTGAATTCATTCAATTCTGACAAACAATGGAGTACTCCATCTTGATTTACATTTCTTATTGATAATAATTGGTTAAGTTCCAAAATAAATAGTACCTCCAATCATTTCTTCTAGTTAGCAGTGGACCTCTTTTGGTTCAAAGAACACATTTTGATATATTGATGATGAAATTAATATATGTGGCTAAACCTACTAGTATATTAATTAAATCAAACAAATTTAAACACCAATGAAACACTAAATCAACTTACTTCCATCAGTCAAAGCATCAATTCATCACGATTTGCATTACGTGCTAATGTAAAGCTATGTAATTCCTAAACAATGAGACTTTCATATCACCTCAAGCTAATTAGGCTCCTCTTATTATTACAAGGAGTATTTTTCATGCAATGACTATGAAATTGTCTTTTGTGTCTTTATTAATGGCAATATTCATTATGAAAACAATGCTCATGATCCGTCTATAACATGAATTCATTCAATTCCAACAAACAATGGAGTCCTCCATCTTGATTTGCATTTCTTATTGATAATAATTGCTTAGGTTCTAAAATAAATAGTACCTCGTACATTTGTAGATCGCAAGGATCCACTTTTAGTTCTATACACGGATTTTGAAAGATTGATGATGAAATTAACATATGTGTCTAAACAACCTAGTATATTAATTAAATCAAGCAAACCTAAACACCATTGAAACTCTATACTTGCTTACTTCCATCTGGCAATGCAACCATTCACCTTGGTTTGCATTTGGTGCTAATGTGAACTATTATAATTCCAAAACAATAAGTCTTTCATATCACCTCAAGCTAATTAAGCTCATCTTATTGTTACAAGGAGTATTTTTCATGCAATGACCATGAAATTATCTTTTGTGTCTTTATTAATGGCTATATTCATTACGAAAACAATGCCCATGAACTGTCTATAACATGAATTCATTCAATTCCGACATACAATGGAGTCCTCCATCTTGATTTGCATATCTTATTGATAATGATTGGTTAGGTTCTAAAATAAATAATACAACGCATCATTTGTAGAAAGCAAGGATCCACTTTTAGTTCTATGGTCGGATTTTGAAAGATTGATGATGAAATTAACATATGTGTCTAAATAACCTAGTATATTAATTAAATCAACCAAATCTAAATACCATCGAAACTCTAAATCTGCTTACTTCCATCTGCGAAAGCAACAATTCACCTTGGTTTGCATTTGGTGCTAATGTGAAGTAAATTAATTCCAAAACAATAAGAGTTTCTTATCACCTCAAGCTAATTAAGCTCATCTTATTTTTACAAGGAGTATTTTTCATGCAATGACCATGAAATTATCTTTTGTATCTTTATTAATGGCTAGATTTATTATGAAAACAATGCCCATGAACTGTCTATAACGTGAATTGATTCAATTCTGACAAACAATGGAGTACTCCATCTTGATTTACATTTCTTATTGATAATAATTGGTTAAGTTCCAAAATAAATAGTACCTCCAATCATTTCTTCTAGTTAGCAGTTCACCTCTTTTGGTTCCAAGAACACATTTTGATATATTGATGATGAAATTAACATATATGGCTAAACCTACTAGTATATTAATTACATCAAACAAATTTAAACACCAATGAAACACTAAATCAACTTACTTCCATCAGCCAAAGCATCCATACATCACGATTTGCATTATGTGCTAATGTAAAGATGTGTAATTCCAAAACAATGAGACTTTCATATCACCTCAAGCTAATTAGCCACTGATGATCCGTCTATAACATGAATTCATTCAATTCCAACAAACAATAGAGTCCTCCATCTTGATTTGCATTTCTTATTAATAATAATTGCTTAGGTTATAAAATAAAAAGTACCTTGCATCATTTCTAAATAGCAAGGATCCACTTTTAGTTCTATCCACGGATTTTGAAAGATTGATGATGAAATTAACATATGTGTCTAAACAATCTAGTATATTAATTAAATCAAGCAAATCTAAACACCATTGAAACTCTAAACCTGCTTACTTCCATCTGCCAAAGCATCCATTCATCTTGGTTTGCATTTGGCAGTAATGTGAAGTATTTTAATTCCAAAATAATGAGACGTTCATATGACCTCAAGCTAATTAAGCTCATCTTATTCGTACAAGCAGTATTTTTCATGCAATGACCATGAAATTATCTTTTGTGTCTTTATCAATGGCTATATTCATTATAAAAACAACGCCAATGAACTGTCTATAACATGACTTCATTCAATTCTATCAAACAATACAGTCCTCCTTCTCATTTTGCATTTCTTATTGATAATATATCGGTTGAGTTACAATATAAAGAGTACCTCCCATCATTTCTTCTAGTTAGCAACTCACCTTTTTTGGTTGAAAGAACTAATTTTGATATATTGATGATGAAATTAACATATGTGTCTAAACAACCTAGTATATTAATTAAATCAACCAAATCTAAACACCATTGAAACTCTAAACCTGCTTACTTCCATCTGCCAAAGCAACAACTCATCTTGGTTTGCATTTGGTGGTAATGTGAAGTACATTAATTCCAAAACAATGAGACATTCATATCACCTCAAGCTAATTAGGCTCCTCTTATTATTACAAGGAGTATTTTTCATGCAATGACCATGAAATTATCCTTTGTGTCTTTATTAATGGCTATATTCATTACGAAAACAATGCCCATGATCCGTCTATAACATGAATTCATTCAATTCCAACAAACAATCGAGTCCTCCATCTTGATTTGCATTTCTTATTGATAATAATTGCTTAGGTTCTAAAAGAAATAGTAGCTCGCATCATTTCTAAATAGCAAGGATCCACTTTTAGTTATATACATAGATTTTGAAAGATTGATGATGAAATTAACATATGTGTCTAAAAATCTAGTAAATTAATTAAATCAAGCAAATCTAAACACCATTGAAACTCTAAACCTGCTTACTTCCATCTGCCAAACCTGCTTATGGTAATGTGAAGTATTTTAATTCGAAAACAATGAGACTTTCATATCACCACAAGCTAATTAAGTTCATCTTATTGTTACAAGGAGTATTTTTCATGCAATGACCATGAAATTATATTTTGTGTCTTTATTAATGGCTATATTCTTTACGAAAGCAATGCCCATGATCCGTCTATAACATGTTTTCATTCAATTCCAACAAACAATGGAGTCCTCCATCTTGATTTGCATTTCTTATTGATAATAATTGCTTAGGTTCTAAAATAAATAGTACCTCGCATCATTTCTAGATAGCAAGGATCCACTTTTAGTTCTATACATGGATTTTGAAAGATTGATGATGGAATTAACATATGTGTCTAAACAACCTAGTATATTAATTAAATCAAGCAAACCAAAACACCATTGAAACTCTAAACTTGTTTACTTCCATCTAGCAATGCAACCATTCACCTTGGTTTGCATTTGGTGCTAATGTGAACTATTATAATTCCAAAACAATAAGACTTTCATATCACCTTAAGCTAATTAAGCTCATCTTATTGTTACAAGCAGTATTTTTCATGCAATGACTATCAAATTATCTTTTCTGTCTTTATCAATGGCTATATTCATTATAAAAATAACGCCAATGGACTGTCTATAACATGAATTCATTCAATTCTATCGAACAATACAGTCCTCCTTCTCATTTTGCATTTCTTATTGATAATATATCGGTTGAGTTGCAATATAAAGAGTACCTCCTATCATTTCTTCTAGTTAGCAATTCACCTCTTTTGGTTGAAAGAACTCATTTTGATATATTGATGATGAAAATAACATATGTGTCTAAACAACCTAGTATATTAATTAAATCAACCAAATCTAAACACCATTGAAACTCTAAACCTGCTTACTTCCATCTGCCAAAGCAACAATACACCTTAGTTTGCATTTGGTGCTAATGTGAAGTACTTTAATTCTAAAACAATGAGACTTTCATATCACCTCAAGCTAATTAAGCTCATCCTATTGTTACAAGGAGTATTTTTCATGCAATGACCATGAACTTATCTTTTGTGTCTTTATTAATGGCTATATTTATTATAAAAACAATGCCCATGAACAGTCTATAACGTGAATTCATTCAATTCTGACAAACAATGGAGTACTCCATCTTGATTTACATTTCTTATTGATAATAATTGGATAAGTTCCAAAATAAATAGTATCTCCCATCATTTCTTCTAATTAGTAGTTCAACTCTTTTGGTTCCAAGAACACATTTTGATATATTGATGATGAAATTAACATATGTGGCTAAACCTACTAGTATATTAATTAAATCAAACAAATTTAAACACCAATGAAGCACTAAATCAACTGACTTCCATCAGCCAAAGCATCCATTCATCACGATTTGCATTACGTGCTAATGTAAAGCTGTGTAATTCCTAAACAATGTGACTTTCATATCACCTCAAGCTAATTAGGCTCCTCTTAAAATTACAAGGAGAATTTTTCATGCAATGACCATGAAATTTTCTTTTGTGTCTTTATTAATGGCTATATTCATTACGAAAACAATGCCCATCATCCATCTATAACATGAATTCATTCAATTCCAACAAACAATGGAGTCCTCCATCTTGATTTGCATTTCGTATTGATAATAATTGCTTAGGTTCTAAAAAAAATTGTACCTCGCATCATTTCTAGATAGCAAGGATCCACTTTTAGTTCTATACACGGATTTTGAAAGATTGATGATGAAATTAACATATGTGTGTAAACAACCTAGTATATTAATTAAATCAAGCAAACCTAAACACCATTGAAACTCTAAACTTGCTTACTTCCATCTAGCAATGCAACCATTCACCTTGGTTTGCATTTGGTGCTAATGTGAACTATTATAATTCCAAAACAATAAGACTTTCATATCACCTTAAGCTAATTAAGCTCATCTTATTGTTACAAGCAGTATTTTTCATGCAATGACTATCAAATTATCTTTTGTGTCTTTATCAATGGCTATATTCATTATAAAAACAACGCCAATGGACTGTCTATAACATGAATTCATTCAATTCTATCGAACAATACAGTCCTCCTTCTCATTTTGCATTTCTTATTGATAATATATCGGTTGAGTTGCAATATAAAGAGTACCTCCAATCATTTCTTCTAGTTAGCAATTCACCTCTTTTGGTTGAAAGAACTCATTTTGATATATTGATGATGAAATTAACATATGTGTCTAAACAACCTAGTATATTATTTAAATCAAGCAAACCTAAACACCATTGAAACTCTAAACTTGCTTACTTCCATCTGGCAATGCAACCATTCACCTTGGTTTGCATTTGGTGCTAATGTGAACTATTATAATACCAAAACAATAAGACTTTCATATCACCTTAAGCTAATTAAGCTCATCTTATTGCTACAAGCAGTATTTTTCATGCAATGACCATGAAATTATCTTTTGTGTCTTTATCAATGGCCATATTCATTATAAAAACAACGCCAATGAACTGTCTATAACATGAATTCATTCAATTCTATCGAACAATACAGTCC
>JAHLGO010018120.1:0-10935 GCA_020615895.1 Ceriops decandra | reverse complement strand
TAAAAAGAAATTCTAGAAAAGTTCAACTATTGATATCAGAGCGAGTTTGCAAATATTACAATTTATTTATTTTTTTATTTATTTGTGCCATGCAATGTTTTATTTTATTTGTTTGCATATAATAGACAACGTGGAGTACAAAACAAATATTTTGGTTTCTTTCTATTTGTTGTGTTTAATGGATAACGACGACAGCCGACGTTGAAAGGGGAAACGCCAGCCATGGAGGATCTGCACCGACAAAACGACCGGCGTTGAAAGGAAAAAGGAAAGCCGGCACGAGAATTGTACGCCGTCGAACCTGAACAGATCTGGGTATAGCGGATCGGCCTCACTGGTGAAAGCTGTGCTTCTGGGTACAGCAACTGACTCGAATGGATTTAGGTATGGCTGAGGTTCTGGGAACCGCAGGAGACACGAATCGAGTGTGGATTCAGTGAAAGCTGTACTTCCGGGTACAGCCACCGACCTGAATGGATCTGAGTATCGCTGAGGTTTTGGGAACCATCGGAGACACGGATCAAGTGTGGATCAGGTGAAAGCTGTGCTTTCGGGCATGACTGAGACCCGAATCAATCTGGGTATGAAGGGACGGCCTATGTTTTCGTTGACGGTGGGAGACCCGAATTAGTCCGGGTTTTCTCTTGGGAATGGCTGGAGACGGTGTGCCGATTGTTGTATTATGCGACAAGGCTTACCGGTGTGGGATATGCGCCAACCGTTGAACTCTGTGCCATGGGGCTCCGTCGACCCATTAGGGGCAACGTCCGGAGGCAGCATGCGGGCGACTCCCGCAGTATGGTGGTGCTGCCGCCGAGGGTTCCTCGATCAAAGGCAGCACGCGGGCGACGCTTGCAGTACGGTGGTGCTCCCATCGTGGGTCGCTCAGCCGGAGGCAGCATGTGGGCAACACCCTTAGTACGGTGGTGCTGCCATCTTGGGTCCTTTGGCCGGAAGCAGCACGTGAGTGTGTTACCTATAGTATGGTGGTGTTGCGGGTCCTCAACCGGTAGTGGAGAAGAAATTTTTCGAATGGATGCCACCATATAAAGGGGATCGATTACTGGAACAGTATGCTGACGCAGATGATGTTAACTCTCACATAAAGGATAATTTAAATCTTCGTAATTGAAGATTTTAAAAGTTTATTGAGTTCACATCAATATGAATCAAATATTGAAAGCTTGTTAGTCACTAAAGTGGCCTAGCTTGAAAGGATTTGAATAGTTGATTGTGAATTTCAAATATTTCATTTTTTGGATGCTAATAAAATGTTTAAAATAAACAATTTTGGTTATTAATTATGAAGCTAGGAGATCATCCAAAGATGGATCATTGCTTGTAATTAATGACGCTAAAGGGGATTGATTGATATATTGGGTAAACGTGATTGTATATCCAAAGATAACATTCATGTTAATTCTAGTATAATTGATTGATCTATTAAAATATATTTAAATTAGCATCATTATTGATTAAAGTTATGTATTTGAGGATCACCCAAAGATGAACTCAAATACGTGATTAAAGTTTGTAGCATATGTATCTGAATCCATTAAAGTTTACTCAAAGCATTAACGTATAAATTTGGATTATGTTTGCAACTTCCAGTATTGTATTCGCCTAAGGCAATTCAATGATTAAATTCAATGGGCTGAACTATGCAGAATGGTCTGAGCATATTCAGTCTCATTTAGGTGTTTTAGGCTTGGACTTAGCAGTCATTTCGGATAAAAAGCATGTAGTCATTACCAAGACTAGTATAGAATTTGATAAGTCAGGCTTGGATAAGATCTAATAGGTTGAGTTTGAATTTGATACGGATGAAGATAGCTGAAAATGTAAAGCCATCGATGCCTAAGACGGAAGATGCGAGGGAATTTATGATGAGAATTAAGGAATACTCTCAATAAGAAATAGCTGATAAATCCATCGTAGCAACCCTAATGAGTGAGCTGATGACCAAGAAATTTGATTGGTCACAGCCTCTTTATGATCATGTGATTAGTATGGCTAATCTAGTAGCAAAGTTGAAAATAATGAGCATGGATATGAATGAGTCCTTTTTGTTACAATTCATCATAAACTCACTGCCTCCTGAATTTGGTCAATTTCAAGTGAATTATAACACTATTAAAGAGAAATGGAACTTTCAGGAAATTAAGGTCATGTTAGTTCAGAAGGAAGGAAGATTAAAGAAGATGAAGGATCACTCTATTCATCTCATCGTTCGTAATGATGCTAGTGGTAGCAAGTCTAAACAACATAAGAAAAGTAAGAAGAAGGACAAAGCCTCCATGAAAGTCACTGGAGGTTAGATCCAAAAGGATTAGAAATACTTCTTCTGCAAAAGGATGGGTCACTTCAAGAAAGATTGCCCAAAAAGAAAGGCTTGGTTCGAAAAGAAAGGTATGTACTGTATATCAGTATGTTTTGAATCAAATATAATTGAAGTGCCTAATAATACTTGGTAGTTAGACTCTTGAGCTACTATTCATGTGTCACATATTATGCAGGGATTCCTTTCAATCCAGCCCATAATAGGAACTGAGAAGTTTGTAGCCTATAATAGCTACAGATTGATCTTGGACACTAAGTGTCACTTGGATCTAGAAAAGTGTCTCTATGTTCCTGAATGTGCTAGAAATTTAGTTTCTGTTGCAAAGTTGGATGAAGTGAGATTTAACTTTAAGATTGAAAATGGTGCATTTTCATTGTATAGACATTCGTACTATTATGGATTTGGTACTTTGATTGATGATTAGTACCATTTTAATCTTGATGCTATGTATGCTGGTTCCATATTTCTTATTGAGCATAGTATAGGTAACAAACTTAATGTGCATAATGATAGTTCTGCTTTCTTATGGCATTAAAGATTGGATCATATATCCAAAGAAAGGATATTGAGGTTGGTGAAAGGTTATGTCCTGTCTCAATTGGATTTTACTAATTGGGATGTATGTGTTGACTGTATAAAAGGAAAACAAACAAGACATACATCAAAGAACCCAGCCATGAGAAGCAATGAGCCTTTAGAATTGATACACACTGATATTTATGGCCCTTTTGATGTCCCAACATGGGGTGGTGAATATTATGGAAAATTCAATGAAAGCAGACAATGTCTTGGTCCATTTGCAAAACTTCTTGAAAGTCGAGGCATATAGGCACAGTACGCAATGCCTGGTACACCACAACAAAATGGTGTAGCTGAAACGCGGAATCGCACACTTATGGATATGGTTAGGAGCGTAACGTAACCCCAAAATCATTGTCACAAGCACGAAAGCCTTTTCTGTAGCTCATGCAGTAGCAGTACCATGAATATTGGCCTTTTCTGAACTTGCCCCTTTCTGAATTGGAACTATTCCTGTTGAGCAATTTTCCATTCTAAATCTCTCTAATACTTTATCGATATAGCCTTTCTGAGACAATCCTAACAATCCTTATGATCTATCACAGAATATTTATATTTCTATCACATAGGATGCCTGATTCATATCTTTCATTTCAAAAGTTTCAGAGAGAAATTCCTTTACATCATGTAACAAACCTATGTCATTAGCAACCAAAAGAATGTTATCGACATATAGGACTAATATAATGAACTTGCTCCCACTGACCTTCATATAGATACATCGATCAACGGTGTTCTCTACAAAACCATATGACGTAATGGTATTATTGAACTTAATATACCATTGTCAGGAGGCTTGTTTCAGTCCATATATCGATTTCCTTAATTTACACACCAAATTTTCTTGCCCGGTGTGGTGAAACCTTCAGGTTGGTCCATATACACTTCCTCTTCTAAGTCACCATTCAGAAAGGTGGTCTTTACATCCATTTGGTGGAGCTCTAGATCATTATGAGCCACCAAAGCCATAATAATTCTTAAGGAGTCTTTCTTAGAGATTGGAGAGAAAGTCTCCCTATAGTCAACACCATCTCTTTGAGTGAAACCTTTGGCAACAAGTCTAGCCTTATACCTTTCAATGTTACCTTTCGAGTTTTCCTTGGTCCTGAAGACCCACTTACAGCCAACTCGTTTTGATCCTTAAAGTAACTCTACTAGTTCTTAAACTTGGTTCACATCCATTGATTTCATCCCTTCCTTCATGGCATTGAACCACCTTTCAAAATCATTACATTCTATGGCTTGTTTAAATGAGACTGGATCTTTATCAATGCTCAATTTAGATTCATGCTCAAGTGAGTAAACCATAAAATCATTCAAAACTACTAGCCTTTTCTATCTTGTAGACGTTGTCATTTCTTGTGGTATCACTTGTTCATTTGTAAATTAAACATTGTCACTTGGTTCATCTCTTATGTGTTCACTTTGCGTGTTTCGAGTATCAATTTGTTGTCCTTGCATGTCACGTGACTGTGATGCAACATAAGGAACAACAATTTGAGTAGAAACACTGGTGTGGGGATACCGATGTGAGTAGGAGTACTTACATGAATCTTTCATTTTGTAATTCTTTAATATCCACCTTTCGTGATTCTCCACTCTCACTGAACTGGTCATTTTTAATGAACCGAGCATTACCAGACACAACTATTCTAGCACTATGGTTAGGGCAGTAGAACCTATACCCTTTGGACTTTTTAGGATAGCCAATGAAGTAACCACTAATGGTTCTAGCATCAAGCTTTCCTCCATGTGGATTATATATCCTTACTTCTGCTGGACAACCCCAAACATGAAGGTGTCTCAAACTGGGTTTCCATCCTGTCCATAACTCGTAAGGAGTTTTAGGGACAGCCTTACTAAGAACCCTATTCAGCAGATATGCAGTAGTTCTTAATGAATGCATCCACAAGGATAAGGGTACAGTACTGTAATTTAACATGCTCCTAACCATATCCATAAGTGTGCGATTCCGCCTTTCCACTACACCATTCTATTGTGGTGTACCAAGCATTGTATACTGTGCACATATGCCTTGAATTTCAAGAAGTTTCACAAATGGACCAGGACATTGTCCACTTTCATTGAATTTTCCATAATATTCACCACCTCTGTCTGACTTAATCACTTTTACTTTTCTATCTAACTGCCTTTCCACTTCATTAATAAACACCTCTAGGATGTTTATTGACTGGGAGTTTTCATGCAGTAGATACAAGTAACAATACCGTGAGTAGTCATCTATAAAGGTGATGAAATATTTCTCACCACCCCATGTTGGAATATCAAACAGGCCACAAATATCAGTGTGTATCAATTCTAAAGGCTCATTGCTTCTCATGGTTGGGTTCTTTGATGTATGTTTTGTTTGTTTCCCTTTTATACAATCAATACATACATCCCAATCAGTAAAATCTAATTGAGGCAGGACATCGCCTTTCACCAACCTCAATATCCTTTCTTTGGATATATGACCCAATCTTTGATGCCATAAGAAAGCAGAACTTTCATCATGAACATTACATTTGTTACCTATACTATGCTCAACAAGAAATATGGAATCAGCATACATAGCATCAAGATTAAAACAGTATAAATCATCAATCAAAGTACCAGATCCATAATAGTACGAATTTCTATACAATGAAAATGCACTGTTTCCAATCTTAAGGTTAAATCCTTCTTCATCCAACTTTGCAATAGAAACTAAATTTCTAGCACATTCAGGAACATAGAAACACTTTTCTAGATCTAGATGACACTTAGTGTCTAAGATCAATCTGTACGTCCCAATTCCTTCTGTTCGTGCCTTCATTCTGTTTCCCATATAGAGGAACTTCTTAGTTCCTGTTATGGGTTAGATTGAAAGGAATCTCTGCATAATATGTGACACATGAATATTAGCTTCAGAATCTAACCACCAAGTATTATTGGGCACTTCAATTATGTTTGATTCAAAACATACTGATATACAGTATGTACCTTTCTTTTCGAACCAAGCCTTTCTTTTTGGGCAATCATTCTTGAAGTGACCTCTCCTTTTGCAGAAGAAGCATTTCTGATCCTTTTGGATCTGACCTCCAGTGACTTTTATAGAGGCTTTGTCCTTATTCTTACTTTTCTTATGTGGTTTAAACTTGCTACCACTAGCATTATTACGAACGATGAGATGAATGGAGTGATCCTTCATCTTCTTTAATCCCCTCCCTTTTGAACTAACATGGCCTTAATTTTTTGAAAGTTTCATTTCTCTTTAATAGTGTTATAATTCACTTGGAACTAACCAAATTCAGGAGGCAGTGAGTTTATGATGAATTGAACTAGAAATGATTCACTCACATCCATGCCCATTGTTTTCAACCTTGCTACTAGTTTAGCCATACTGGTCACATGATCATGAATGGGCTGTGACCAATCAAATTTCTTGGTCATCAGCTCACTCATTAGGGTTCCTACGATGGATTTATCCGTTATATCTGACTGAGAATATTCCTTAATTCTCATCAGAAATTCTCTCGCATTTTTCGTCTTAAGCATCGATGGCATTACATTTTCAGCTATCGTCATCCGCATCAAATTCAAACTCAACTTATTGGACCGTATCCAAGCCTTATAAAAAGACTTATCAGATTCTATACTGATCCGTGTAATGGTTGCAGGCTTTTCATCCGAAATAACTGCTAAGTCCAAGCCCAATATACCTAAATGAAACTGAATATACTCAGACCATTCTGCATAGTTCAACCCATTGAATTTGATCATCGAATTGCTTAAGGAAAATACATTACTGGAAGCTGCAAATATAATCCAAATTTATACGTTAATGCTTTGAGTAAACTCTAATGGATTCAGATACATTACAAACTTTAATCATGTATATAAGTTCACCTTTGGGTGATCCTCAAATACATAACTCTAATCAATAATGATGCTAATTTAAATATACTTTAATAGATCAATTAATCATACTAGAGTTAACATGAATGTCATCTTTAGATATACAATCATGTTTACTCGTATATCAATCCCTTGTAGTGTCATTAATTACAAGTAATGATGCATCTTTAGATGATCTCCTATCTTCATAATTAATAACCACAATTGTTCATTTCAAAACATTTTATTAGCATCCAAAAATGAACAATTAAAATTCACAATCAACTATTCAAATCCATTCAAAGCCAGGCCACTTTGGTGACTAATAAGCTTTTAATATTTGACTCATGTTAACGTGAATTCAATAATCTTTAATTACAAAGATTAAATTATCCTTTATGTGGGAATCAACACTGTCTGCGTTGGTGTACTGTTCCAGTAACTGGTCCACTTTACACGGTAATATCCATTCAAAAATTTTTTTTCCACCACCGATCGAGGCATACTCAGGCAACTCAACCCACGTGCTGCCTCTGACCATGGACCCATGATGATAGCACCATCGTGTTACGGCCCGCATCACACCTCAGCTGAATGACGCACAGTGGTAGCACCACCATACTACTGCCTCTGACTGAGCGACCCACAGTGGCAACACCACCGTTCTGCTGCCTCTGGCCGTTGCCCCTGCTCAACCACCGACGCAGAGTCCAGTGACCGGCGCACATCCCTCACGTGCAAGCCCGGCGTCGCAGTCCAGACCCACGCCCAAACCGGTTGTTTTAAGGGGTCTCCGTCGGCAACCAACCCCCGTACGTTGGTTCTCCTCGATGTTGCCTCTGACAAACGAACGTGGGACGAACCAACCTGTTTGGGTTGGATCTCCAAAGCGATCTGGGTCCGCAGCGACACCCGAAATCGCGATTCCCCAGGAGACCATTCCGCCGCACCTACCTGACCGACCTAGATCCCGGCGTCACCTGAAAGAACGCTCTTCCCCATTTTGCCATACCCACTAGGCCGGATCGATCTATGTCTCCGGTTAGCCAAAAGAGAGAACCTAGATCAATTTGGGTTTCCCACCGACAACGAAACACAGCCTTCATCGATCCGTATCCAGATCCGTTCGGGTCCGTCTGCTGTACTGGGAAGCACGAGGCCGATCCACCATACCCAGATCCATTCGGGTTGGCAACGTCTCGTCCTCGTGCCGGCTTTCCCTCTTTCCTTTCGACGGCGGTGTTTCAGCGGTGCTGACCTTCCATAGCTGGCATTTCCCCTTTCAACGCCGGTCGTCGTTGTTCGTTAAGCACAGCAAGAAAAAGAGACCAAAAAAATTATTTTTGCGCCCGTTATTGTTTTTGTTGTATATTATATGCAAAAATAAATAAAATAAAATAAAATATTGTACGACACAAATAGATAAAAGAAAACAAATTGTAATATTCGCAGACTCACTCTTATACCAATTTGTTGGACTTTTTTAGAATTTCACTTTATGAAATTTTTATTTCTATAATGCAGGATCTTTCTTTATGCGAATACTAGTAATAAAACTGTAATTGAAATCAATATACCATTGTTTATTATGCTGATATCCCGTAGCGGAGATGAGAATTCTCTTTCCGTTCGTTCCTGAATACATTTCTCTTTTCTCCTACTCTTCCCTTTCTTTTCTTTACGTTTTCTCTCTGATGGTTGAGCTCTCAAGAAAGGTCCGTAATAATGTATATATATATATACACACATTATTCCATTTCTGTAACCATTACCTTTTCAGGAAAATCCTCCTCTTCTATAACGGTTATCTAAATAAGAAGATACTTTTCTTCCTGTAACGTTTATCCTTAATAGGAAGAGTAAAGAAATTTTAAACCCGATGACCCAAATTACCGTTATGCCTAACCGATCATCATATTAGGCTTTTTATTTTGGGTCATACTTTAAATAACATGGATGACTCATGTTAATTAATTTAACATAATGTTGCAAACTTGATCTATCATGATTCACTATTCTTGACCTCGAGGTTTTTACATGCGTATATATGTGTATGATCTTGAATGGGGTGGCTTCTTTGAATTTTATGGATGGTCAACGAAATTCAGCTGCTGCAAATGGGCATTGAGGATGGATGATCGCAGATGGTTTAATGTAGAAATCAAGTTCTTTTAGGAATGAAAGCAAATGTATTTATAGACCGTCTCTAGGACCGTGAAATATGGGCCGTTGATTTTGGTGGTGGGTCGGGTGTTGAGATTTAAATGTATTTAGTTGTTACGTTTTGGGAGCAACTGATTATTAGTATTATTAAAAGATTATGATCTTCAATATATATATATATAATATATTAATGACAACAGATAGGTTTAGAGTTGAAGTTGTTTTTTATTTTGGTCATTTTGTTGGTTTTGATGTTGGTGTTTTGTTTTTTTTTGTTTGTCTGAATCTTTGAAGTTAGATCGATGCTACCATAAAAAAAAGAATTTGCAACTTATAAAAAGAGTATTCTAATTTTAGGTAACTTCATTTTTTTTGTTCTCTCAAAGAGCAAAACGTTTGTCTTTTAGAAGAAACTTTAACTATGGAAAACTATAATTTTTATTGAAAAAAAAATATAAAATTAACAAGGATAAAAGAAATTTTACAATAATTTGATGAATTTTTTAATAGCAAAGAAAAGAATTGTTTTCCCAAATGAAATACGATCTATTTTTATTTATTTAGACGAAAAAAAAAAAGTAAAACAAAAATAAAAGAAGAAGAAGAAGAAAGAACGATGGGTGGTGCTAAAAGAGCATAGCATTACCACCCAACAAAGAAATTTCGTACGAAATAATTGGACAGTGCATATGCATGGTTTGATCATACATCACATTAAACTATAATTGGTCAATTACTCAACCCTACACCACTTAAGCCCAAGATTTGTGAGAATGGAATGAGATTAAAAATATGTCGTTCTTAGTTTACAAATAAATAAATAAACTTACTCACTTTTCTTTATTTTAATTTTTATTGTAGGATTTATTTGATTTTAATTTAAGTTACACTATAAATAATTTTTTTATAAGTTTTATAAATTATTTTTGAATAAAAAAATTTAAAATAAATATATACTTAAATTCTTAGTTGTTGGTTACTAAAGTTTTTTATCTAAATAAAAATTCTGAATCTTCTTAGCACATTGAATCTCTTCTTTTTTCTTTTTTTTGGGTTATTGATATTTTCAAAAAATAAATTTCTTTTATTTCGTATATAAAAAAAATTATGAGATCATAAATTATATTTCAATTTAAACTAAAATTCTCAATAAAAATATTTATATTGATACAAACTCTTGCGCACAAAAAAAAAGAAAAGAAAAAAAGTAATACAAATTTATTATAATATATATATATATAATGTGGGGTAATGGGGACCAACGCATCTCGTAAGTCAGAAAAAATCCATAATCTGATGCTTGCTTGTGACTTCAATGCATTAAAAATCAACAAACACCTAATAAAGACAAAAGAAAAGAACACACATGAATGTGAAAAAGGTGGTTGTAGAGTTGGCGGGGGAGGGGGAGACTTGCACGAACGAAGACGACAAGAAACCACAGGGCTCAAACGACAACAATTCCCCAAAAATCGTGCAAAAGCATGGGTATTGACACAAAGAATTATTATTTAAGTCCGCCTCAGATGCAAAAGTAAATGTAATGTTTATATTATTTAATTATAATTCTCGATTATATATATTAACAATTTTTATTATGAATGACGGGTCAAGAGTAGGAGTCACATGCATTCATTCATTCATGGACTGGTGTAATTTTCTTTCATTTTCTCGGAGAAGTAAGAATGTGGAAATTACTTTTGCATTGATTACAGAAGCCTGTTTGTCCGTGTCCGGTGGTGGTTACCACAGACTGAACCCTTTTTGTTGTTTTTTTTTTTTTTCCGTTCTTTCTTCTTTTTTCTTGATTACGACACACTTTTGTGTTATCATAATAAGGCTGTGCGTGCAATGCATCTGCTCTTACTATGTTAATTATGTGAAAAAATACGCGGACATGCACCCTTTTAATTCCCAAATAAGTGTTGATTGCACCATGTCTTACCGTCTTATAATTCTCCTTTTCTACACCTAAA
>JAHLGO010018112.1:0-45990 GCA_020615895.1 Ceriops decandra | reverse complement strand
TTATATGACTTCAGTCAAGGTTTTATCTTTGGCTAACAACAACCTCAATGGATTTTTAACTCAACAAGGTAGTTATTGGTATTTCGTCAATGCATAAATTTAGATATTATATTTCTTATGTTATGGTAAATGATAGAGATTTTACTACATTTTATTATTGCAGGTTTATATAAAATGAAAAACCTTCAACAATTGAATCTTGGCCACAATAATTTAAGTGGAACTATTCCACTTTGCCATGGCAATTGAACATCCCTTAGATTTTTGGACTTGTCATTTAATAAACTCGAAGGGAATATCTCATCCGTTCTAATTTTTAACCTCAAGAACCTTAAGCATATTAATATCAGATATAATTTCTTTAAGGGTTTATTCTCTTTTTACTCAATTATCAACTTTACTAACCTTGCAGTACCGGGGTTATCAAACCTTAAGGTACAAACTCAGTATTCACGTGACTGGCTCCCTACATTTCGGCTCAACCTTCTTGTGATAAGAAACCGCAAATTACAAAATATTCCCAATTGGTTGCTTGAAAACAATACAAAATTGGATATCCTACATCTTAGACACAACTCCTTTACAGGTCAGTTCCATTTTCCCTCCAACTCCAGCTTTGCGACGAGCAGCATAGATATATCACACAATCACCTCCACAGGGAACTTCAACCAGATATTGGTGATTTGTTTCCAAAAGAGCACTAGAACTTAATCTTTCTTCAAATTCCTTCGAAGGTTGCATTCCATCGTCAATTAGCCATATACCAGGGCTGTTGGTTTTAGATCTATCCAACAACAATTTTTCAGGAGAAATTGATACTACTTTGGTAGGACTAGCAAATATCTCTAATTTGGGCGTTTTGGCAGCTTCAAACAACAAATTACATGGCCAACTACCAAATTCCATTAACAAGACTTCATTATGGGCCTTGGGACTCAGTGGAAATCAGATTAAAGGCAATCAGTCAAGTTGGATCTCACACTATCCAAGCTTGCGGTACTTAGATATCGGTGACAACCACGTAACAGGTAAGATTCCTCCCTCTATTGGCAATCTGACAAATGGTGAAATTTCACTAAATATGGCAAGTAATAAGCTCGAAGGTAGAATTCCAAGTGAATTGGCTGGGCTTGAGTTGGTTTATTTGGACCTTTAGAATAACTCTCTTTCAGGCCCTATTCCGTCTTGCTTCAATTCGTCATCTTTAAGGCATTTCAATTTGGAAGAAAATAGACTCACTGGCTCCATTCCGGAAACATTACTCAATTCTTCTAATATTCTGACGCTAAACATTAGAAATAATCTTTTGTCTGGTCGCATTCCATCCTCAGTTGGGGCTTTATGGAATTTGAGGGTTCTTCTTTTTGGCCGAAATTCTCTAAGCGGTCTGATACCAAATCAATTGCGTCAGTTGAATAAACTTGACATCCTAGATCTCTCACATAACATGTTTTTGGGACCCATACCTCGTTGTTTTGCTAACATCTCTTTTGGGAAGTTAATGTTATCTGATTTTGCATACCAATCGGTTGCTTTTCCGTTTGTGGAAAAAGACGAAAAATTATAAGCAATCAACTGGATGAGTTCTTCCTATTTTTTCCCGACTGTTCTGTATGTGAAAGTTGAGTTTGTGACAAAAGCAAGGTACAATGTCTACAAAGGCAACATTCTTAATTTGATGTCTGGATTGGATTTATCTTGCTACCGGCTAACAGGAGAAATACCAGCAGAGTTTGGATCTTTGAGTTTGATACATGCATTGAACTTGTCTCACAATCAGTTGCAGGCCTCATTCCAACAACTCTTGCAAAACTTGGAGAGATAGAGAGCCTAGACCTTTCCCATAACAAATTGGGTGGAAGAATTCCATCTGAACTAATTGGTCTTAATTTTCTATCATATTTTTGTGTGGCATATAACAACTTATCCGGAAGGCTTCTAGACATGGACAGGTAGTTTGGGACATTTGACAGCAAAAGCTATGAAGGAAATCCATTTCTTTGCGGAGATCCATTAGCCAGTTGCATTCATGACATACCACAATTGGCACCATCCAATACTGATGCAAGTGAAGAAAAATGGTATCACATTGATCCTGTATCCTTCATTGCAAGCTTCATAGCAAGCTACCTTGTATCCCTGGTGACCTTCGCATTAATACTTTATATCAATCCTGGCTGGCGGTGGAGGTTATTCATGTTCATTGAGAATCTCATAGATAAATACTATTTCCTAGTTTTCTATACTGTTCCCAAATTTTTTGCTGCATTATATAGGTTGCCATGTCGTGTGTCTTTTTACTGGACATTAGTCCTTTAATGCACATTTTCCCTCTCGTTGTAGCACGTCATGTTTTTATGAATACAAAATAAGAGTTTAACTCTAAATACATGTAAAAATGAAATATATGGTTGAATCTGTCTACATGTATTATTTTTAGCTGGTTGGAATGTCAAACGAGGATTCCATTGTTGTTTTAGCTGGATATTGGCTTTTAAATCATGATTGTAAGTTAGTTTTATTTGTGCTCGATTGCATGGCAATGGAGTCTCCTGCTTCACTAGGCAAATTGACTTTTGTTTTTTGATTTTGGTGGTGAGTAAGGGGCAACAAGAATATGACAAGGTTTGACTCTATCTAAAGTGAAAATTTTAAATGACAGCTAATATTAGATTGGCTTTCAGTTAAAGAGAGAGGTAAGAAACTCACATTAATGGTAATTGGCCACTTTGCTCTCTAAAGCATGAATTAGCTACTCATCTATTTTTTTCATTGTTATCTAGTATGGGTAATTTGGTGTACCTGTTTGAGAAGATGGAGAATCTTATAGGTGGCCCCGAACTCAAACAAAATTGAATGGGAATCATGGGTTGGATTGGCTTAAGATTGCAAATCAGGAGAGATACGCAATTATGTAGTCTATTTGGATAAAGTGGAATGAACACCTATTTGCAAATAAACTATTCTCGATTAATAAAATTTGTGATTTGATCTACATTAAGATGTGGTGGTAGTTAAGAGCAAGTGGTTGTAATGCAATTTCACAATCAAAGAGTTCACAATAAATATCAAGAAATTGCGACTAAATAAAAAAGAAAAATTAGGATTATATGAGTTAGTTTAGTCATTACGACCAAAAAGTACATACAAATTAAATAAATAAAGTAAATTAGAGAAAATTGAAATTCTAATTTTATTAAAATATTTAATAAAACTGTAAATCAATGATTATATTAATATTAAATACTACAAATATAAAAGTTTACATAAATATTTGGCTTTTTTTTTTCACAACTACTGTAATTATACTATATTTGCATAAAGTCGCACATTATATGAGTTTTAAATTTGATTTAGAAATATTAACAATATAAAATGCCAAATTATTTTATAATTTATGTTTTTAAGATTTACTATGTGATTGAACGTTTGAGCATATAATATTTTATTTAATTAATTTTTTACTAAATATTATTATTTCAAAATTAGTATGATTGAGTTAGAGTGATTGAATAAAATTGATTAAAATTAAGAGGTGGATTGGAATTAAATTTTTAATTAAAAAAAGGAAGAAAGAAATTCACAGAATTTATATCTTTCACGCTCTCAAGCTGTGTGAAGTAGCTTTTGATCCAAAAGAAAATAAAGTTTCTGTTTTGGAATGAATAGTTTTTTTATTCCTTCTTTTTAACATTTTTTTTTGTTCGATTACTTGTGCAGGTTTTGCTTAATAATCGTTTGGAATATGACTTTTTGTTTTAATTATATATTTTTTTTCTTAATATTAATTTTGTCTGTTTTGGTTGTTTTTGTAACATAGCCCTTTTAAATAAAATTACTTGCAATAGAATAAAGTAGTTTGGGTGCTTTGGATGTAAATTTGGGGAAACTTGTGTTCTTAAGAATCCTTTGCTGAAAGGAGATAACTTTGATAAATTTTTGTTCAGGGGCGAGCTTAATATGCCGAACCATGTGCTATCCATGAGCACCAAGTGGGTTGCACATTCTTAGGAGCTTAGAACTTATCTTTTTGCTGCATAATTTACTGAACATAATTCTTTTAGGTCCTTCCAGTTGTTGGTGATGTTGGACATACAGTTATTCCTAGAGACCAAATCCCAATTGTCTCATCTAAAATTCTTCCCAAAGTCGTTTTCTTCATAATGATGTTGGTTGGACGCTAATTCTGCTACACTGTTTTTATTTTTACAGGGTGCACTATGATGCATATTTTCATTCTTGGTGATTCTGTGGATTAGTGTCTTCCTCTGCTGCAATTTTTATGACATTTGATAAATTGCAAATATATCCTCAATGGGGGAAGCGTGTTCTAGGAAGTGAGATCAATCAGATAATGAAAATAAGTTACCTGGAGTTTTTCCTGGAAGGTACAGCAAATTGTGGAAGCTCAAAGTGGTTGGGAACTTCATTCTTTAGATCTCTCAGTGATTTATAGCAGAGAATTGGCAAATGTCCATCCCTCATGGAATTATGTGTTAAACAACTACGTGAGATGTACTCTTTTCTTCATTATGCCTGGGTAAGGCTGCCAGTTCATTTGTCTGGACTGACTTGTCTTTTATGCGTTTTCCTTGAACAAGACATTGATAAGTATAAGGCATTTTCAATGATTCCAAGGGACATAAGTCAGTAGATCTTCAATGAATTGGTGTATTCTCAACGACTGAATGATGTTTATCTTGAAGCTTTTCATGATTGTGCTATCCAGGTTATTTGAAGTAAAATATTCGGCAAATTATTCTCCCCCACCTCACCCCCCAGTTGCCTTTTTCTTTTTGTCTTGTTGGCCATGTTCATCATTAATATTGTGGGTTTCACAGGACATTCACTTAGGACAATGCCCTGGGGTCAATGATAGTTGGATGGATGTTATCTCCCCTCAGGGAATATCTTTAGTTTCTATGGATATATTCAGCTTTCATGTCACTGATTCTGGAATTATTCATCTTGAGGACTGCATGAACCTACAATCATTGAACTTTAATTATTGTGAACAGATTTCTGTCTTCGGGCTCAATCAGATCAGTGGGAATGCTTTCTTGTCCCATTCTTTCTTCTTTTCTTTCTTCCCTCATTTAATAATTCACTTGTAATAGCTGCCAATATTCAGAAGCATTAGCATCCTATTTTCCTAAAGTAAAAGAGGGCAAAGAGGAGTGATCACAGGATGGGGAGTCGTGTGACGTTTCAAACCTAATGCTATTGAGTTATGTGATATTTCCACTTTTCCTATTGCATTTCTTTCACTTAGTTGCTCAATCTCTTCGCTTTACAGTTGCTGTTCATCAAAATTCAGTTTCCCGTTTACTTCCACCTGCAAACCCACTCCCCCTCCCCCGTAAACAAAAAAAAAAAAACAAAAAGGAGGATGAGGTGACTGCTAACCACATGAAGAAGCTTCCATCAACTGACCTACCTAATCTGTTTAGCATCCACCCTGAATAGATGGAGATTTATCATGGGATATTCTGTAAATAGCTACTGCTCTCATGAAGGAAGAGCAGCTGTTGCATATAAAAGAACATGAAGCTTAAAGCCTACGTTGTAAATATAGGTAAAACATGAAGTTGATTAAGTGGGCTAGATATCGATATGCTTTGTGCCAAGCTATCTTTCATGTTCATTCCCTATGGAAGAAATCGTACATAAGCTTCCTTGGCAAGTCTTTAATGTTATGAACTATATGTATGCCGGTACGTTTTCTGGGGGCATTGATGAACTTCTTGTTAAGGTTGAAATATGTTCCCAGGCTTTCTGACCAATGAAACTCCAAGTATAAGATTAAGCAATATGTCCCCGTGAAGTTGTCCTGCCTTGTGGTTCTGCAACTTCTCGTGAGCATAGAAAACCTAGCTGCTGACCTTTAGTAAGGCTAGGTGGTTGAGTTTGATGCAAAATGTTCTTGCCCATGCTATGGGATTAAAATTACTTTTCCATTTTTTTTTAATTTTGGGGTAAATAGGGATAACGCCATTATAAGTGTTATAGATGCACTTGAAACCCCTTGAATTTATGGTAACCAATCTTTCTTAGAATTTTTACCCGTGCATGTACAAAATGAAACAAAAACAAAACTAAAAAACATGAGCTCTGTTTTTCTTTAACTTTCTTTCGTACTATAGAAAATTCTTTTACTTTCTTTCTAGTATTCTTCCCCCATTCCCACTCTATACATTTCATTATGACAGGCTGAAGCACCCGTTTTCAAGTCTAAACTAAAGCACGAGTTTTCAAGTCTAACTTATTTATTATTCTCCAACCATCCATTACTTTAATTATTATGCTGGATAAGGTGGATTGCAGTATTTTAGGTGTTTGCATTGACATGTAATTCTTGAAATTTGCTTACTGTATTCATGTTGATGTTGTATTTTGGGCAATGTTTTTATGAATGTTGAATGTTGGGAAAGAGTTGGATTTTTAAAAAACTAATTTAGATTAGATGTGAATTAAATTAGATTACTTATTAGGTTAGATTGTATTATATTTCTTTCAACACACGTAAATATCAAAATACAGATGTCCTGAGATACATAACATTTTTGTAAAAATGCGTTGATAAAGTAAGGAAAAGAAGAAAAATACACCTGCACGATTTAATTGTAAATTGGACAACATATAACTCCTTAAGCCACATTGTGTATAGAAGACAAGGGCCTACCTATTTTATGTAGAGTTTAATCATTTATTAATTTCAACAAAACTACATGGGTCATGTATTATATTTACCTAAACTAAATAATATTTTAAATCTCTTCATATATTAGTTTTTTTTATATAAGATTTTCATTTCATAAGAAATATGTTGCAATCAAAACACCATGTATGTATAAACAGCAAACAATAAATAAATATTTCATTCGTCACCATACATGCATACCAAAGCAAAGAAGTTGGACTTGGATTTTTTTAAGATAATCTCTTAATGTGTGTGTGAATAATATAATACATGTATATATAGAATCATATAGACACATAAACATTCAGGGCAATTTGTTTTCGGTGGAAAAGATATATGATCTAATTTGGGTTCCAATGCTTGGGTAGTCCAAACCTAGATGGCTTTGCGATATTTTCACAATTACTGATTACATTTTGGGCATCAAAGAAATTAATTCGGAATAGAGCAAAAGGAGGCAAAAAAAAAAAAAAAAGGGGTAGATTGGGAAGCATCAAAGGTGAGATTTTGCAAGTTCAACACAAATACCTTTATGATTAGCAACACAAGAGTGGATGGCCTTAGAGGAATGCTGAGAAGACACAATGAAAATGTTATATGTATTTTTTAAAATCCTTAAGAGCTGCGAATATACATGAAACTGAACTACTGTCCATTAAGGAGATAATTCAGTTGTGAAGCGAACGGTTTGACCTAAGACGACCAAATCTCATTGTGGAGAGCGACGCCCTGGCTGCCATTTCATGGATAAATAATCATAGGCAAAGACCTTAGTTTCTAACATCTTTTCAGGAAATTAGAACACTCGTAAAAGGAGACGTATCTTTCACATATAGACCACGTGAGACCAACTCTTTGGCCAATCCATGGCAAAACTTGCAATATCCAAGTTTGAACCATTTGCGGCCAAACTATAATAACTAGTTCTTGATGCGTCGTATGTATGATAAGTACATGGGGGAATTCAGCTTGTTGTTTAGTATTGGATACAATTTGCTAATTTTGTAGTATAGTTTGTCTTATAGGTCATAGTGAAAAGACATGGGCTTAGTTGTTTTCTTTTTTCGAGGTGAAACTAATTGTTGACGTTTTTTAGGAAGCATCCAATTATGCTACTCCTTAGTATAGGAGTGAAATACTTTGATTGTAATTTTTTTATGGACAATAAGAAGTTGTATCTTATATGTTACAATTCATTTTTTCAAGTAGCATTTTCCTTTCATAATTGGTTAAAAAAATATTCCAAATGTAAAAGACATACCCATTACATTTATGTCTAGTTTCCGTGATTTCATTAAGTTAAATAGCTATCTTAGATATGCAAGAAGCAAAAACAAAAAAATGAATTATTTATTGAATTAATATTGCATTATATTTCACTTCAAAAGCTTATCAAAATACCTTTTATCTCATCAAAGAGGAAAATTTGCTAAAACTTTGTCACATGTCATGATCAAGGACAACTTAGTGATTCAAAATGTCTTAATCTTATTTACAATTAGGGTCAATACCCAAAAATATGTTAATTTATAAATTTTTTCAAATCTAGCATGAACTAATTTTTTTTCCAAATGTATTACGAACCTTAGCATTTGTTGTGGGTTTTACAGATTGATGCGTGCCCGGAAATTGGGAAGTGAAGCCGTCGACATAATAATTTGCTGGACCAATTAATAGTCCGGGTGAGAGTGAAACACATCTGTGTTTGTTCAACACAGAATCCGCAATGCCCCATTTACGGATTTAACTGTTTTATGAACACTCGCTAATCATTTATTATTTTCATCTAAATTGTATGGTTCATGTATTATATTTAGGTAAACTAAACGATTCTTTAAATCTCTTTATATATTTGTTTTTCATAAAAAATCTTCATTTCATAATAAATATGTTGCAATCAAAATACCACATATGCATAAACAATTCACAATAAATAAGTATTTCATTCATCACAACACATGCATTATTCTCAAATAATCCCCTTATGTAGAATAACATAGACATATAGACATATAGACACATATACGTGCGGTCTATTCTTCTATCCATGTCATTGTGGAAATTGGCAAACTTATTGGTCACGCAGGTTCATGAGCCAAATTTCTAAGAAATTTTTATCCTCAGTTTCTTCTTTTCAAACCTTGGACGGGCTTTTGGAAAACTCAAATCTGCATTAGAATATGAACTTTAGTTCCATTATCCATGCTTCAGGTCAAGGTCATCGTCGACGCTAATTTAAAAATGAGATATTTATCATTATAAGAAGTTGTCTCTTACAAGTTGTAATTCATTTTTTTAACAATATTTTTATTTTGTAATTAGTGAAAACATATTCTTAATTTATAAAATAAAGTCTATTATATTCACATGAAAACTCCCTTTCTACCAATAATTTTTGTAATTTCACTAGGTTAAATAGTATGAACACATTTTTGAAGGAATGGGCTTCGGTTTGAAATTGTGTTATAAATCAAGTCTTGGACATGCTTTAGAAATTAGAAAAGTTATAAGTCTAAGTCTTAGACACCTATTTTTTAAAAAATTCCTCACTTTCTTCCTTTAAAGTCTTAGACACTTCTTTTGAAAAATCTAAGTCTCCATTAGTTTATGAACATCAGTTTCATCATTCTTGTTTCAAGTCAAGACCTTCTTTGAATAGAAAATTAAACAATGAAACATTAATCACTATAAAAGTCTTTTATGCCCATTTTTGGGTCCCTTGTTTTTGTCCAATGTGTGAACGAAGAATGGTGAATGAACAACTCTTTTGACTATTTAGTAATGCAGTCATGACTTCAACAATTTGTTTTTCCTTTATTTGACTAAGAATGGTGGACGAACTAATAATGCACATATATTTGACTAAGAATGGTGGACGAACTAACAATGCACATATATTTGACTATGGCATTAAAAAGTTGACTCCCTTCATAGATTTGCTGTTGTATATATATGTGTTGTGTGAGAGAGGGAAACTAGAATAACAATTGGAAAGGGGGCCATTTTGATTTTTGTTTTGTGCTTTGTTGCATGCCAATGGAGTATCGCTTCACTAGAAAACATTATTGTTTTTGGGTTTTGATTCATGTGGTGCTTATGGGTGCTCTTGAGAGTTGTTTAGAGAAAGAGAGGTTGGGTCTATTAAGCATCAAGGACTACTTTAAGCTAAACATTGGCGATGAATATCGATATGAAATCCTTCCTTCGTGGACTGATGATCCAGTGGCTGACTGTTGCAGCTGGGAGACAGTCGTGTGTAATAACGCCACCATGGTGATTCTACTCCTTATGCACGAGCAGCTGCCGACCATGAAAGGCAGCCAAAGGGTTCTGAACATGTCCTTATTTACTCCATTCAAGGAGTTGCTCTATCTAGACTTAGCATGGAATGGGTTTACAGATTACTACCAAAATTATGGTACGTCAGATACAATAGCTCTAAAACTTTTTTTTTCCCCCAACTTTTTTTTCCCCTCTCAATCAATGTTTCTTTGGTAATCTGCCCCACAAAAAATGCAACATTTTCATGTTGATACACAGTAAAAAATTTTGATTAACTCCGCTTAATAGAAATCTTTAAAGCCAAACAATGAGATTATGCGTGAGATTGAATTGCTTCTTTTTGTCAATTATTTAGATGTTACTTGTGGTTCATTCTGCCTTTGGGTTGGGTCGTTTGGGTTTAGGTCATCCACGAGTCAACATACTAATTTTAAAGAAAATAATATTTTTATTTTTTAACTAATTTTTTATTTTATATGTAAATTATATTGTTATTTATACACGTTATATATTATTTTTATTATTTATATATACATATTATTTACTATTCTTATTATATTATTAAAATATGCAAAATCATAGTCATTGTGTATATTTATATTATTATTATAATAGAGTTTATATATATTAGCATGACTTTTCATAATTTATATTTATATTTTGTCATAAAATGTATGTATTAAATAAGTATTTTAGGGTGTAAGGTTTTTGGACTTGAGACTTTATTATAAAAACTTTCCAAAAAGGCACAAAAGGAGTTTAAAGCTTTTATTATTATTATTTTAAGTTTTTAAGGCTAACATGGTTATTAAAATTCTAAAGTCAATTCACTGTAACTCCTAGTTCTAAGACATTTAGAGATACGCACACTCATCCTATCATGGTATCCTATTGTACCTAACGTTAATTAATTAGTTACCTATATGACCGATTCATTTTTCACTTTTCATGTTCTTTCCCTGTCCAATTTATGTATCATTGTTGAAGCAAGCACTTAAACTTGTTTGCCACCCTTCTTCTCTTCTGTTGCTATTCATGAGTTTCAAAACTAGATTTGGAGCATCTCTCGAGAACCCACCGAACTTGACTCTCTTAATGTATTTCTTGATATATTTTGCCTTTTCATTGGTACAAGCTCTTATCTTTCTGAGCTCATTTGTCAGTATTAACATGTTAATTTTTTTTCTTGTTTATCTGTCAGAGTTAAGGGGTTTGAAGAAATTAGAAATGCTAGATTTGAGTTCCAATGGATTTTCCGGAAACGTTTTACATTCTCTTGGCAACATGACTTCACTTAAGGCTCTATCTTTGGCTCACAACAATCTTAATGGATCTTTTACCCAACATGGTAGTCACTAACATTTCCTCAATATTCAAATTTAGTTATTATATCTCGTATATCATAATAAATAATAAAAATTCTACTATATTCTATTATTGCAGGCTTATGTTATTTGAAGAACCTTCAAATGTTGCTTCTTAACTACAATAATTTAAGTGGAACTATTCCACTTTGTCTTAACAATTTGACATCCCTTAAATTCTTAGACTTGTCATTTAACAAACTTGAAGGGGATATCTCATCTTCTTTAACTTTTAATCTCAAAGACCTCAAGCACATTGATTTGAGAGATAACCTTTTTGAAGGTTTATTCTCTTTTTATTCAATTGCCAACTTCACAAACCTTGAAGTGCTGATGTTATCAAGCCCTAACCACAAGCTAGAGGTAGAAACTCAGTATTCACATGATTGGATACCTACATTTCAACTCAAGGTTCTCGTAATATCAAATTGCAAATTTTACAATATTCCTCACTTTCTTACTCACCAAACTAACCTGAGAACTGTAGATCTCTCCCATAATAACCTAATTGGAAGTTTCCCCATTTGGTTGCTTGAAAACAATATGAAATTGGAATTCCTAAGTCTTAGAAATAACTCCTTCATGGGTCAGTTCCATTTATCCTCCAACTCTAGCTTTGTGATGGGCCACATTGATATATCATACAATCACCTCCACGGGGAACTTCAACCAGATATTGGCCATTTGTTTTCTAAAGCACAAACACTTAATCTTTCCGCAAATGCCTTTGAAGGTTACATTCCATTCTCAATTGGCCACATGCCAAAGCTGGGGAATTTAGATCTATCCAACAACAGGTTTATTGGAGAACTTGTCACTACGTTGTCAGGACTAGCAAATTTCTCTAATTTGGAAATTTTGGCAGCTTCAAACAACAAATTGCATGGCCAAATACCAAATTCCATTAATATCACTTCATTACAGACCTTGCAACTAAGTGGAAATCAAATTACAGGCAATCTGTCGAGTTGGATCTCACGCTATCCAAGCTTACAGTACTTAGATATCAGTGACAACCAAATAACAGGAGAGATTTCTCCCTCCATTGGCAATCTGACATATATTTTTGGAGGAATTACACTAAACATGGCAAGTAATGAGCTTGAAGGCAGAATTCCATGTGAACTGGCTAGGCTTGAGTTGGTTTATTTGGACCTTTCGAATAACTCTCTTGCGGGCCCTATTCCATCTTGCTTCAATTTGTCATCTTTGAAGCATTTCAATTTGGAAGGAAATAGGCTGATTGGCTCAATTCCGGAAACATTGCTCAATTCTTCTACCGTTGAGACTCTAAACATTGGAAATAATCTTTTGTCTGGTCGTATTCCATCCTTAATCGGGGCTTTATCGAACTTGAGGGTTCTTCTTCTAGGCCAAAATTCTCTAGGGGGTTTGATACCAAATCAACTGTGTCAGCTGAATAAACTTGGCATCCTGGATCTCTCACATAACTTGTTTTCTGGACCCATACCTCATTGTTTCGGGAACATCTCTTTTGGAAAATCAGCTTTATCTAATTTTGCATACCAAATATCGACGTTTCCTTTAAATGACGTGCGATACTATGATGAAATTGTGGGCAATCCACTGGATATGTTCTCCCGACTTTTGCCCTCATTTGTTCAGCATGTGCAACCAGTGCAAGTTACGTTTGTGACAAAAAGAAGACTCAGCATATATGAAGGTAGCATTCTTGAATTAATGTCTGGATTGGATTTATCTTGCAACCAACTAACAGGGGAAATACCAGCAGAGTTTGGAAATTTAAGTTCGATCCATGGATTGAACTTGTCTCACAATCAGTTGACAGGCTCCATTCCGACAACTTTCGCAAAACTTAGAGAGATAGAGAGTCTGGACCTTTCTCACAATGAATTGAGTGGACAAATTCCATCGGAACTAACCAGCCTTACCTTTCTATCATCATTCAATGTAGCATACAATAACTTATCTGGAAGGCTTCCAGACATGGACAAGCAGTTTGGGACATTTGACAGCCAAAGCTATGAAGGAAATCCATTTCTTTGCGGACCTCCATTAGCCAGTTGCAATGTCGTTCCTAACATACCAGAATTGGCACCACCCAATACGGATGTAAGTGAAGAAAAATGGTATCACATTGATCCTGTGTCCTTCATTGCAAGCTTCATAGCAGCCTACCTCGTATCCCTGGTGGCCTTTGCATTAGTACTTTACATCAACCCTGGCCGGCGACGGAGGTTGTTCTTGTTCATTGAGAATCTCATAGATGAATGCTATTTCCTTCTTTTCTATACCGTTCCCAAATTATTTGTTGTGTTATAGAGGTAGTCATGTTGTGTGTCTTATTATTGGATGTGTAGGTCTTTGATGCACATTTTTTCTCTCTTTGTTGCCTGTTATCTTTTATAAATACAAAATAAGTATTTACTCTAAACATATGTAAAAATAAAAGATTTAATCTAATTTATCTACATGTATTATTTTCAGTTGGTTGAAATGTCAAACAAGCATTGTTGTGTTATTTTAATTGGATATAGGTTTTTAATCATGATTGTAGGTTGGTTTTATTTAAGGTTAACGATGGTTTTGTTCTGAAAATAACACCTAATGATATTGTTTATATTCAACAATCATATATTACATTACACCAATAAACAAGCCACAAACAATTCTCGTTGGTGAAGTTGGATTTTTTTGGTCTCTTTCTTTATTCCTAAAGTGCCTCTAAATGCTTCACTGATCATTCATTTTCCTCTGCCAAAATAGTTTTTCCTTGTTTGTCAAGCCATCAATTTAAGTCAGCTAACAAAAGAAATACCGAAAGAGCTGGGAAATTTAAGTCAGATTTGTGCTTTGAACCTATCTCACAATAAGTTAGACAGCTTTTATTCCAATAACTTTTGCAAGACTTGGAGTGATAGAGAGCTTAGACCTTTCCCATAACAAATTGAGTGGACAAATTCCACCAGAACTCATTGGTCTTATTTTTCTATCATACTTCAGTGTGGCATATAATAATTTATCTGGGAGGCTTCTAAACATGGATTGGCAATTTCAGACATTTGACAGCAAAAGCTATGAAGGCAATTCATTTCTTTGCGGACGTCCATTAGCCAGTTAACAATGTCATTCATGACATACCACAATTGCCGCCATCTAATACTGATGCGATTGAAGTAAAATGGTATGCAATTGATCCTGTGTCTTTCATTGCAAGCTATGTCGTATCCCTGGTGGCCTTTGCATTAGTACTTTATATTAGCCCTGACTGGGCGACAAAGGTTGTTCATGTTCATTGAAAATCTCATAGAAAAATGCTATTTCCTGGTTTCCAGATTACTTGCTGCATTATATAGGTCGCCATGTTGTTTGTCTTACTATTGAACATGTAGTTCTTTAATACACCTTTTTCCTCTCTTTGTTGCATGTCATGTTTTTATGAATAAAAAATAAGACTTGATTGGAACGTTACTCCATACAACACTCTATGGCTTCATTTTCACTAGACATAACTACTACTGTCTTTTTCTCAATTTCTTTTTTTTTTAAGTTTTATATTCTCTTTTGAAAAACTCAGAGTTTACATTAAAATATGAACATCAATTCTATTCCATAAACATTAAAAAATAAAAAATTAATCGCTATAAAAACTTGTAATTTATAAATTATAACTCAATTTTTAAATAGCATCTTGATATTATAATTAGTAAAAAAATCTTTCTAATTTACAAAATCAGATCTATTATATTAACAAAAAACCCTCTTTGTATCAAAAATTTTTTGTGATTTTGTTAGGTTAAGTAGGAAGAGCATATTTATGATGAAAATGGGCTTAAGCATTAGAGACGTACTATAAGTCAAGTCTTGAACGCCCTTTTTTAAGGAAATGTTTTCCTTAATTTCTTTCTTACAAATCATATACACGTTCTGAAAAAATATAAATTTTTATTAAGTCATAAACATCAATTCCCTTTAAGTTAAGTTTATTTTGGAAAATAAAATAAAAAAATAAAAAAATAATTGTTATAAGAAGTTTCATCTTTCAAATTACAACAAGCATCATTCTTATTTTACAATTGGTGAAAAAAATATTCCTAATGTGAAAAATAAACCCCATTACATTTGCATCAACGGCCCCTTTATGTCTACTTTTCAAGATTTCATTAAGTTACATAAAAATGTAAAACCTTTTTTTTTGGTAAAAAAACATTTTTGTACCTTTTTCCATTTTTTCTGGCTTGATTAGCATGGTTACACTACATTTTCCTCTATTATTGTATTCTCATTTATTTTGTAGTTAATAAATAAAGAAGTTAATTAATATTCTGTTTTCAATTTATCAAGACCGTTAGAAATTTTTAATTTTTCTACTTAGCAACTTCTCTGTAATTCTAATTATTTTTATTTAATATATTTTAAACTTATATAATAATTGAAATAAACTATTTTAATTTTTTGGATGTTATTTCATGGGGCAGGATATGCTACGGCTTACAACCATAAGAAAGAATAATTGCTTGTTTCTTCTAACGTAATAGGGAAAGAAAAAGAAGAAGGACACGCTACAAAAAAGGAATCGTATGAAACCGCATGAGTTCTCTAAAAGAGTACAGTACAGACGGATGCTCACCCGCATTAAAAAGTAGCAGGATAATTAAAAAATGAGATATCCATCACCCCAAAGCATTGATTTGATAAATTAGAATTTATTTTTTAAATAGTATTTTTATTTTATAATTGACAAAAAATATTTAAAATTTATAAAATAAAATTCATTATATTTATTTTAAATTTTTTATATTAATAACTTTCATGATTTTGTTGAGTTAAATAATAAAAACAAAATTTTGAAAACATAAGCTTGAGAAAATTAGACATAATATGGGTCAAAGTCGTGGATATACTTCAAAAATAAAAAATGTTAAAAGTCATGAATGTGTTTTAAAAAATAAAAAAGATATAAGTCAAGTCTTCTTTTCAAGTCTTCCAAAACCCAGGTTTTCATTATAAGATCCGAATCAACTTGATCGTCCATAGTTCTTTGTATGTCAAGTAGCTCTACCTATTCTAACGTGATATTTCTATGCAATTTAATGGCTTTTATTAAAGTCTAATAACGGCATTACTAGATTTATAACTAAATGCAAAATTCGTGATATATTTAACAAGCAAAAATAGTTCAAGTTAGATTTAGAAATTTTGGAAAATTCATAAATTTTTTGGGTATTAACCTTTACAATTATTAAAGTATTTAGTAGTTGGTATTTGTCATTTGCAATTAAACATTTTTTTAACGAGGTTAAACATCACTAACGTCCAAATGCTTTTTATTAGGTTCAAAGTAAAAATAAAAATAACTCTTAACATTAAAAATTTTGTAAAGAAAATTAATTGTCCTAGACATGTTTAACAAGAAAAAAATAGAGGACGCTGCAAATCTTGCTAAACATTACTTACCTTACTATAAGTTAAGTTTTCTACATATATCTCGCAAACGATATGTAATATAACTAATAAAATTCGAATCTGAACAAATATGATATTGAATTATTTTGAAAAAAAGAATCATAAAAGTTTATCACCAAAATTTGCTTATCCCATTAAATTTATTAGTATACCGCATGTATATTTTTTAACCACACAATTTTTTTTTTTAATTTTATAAGTAGTAATGAAATGCTAATAAATGAGTTACAAAGACTTTTCTTCTCTTCTAAATTGTGCCTACCGACTAACTACACCGATGTAACAATTGCTTTTCCTCTGTTTCTGGAAATTTTCTAAGGAAAATTTTCCCTCACTTTCTTCTTTTAAAGTCTTCCTCGTGCTTACGAAAAATTCAAGTTTGCGTTAGAATATGAACATTGATTCCATCTTCCATACTTTTGACCAAGGTCATCGTTGAATGCTAACATAAAAAATG
Source organism: Ceriops decandra (assembly GCA_020615895.1). Lineage (NCBI taxonomy): Eukaryota > Viridiplantae > Streptophyta > Magnoliopsida > Malpighiales > Rhizophoraceae > Ceriops > Ceriops decandra. The sequence goes on along the minus strand of JAHLGO010018112.1, from coordinate 28,738 downwards.
AGACATTAATTATTATAAAAGGTTACGTTTATCAAATTACAACTTATTTTTATAAACAATTTTTTATTTTGTAATTAAAGAAAAAATATTTCAAATTTACTAAATAAACCCCATTATATTTACATGAATACCTTCTTTATATCGATAATTTTTATGATTTCATTAGATTCAATAGTAACAACATATTAAAAAAAAAAAGGCATGAGTGTGTGGATGTGTTAGATTTTAATATATAATAGATTTACCTTAATTTAAAATTTTAACTTGAAAATTTACATGAAACTAATATAATATAATTCATAAAAATAAGTTATTACCTTTTATCTTTTTTATTCAATACATAAAGAAATAGATTTGAATGTGAGTATATGTTAAATTTTCATCTATAATAGATTTACTTTAATTTAAATTTTGAGTTGAATATTTACTAACTATTGATATTTTATAATTCATAAAAATTTATTATTTATTTATTATGTATTTCTTTAAGTAAATAGATAGTTATTTCATTAACCACAATTTCTTTTTAGGTGTTCTCTTTTTGTTTTTTCAATCAATTGCGTCGGGAAGTGTCCTCAAGACCTTTGAGTTTTGGAGATCCCTGCGGTAACAAAGACTGCTTCATTATTACTCACGTAACTAATAATGCACATATAGTTGACTATGGCATTAAAAAGTTGACTCCCTTTCATACGTATGCTGCTCTATATATATGTGTTGTGTGAGACAGAGGGAAATTAGAATAGCAATCCGAAAAGGAGTCATTTCGATTTTTATTTCGTTCTTTGTTGCATGCCAATGGAGTATCGATTCACTAGAAAACATTACTGTTTTTGGGTTTTGATTCATGTGGCGTTTGTAGGTGTTCTTGAGAGTTGTTTAGAGGAAGAGAAGTTGGGTCTATTAAGCATCAAGGACCACTTTAAGCTAAACTTTGATAATGAATATCGATGGTACGCTAATGAAACCTCTGCTTCGTGGACTGATGATCCAGTGGCTGACTGCTGCAGCTGGGATGGAGTCAGCTGTAATAACGCTACTATGGTTACTCAACTGTCTTTGAGGGCTAGGCCTGTACAACCGGTTCGACTCGAGTCAAACGCTTCTGAATATGTCCTGGTTTACTCATTTTAAGGAGCTTAACTTATCGGAGAATGACTTGACTGATTGCGATCAGAATTATGGTACATAACATTCAATAACTTTAATATTTTTTTTTATTTTGTTTTGTTCATCTTATCTCAATCAATTTTACTCTGCATCACAAAAACGCAATATTTTGAAGATGACATACGGTAAAAAATTTAATTAACTCTACTTCGTTTAACTCTTTAAAGTCAAACAATGAGATTATGTTTGAGATTAAATTACTTTGTCACATACGCCTTGCTTGCTTGGCAAGACCATCTTTTATAATATACATATTATATCGTGAATAACTCACACGTAGCCATGCCTATCTGCATATATCTCCAACTACATGTCCAAAAATTAATCGGGGCTCATACCCCAAAAATTATAACTAGTCTCACCATTTTGAAAGAAACATTTTATCTTTACTCATAAATTTAACTGAGAATCAAGCTAAATGGTATCCATCCAGAAATTTTCATCTACACACATTTAATTTTACATGAATTGTTTTTCTTTTTTTTTTTTCTGAAAAATTATAGTTACAATATCCTGTTAAAATATTAGGGGAACAGCAATTATACACGTTATACTTCTAGTGTCTCTTCATCGTAGCTTTTGGGATAATGGAAATTTTTCCATCCCAGGAAGGCATCATAAGTCTCTCAGGTTTCTACATTTTGGGCAGAATTAGCTTCTTTGTAAAACTTAGAACAATCGGATCTAAGTTGGAATCCACTTAATGGTACTAAAATTATCCTCCAAGTCTTGTCTTGGAATTCCAATCCAAGAAATGAGAAAGCAAAGTATGCCAGAATAAAGGACATGCCTCTACTTTCCAATTCAAAGTATTTCTAAACATAAGATATATTAGTAACTTATCCTATTCTGTATCATTTTATACGATAAAGTATCCAATATTCTTCTATCACAAAATATAATTTTTGGTGTAAAGTTTTTAGACACGAGACTTTATTATAAGAACTTTTCAAAGGATCAATTGAGGAAAAAAAAAAAGGAGTTAAAAGTTTTATTTTTTTTATTTCTGTATTATAGTTTTTAATACTAGAAAACTTATTAAAACTCCAAATTAAAAACATGTAAGTTCTTTAGGAATCCTAATTTTATGACTATTATTCTAAGTGGTACATAGACTCATCCTATATAACTAATTTAGTTTTCTTATTTTATGTTCTTTCCTAATCTAATTTATGTAATTATTGTTGAAGCAAAATTAAATTTAGAACATATTTTGATTTTTTTAATAATATGTGATAATATCAATTTCTTTTTATATTTATAATTTTGAATAAAATAAAGATACAAGAAAAAAATAGTAGGAGTAGAACAAAAATTTTGAGTAATACAATAATATAAAATTTAATTAAAATTTTCATAAGTTTTGTTATTTAGCAATCAAAAGATTTATTTCTTATTTTTTTAGGGTCATAAGTTGCCTGCTAGGCTGAACTTTAAAGGTATTGAACATGTTTAATTGGACTACTCGTTTAAGTCATTTTAGGCTGTGTTACTTGTAATTCATCAACATTCAAACTAAATTTGGGTTTGGGGGTTTGGGACTTTTGGATTTAAGCGAGTTTAGGTCACTTACAGGACAACATGATAATTTTTAAGAAAATAATTTTTAAATTTTATTGTCATTTATGCACATTATATATTATAGATTAAATTATATATTATTGTTATTATTTATATATACTATAATATTATTATTATTATTATTATTATTAAATTCGTGAAATTATTTTTAAAAATATTTTATATATTAATTTATATCAAACCTATAGAAACTTATTATAAACATTATGTATAGTAATATTATTTATTATATAATATTATTAGAATAAAGAACAGTATTTTTATTATGTAACTTATAATTCAATGGACCTCCTAATGAACATAAAAAAAAGTACTAATTCATTAACATGCTACTTTATAATTCATATTTTTATTTTGACATAAAATGTATGTATGTATGTATTAAATAGGAGTTTTAAGGTATACAATTTTTGGACTTGAGGATTTAACCATATAAACTTTCCAAAGGATTCATTGAGGCACAAAAGCAATTAGAAAAAAAGTATCAATTTATTATTTTCCTATATAATTCTTATTAAAATTTTAAATTTTAAATTTTGTTACTTTTAATCTTAAAAGTATATAAACTCATCTTATCATGATATTGTGTTTTATGTAATACTAATTAATTAACTGCTTATATGATTTTTTTTATTCACATTTTTAAATTTTTAATTTATTTGGTAGAATTTAAAAGTTTGAAGAAATTGAAAGTCTTAGATTTGAGTATGAATAAATTTTTTGGCAATATTTTCCATTATTTTCGTAGTACGACTTTAGTTAAGATTTTATCTTTAGTTGGCAACAATCTTAATAGATCTTTAATCCAAGAAGTTAGTTATTAATATTTTGTCCATGCTCAAATTTAGGTATTATATCTCTTATGTCATGGTAAATGATAGAAATTTTACCACATTTTATTATTGAAAGCTTATATGAATTAAAGAACCATCATAAGTTGTATCTCAGAGATAATAATTTAAGTGGAACTATTCCACCTAGGCAATTGGACATTTTTGAGGTTCTTAGACTTACCATTAAATAGACTTAAAGGAAATATCTCATCCCTTTTTAATCTTAAACACCTCAAGTTTATTAACCTAAGAGAGAATCTTCGAGAGGGCCTATTCTCTTATTACTTAATTGCCAACTTAACACACCTTGAAGCATTAAAATTATCAAACCTTGAGGTCTAAACTCAGTATTCACGTGACTGGCAACCCACATTTCAACTCAAGGTTCTTGTGATACAAAACTGTAAATTACAAAGTATTCTTCAGTTTCTTATATTAAATTAATTAACATGAGTGATCTATGTTATTTAAAGTATGACCCAAAATAAAAGGCCTAATATAATGGTTGGTTAGGCATAACGGTAATTTGGGTCATCGGGTTTAAAATCCCTCCACTCTCCCTATTAAGGATAACCATTACAGGAAGAAAAGTATCTTCTTATTTAAGATAACCATTACAAAAGAGGAAGATTTTCCTATTAAGGTCACAATTACAAGAAAAGGAATAATGTGTATATATATATATATATATACTATTAAGGACTTTTCCTGTAAAGAATAGAAAGGGAAGAGTAGGAGAAAAGGGAAAAGCGTTCAAGAACGAAACGTAAAGAGAATTCTCATCTTCGTTATGGGACATCAGCATAATGGACAACGGTATGTTGATTTCATTACAGTTTTATTACTAGTATTCGCATAAAGAAAATATCCTGCATTATAGAAATAGAATTTCATAAAGAGAAATTCTAGAAAAGTTCCAACAATTGGTATCAGAGTGGGTCTGCGAATACTATAATTTATTTTCTTTTTACTTATTTGCGCTGTACAGTGTTTTATTTTATTTGTTTGCGTATAATGGACAACGCGGAGTACAAAACAAATATTTTGGTTTCTTTCTATTTGCTGCGTTTAATGGATAACAACGACAACCGACGTTGAAAGGAAAAAGGAAAGCCAACACGAGGACTGTAAACCGTCGGACCCAAACAGATCTGGGTATGGCAGATTGGCCTCACCGTGAAGGCTGTGCTTCCAGGTACAGCTGCCGACTCGAATGGATTTGGGTATGGCTGAGGTTCTGGGAACCACCGGAGACATGGATCGAGTGTGGATCCAGTTAAAGCTGTGCTTCTGGGTACAGCCACCGACTTGAACGGATCTGGGTATGGCTAAGGTTTTGGGAACCGCCGGAGACACGGATCGAATGTGGATTTGGTGAAAGCTGTGCTTCCGGGTACAGCCGCCAACCCGAACGGATCTGGGTATGGTTGAGGTTCTGGGAACCCCCGGAGACACGGATCGAGTGTGAATCTGGAGAAAGCTATGCTTCCGGGCACGACCGAGACCCAAATCAATTTGGGTATGAAGGGACAACCTGTGTTTCCGTTGACGGTGGGAGACCCGAATTGGTTTGGTTTTCTCCTGGGAATGGCTAGAGACATAGATCGGTCTGGTCTAGCGGGTATGGCAGAACTTGGTTGGTTGTGGGGTGTGTGCTAGTCGCTCTATTGTGCGACGGGGTTTACCGGTGTGGGATGTGCGCCAGCTGTTGAACTCTGTGCCACAGGGCTTCGTCGACCCATCATGGGCAACGCCTAGAGGCAGCACACAGGCGACACCCACAGTACTGTGCTGCTGCCTTCGTGGGTGGCTCGACCGAAGGTAGCATGTAGGCGATGCCCGCAGTACGGTGGTGCTACAATCGTAGGTCACTAGGCCGAAGGCAGCATGCGAGTGATGCCCGCAGTATGGTGGTGCTACAATCGTAGGTCACTAGGCCCAAGGCAGCATGCAGGCGACGCCCGTAGCACAGTGGTGCTGCCATTATGGGTCCCTTCGCCGAAAGCAGCACGCAGTGTGCCACCTGCAGTATGGTGGTGCTGCGGGTCCTCAACCGGCAGTGGAGAAGAAATTTTTCAAATAGATGCCACCATGTAAAAGGGACCAGTTACTGGAACAGTATGCCAACGCGAACGGTGTTAACTCCTACATAAAGGATAATTCAAATCTTTGTATTTGAAGATTTTAAAAGTTTATTGAGTTTAGTTACCAAAGTGGCCTGTCTTGAAAGGATTTGAATAGTTGATTGTGAATTTCAAATTGTTCATTTTTTGAATGCTAATAAAATGTTTAAAATGAACAATTGTGGTTATTAATTATAAAGCTAGGAGATCATCCAAAGATGAATCATTGCTTGTAATTAATGACACTAAAGGGGATTGATTGATATACTAGGTAAATGTAATTGTATATCCAAAGATAACATTCATGTTAACTCTAGTACGATTGATTGATCTATTAAAGTATATTTAAATTAGCATCATTATTGATTAAAGTTATGTATTTGAGGATCACTCAAAGGTAAACTCAAATATATGATTAAAGTTTGTAGTATATGTATCTGAATCCATTAGAGTTTAGTTAAAGCATTAACGTGTAAATTTGGATTATGTTTGTAGCTTCCAATAATGTATTCGCCTTAGGCAATTTGATGATCAAATTCATTGGGCTGAACTATGCAGAATAGTCTGAGCATATTTAGTTTCATTTAGGTGTTTTGAACTTGGACTTAGTAGTCATTTCGGATGAAAAACCTGTAGTCATTACTAGGACCAGTACAGAATCTGATATGTCTTGTCATGAGGCTTGGGTACCAATAGGTTGAGTTTGAATTTGATGCGAATGATGATAACTGAAAATGTAAAGCCATCGATGCTTAAGACGGAAAATGCTAGGGAATTTATGATGAGAATTAAGGAATATTCTCAATCAAAAATAACTAATAAATCCATTGTAGGAACCATAACGAGTGAGCTGACGACCAAGAAATTTGATTGGTTACAGCCCATTCATGATCATGTGACCAGTATGACTAATCTAGTAGTAAGGTTGAAAACAATGGGCATAGATGTGAGTAAATCCTTTTTGGTTCAATTCATCATAAACTCACTACCTCCTGAATTTGGCTAGTTTTAAGTGAATTATAACACTATTAAAGAGAAATGGAACTTTCAGGAAATTAAGACCATGTTAATTCAGGAGGAAAGGAGATTAAAGAAGATGAAGGATCACTCTATTCATTTTATCGTTCGTAATGATGCTAGTGGTAGCAAGTCTAAACCACATAAGAAAAGTAAGAAGAAGGACAAAGTCCCTATGAAAGTCACTAGAGGTCAAATCCAAAAGGATCAGAAGTGCTTCTTTTGCAAAAGGATGGGTCACTTTAAGAATGATTGTCCAAAAAGAAAGGCTTGGTTTGAAAAGAAAAGTATGTACTATATATCATTATGTTTTGAATCAAATATAATTGAAGTGCCCAATAATACTTGGTGGTTAGACTCTGGAGCTACTATTTATGTGTCACATATTATACAGGGATTCCTTTCAATCTAGCCCATAACAGGAACTGAGAAGTTCCTTCACATGGGAAATAGAATGAAGGCATGAATAGAAGGAATTAAGACGTACAAATTGATCTTTGACACTAAGCGTCACCTGGATCTAGAAAAGTGTCTCTATGTTCCTGAATGTGCTAGAAATTTAGTTTCTGTTGCAAAGTTAGATGAAGTGGGATTTAACCTTAAGATTGGAAACGGTGCATTTTCATTGTATAGACATTCATACTATTATGTATCTGGTACTTTGATTGATAATTTGTACCGTTTTAATCTTGATGCTATGTATGCTGATTCCATATTTCATATTGAGCATAGTATAGGTAACAAACATAATATGCATGATGAAAGTTCTGCTTTCCTATGGCATCAAAGATTGGGTCATATATCCAAAGAAAGGATATTGAGGTTGGTGAAAGGTGAGGTCTTGCCTCAATTGAATTTTACTAATTGGGATATATGTGTTAATTGTATAAAAGGAAAACAAACAAGATATACATCAAAGAACCCAGCCATGAGAAGCAATGAGCCTTTAGAATTGATACATATTGATATTTGTGGCCCATTTGATATCCCAACATGGGGTGATGAGAAATATTTCATCATATTTATATATGACTACTCACGGTATTGTTACTTGTATCTACTGCATGAAATGTCCTAGTCAGTATACATCCTAGAGGTGTTTATTAATGAAGTGGAAAGACAGTTAGATATAAAAGAAAAAGTGATTAAGTTAGACAGGGGTGGTGAATATTATGAAAAATTTAATGAAATTGGACAATGTCCTGGTCCATTTGCAAAACTTCTTGAAAATTGAGACATATGTACACAATATACAATGCTTAGTACACCACAACAGAATAGTGTAGCAAAAAGGTGGAATAACACACTTATGGATATGGTTAAGAGCATTTTGAATTACAGTACTGTACCTTTATCCTTGTGGATGCATGCATTAAGAACTGCTACATATTTGCTGAACAAGGTTCCTAGTAAGGCTGTCCCTAAGACTCCTTACGAGTTATGGACAGGAAGGAAACCTAGTTTGAGACACCTTCATGTTTGTGATTGTTCAGCAGAAGTAAGGATATATAATCCACATGAAGGAAAACTTGATGCAAAAACCATTAGTGGTTACTTCATTAGCTATCTTGAAAAGTCCAAAGAGTATAGGTTCTATTGTCCTAACCATAGTACTAGAATAGTTGAGTCTGGTAATGCTCAATTCATTAAAAATGGCCAGTTCAATAGGAGTGGGGAATCATGAAAGGTGGATATTAAAGAATTACAAAATGAAAGATCCATAGTGAGTACTCCTACTTAGGTTGGTATCCCCACACCCAGTGTTTCTACTTAAGTTGTTGTTCCTTTTGTTTTACGTGATATGCAAGGACAACAAATTGATACTCAAAACACGCAAAGTGAACACATAAGAAATGAACCAAGCGACAATGTGCAATTTACAAATGAACAAGTGATACTACAAGAAATGGCATTACGAAGGTCTACAAGACAGAAAAGGCCAGCTGTTTCAAATGATTATATGGTTTACTCACTTGAACATGAATAGGAATTGAGCATTGATAAAGATCCAGTCTCATTCAAATAAGTCATGGAATGTAATGATTCTGAAAAGTAGTTCAATGCCATGAAGGAAGAGATGAAATCGATGGATGTTAACCAAGTCTAGGAACTAGTAGAGTTACTTGAAGGATCAAAACGAGTTGGTCGTAAGTGGGTCTTCAAGACCAAGCAAAACTCAAAAGGTAACATCGAAAGGTATAAGGTCAGACTTGTTGCCAAAGGTTTCACTTAAAGGGATGGTGTTGACTATAAAGAGACTTTCTCTTCAATCTCTAAGAAAGAATCCTTAAGAATTATTATGACTTTAGTGGCTTATAATGATCTAGAGCTCCACCAAATGGATGTAAAGATCACCTTTCTGAATGGTGACTTGGAAAAGGAAGTGTATATGGAGCAACCTGAAGGTTTCATCACCTCCGGGCAAGAAAATTTGGTGTGTAAATTAAGGAAATCGATATATGGAATGAAACAAGTCTCTCGACAATGGTATATTAAGTTTAATAATAACATTACGTCATACAGTTTTGTAGAGAACACTGTTGATCGGTGTATCTATATGAAGGTTAGTGGGAGCAAGTTCATTATATTAGTCATATATGTCGATGACATTCTTTTGGCTACTAATGACATAGGTTTGTTACATGATGTAAAGAAATTTCTCTCTAAAACTTTTGAAATAAGAGATATGAATGAGGCATCCTATGCAATAAGAATAGAGATATTCCATGATAGATCACAAGGATTGTTAGGATTGTCTCAAAAAGGCTATATCGATAAAGTATTAGAGAGATTTAGAATGAAAAATTGCTCAACAGGAATAGTTCCAATTCAGAAAGGGGACAAGTTCAGTGAATTGCAATGTCTAAAGAATGATTTGGTACAGAAAATGATGGAATCAATTCCTTAGGCATCACTAGTTGGAAGCTTGATGTATGCGCAAACATGTACTTGGACAGACATCAGTTTCGTTATTGGAATGTTAGGCTGATATCAAAGTAATCCTGGAATAGATCATTGAAAAGCCGAAAAGAGAGTACTTAGGTACTTATAAGGCACCAAAGATTATATGCTTACTTATAAAAGACCAAGTCATCTTGAAGTAGTAAGCTACTCAGATTCAAATTATGTTGGATATGTAGACTTGAGGAAATCTACATTTGGTTACATGTTTCTACTAGATGGAGGAGCAGTTTCATGGAAAAGTGGGAAGCAGTCTGTCATTGCTACTTCCATTCTTGAGGCTGAATTTGTAACATGTTTTGAGGCTATTATTCATGCATTATGGTTATGGAATTTTATCTTAAGGCTTGGTTTGGTCGACAGTATAGAAAAGCAGTTAAGAATTTACTGTGATAATTTCGAAGTTGTTTTCTTCTCTAAGAATGATAAGTATTCTAAAGGTGACATATAGATTTAAAATACCTATCTGTTAAGGAAGAAGTGCAAAACCATAGAGTATTCATTAAACATATTGGTATTGAATTGATGATAGAGGACCCGTTAATTAAAGGTTTGCCACCGAAAACATTTACCAGACATGTTGAACGGATGGGCATTTTGGACAAGTCTTCATTCTCTTGAAAGCTAATATTTATGTTGCTCATATCATTGTGAAACTTATGAATTCAATTAAGGTCATGGTTTTACTTGTGCTTTGTTATCTCTATTTAGTTGTATACAATTATAATTTATGAGATAACTAATAACATATATGGAAATGATAATTTAAAGTTTTAATATTTGTCAGGAAGGTTATTATGAATTATGATGATTATGTGATACATGGAAGGAATCATGTCGCTAAAAGATGTGTGACCACCATGATCCAATCATTTTAATTCAATCAAGTATTGTGATTTGATGATCTTTAAGGATTATGGCACTTATTTGTTATTGATTCATCAAGTCATAACATGGGCTAAATGGGAGATTGTTAAATTAATTAACATGAGTGGCTCATGTTATTTAAAGTATAACCCAAAATAAAAGGCATAATATGATAGTCGATTAGGCATAATGGTAATTTGGGTCATCAGGTTTAAAATCCCTTTACTCTTCCTATTAAGAATAACCGTTATAGGAAGAGAAGTATCTTCCTATTTAAGATAACCATTACAGAAGAGGAGGATTTTCCTATTAAGGTAACAGTTATAGGAAAAGGAATAATGTATATATATATATATATATATACTATTAGGAACTTTTCCTGTTCTCAACCATCAGAGAGAAAATGTAAAGAATAGAAAGGGAAGAGTAGGAGAAAAGGGAAAAGCGTTTAGGAACAAAACGTAAAGAGAATTCTCATTTTTGTTGCGGGACATCAGCATAATGGACAACGGTATATTGATTTCATTACAGTTTTATTGCTAGTATTTGTATAAAGAAATGATCTTACATTATAAAAATAGAATTTCATAAAGAGAAACTCTAAAAAAGTTCCAACATCTTACTCACCAAACTAACTTGAAACTCGTGGATCTCTCTCATAATAACTTAACTGGAACCTTTCCCATCTGGTTACCTGAAAACAATAAGAAATTGGAGTTCCTTATTCTTAGAAATAACTCTTTCATGGGTCAATTCCATTTATCCTCCAACTCCAGCCTTGTGATGGGCCACATAGATATATCAAACAATCGCCTCCACGAGGAACTTCAACCTGATGTTGGCAATTTGTTTTCAAGAGCACAATCACTTAATCTTTCCACAAATGCCTTCGAAGGTCGCATTCCATCCTCAATTGGCCATATGCCAAAATTGATACATTTAGATCTATCCAGCAATAGGTTTTTAGGAGAAATTTCCACTACTTTGGTAGGACTAGCAAATTTCTCCAAGTTGATAACTTTGGTAGCTTCAAACAACAAATTACATGGCCAAATACCAGATGCCATTTATATGACTTCATTATGGGCCTTGCAACTCAGTGGAAATCAGATTACGAGCAATCTATCAAGTTGGATCTCACACTATCCAAGCTTAATGTGCTTAGATATCAATGATAACCACATAGCAAGTGAGATTCCACCCTCTACTGGTAATATGTCATTATCTGGTCTAAACGTGGCAGGTAATAAGCTTGAAGGCAAAATTCCATTTGTACTAGTGTCGTATTATTTGGACCTTTCCAACAACTCTTTTTCAGGCATTATTCCATCATGCTTCAATTCGTCATATTTAGTGTATTTAAATTTGGGAGGAAATAGACTCACTGGCCCAATTCCGAAAACATTGCTCAATTCTTTTACTCTTCATACACTAAACATTGGAGATAATCTTTTGTTTGGTCACATTCCATCATCAATTGGGGCTTTATCAAATTTAAGGGTTCTTATTCTATGCCAAAATTCTTTGAGGGGTTTAATACCAAATTAACTTTGACAGTTGAATGAATTGGGCGTGGTGGATCTCTCACATAACTCGTTTTCAGGACCCATACCTCATTGTTTGAGTAACATCTTTTTTGGGAAGTTAACTTTATCTGATTTTGCATACCCATTTTGGTCAGAATATTTTGCACCTGAGGAAGCTATCAATTAGGAGAACTTGCACGCATTATGCTCAGGTTGTGGTTATAGTGTGAGTTGGCTTTGTGACAAAAACAATGCCCATGATATACGAAGGTACCATTCTTAATTTTGTTACCGTAAACGATAAAACGAAGAAGAAAACAACACCAAAATTTTATGTGGTTCGGTCTATATGACCTACATCTACGAGAAAAGCATAGGGAATACTCTTATTACTAGAGAGAGTGTGTTACAGGATACAAAGAGTCTGGCTTACCTCTCAAATTTCTCTTAATTCTCATAACCCTATTATGTCTATATATATATAAGGATATAAGACGAGGGCAAAATAGTAATTCTAACTCAACTGGAATATAAGGCATATTTCAATAAATCTCCACCTTGCATTGTATTCTCTAGACACACAACAAAATAAAATCCTTCTATCTCTCCTCCAAATGGCCCCTTAGGGCCAGTCAATCAAAACGAACACCAATCAAGTCCAAGCAATGCTTGAACTTGCTAGTTACAATTGGTTTCGTCAACATGTTAGCTGGATTGTCTGCAGTAGCAACCTTTTTCACTGAAATCAAACCTTGAAATATAACATCTCACAAGAAATGGTATTTGACATCAATACGGTCCTCTCATGATACACTTGATTTTTGGTCAAGTGTATAGCACTCTGATTGTCACAGAATACAGTGGTAGTTTCCTATGATAAACCCAAATCAGTGACCAAACCTTTCAACCAAATAGCTTCCTTGACTGCTTCTGCTATTGCCATGTACTCAGCTTCAGTGGTAGAAAGAGCAACTGTTGATTGCAATGTTGCCTTCCAACAAATGGCACTGCCTGAAAGAGTGAAAACATAACCAATTGTTGATTTTCTTCTGTTAAGGTCACTTGCATAGTAAGAATCCATAAAACCAGTAAACAACTTACTGCCTCTGCTGAACATCAGTCCTACATCTGTAGTGCCTCTAAGATACCGAAGTATCCATTTAACTACTTGCCAATGTGCTTTCCCAGGATTAGCCATATATCTACTAACCACACTGACTGCCTGTGAAATATCTGGATGAGTGCAAACCATAGCATACATAATACTGCCCACTGTACTAGAGTATGGAACACGTGACATATATTCCTCCTCTTCTAGGCTATTAGGTGACAAAGAGGCTGAAAGTCTGAAGTGTGATGCCAAAGGATTACTCACCAGTTTGCAACTCATCATCCCAAAATGATCAAGAACCTTCTCGATGTACCTTTTCTGTAAAAGGTGCAACTCTCTTGCTTGCTTGTCTCTGGTGATCTCCATGCCCAAAATCCTTTTTGCAGCTCCCAAATCTTTCATCTCGAAATCTCTACCAATTAGATTCTTTAAACTATTGATCTCAGATATACTTGTAGAGGCAACAAGAATATCAACGACATATAGTAGCAGATAGACAAATGATCCATCACGAAGCTTCCTATGATAGACACAACTGTTATACTCACTTCTTGAGTAACCATGGCTTACCACAAAGTTGTCAAACTTCTTATACCATTGTCTAGGAGACTACTTTAAACTGTATAGAAATTTCTTCAACCTGCAAACTTGATCCTCCTTGCCTTCACTCTTGAAACCCTCGGGTTGATCTATATAAATGACTTCCTCAAGATTGCTATGTAGAAAAGCAGTCTTGACATCAAGTTACTCCAGTTCAATATCATACATAGCAACCATAGCTAGAAGCACACGAATGGAAGTATGCTTCACAACTAGAGAAAACACCTCATTGAAGTCAATCCCTTCTTTTTGACTATAGCCCTTTACAACCATATGTGCCTTGTACCTTGCATCCTCAACTCCTGGGATTCCCTCCTTCTTCTTGAAGATCCATTTACAACCAACAGTCTTCTTATCTTTGGGAAGTTTCACTAAGTCTCAAGTCTGATTCTTATGTAGGGACTCAATTTTCTCAGTCATAGCAATACTCCACTGAGAATATTCAGCATAAGTGACAGCCTCTAAGTAGTTTCTAGGTTCATTGTACTCCACCTCTTCCACTACTACCAAACAATAAGCAAAATCTGAGTTTGAAAATCTGGCTGGTGGCTTAATAGTCCTTCTGGATCTGTCTTTGGCAATACTGTACGGCTGTGCCTGTTGAGTATCTAGAGTATCTTCATCTATTTCTAAAGTATCAACCTGAATCTATTGACATGACTTAAAAGGAATATCACTTTTAAACTCCACCTGCTACCTGGAACTCCCACTATCTTCATCATTTGGCATTAAGACTTCCTCTTTTGGATGCAGCATAGTGGATTCATCAAATGTCACATCTCTGCTGATGAGGAATTTTGGAGACATAGGGTCTGAACACCACAACCTATAACCTTTCACACCAGAAGCATAGCCAAGGAAAATGCATTTCTTAGCCCTCAGTTCAAGCTTTCCATCATTAACATGAGCATAAGCAGGACAGCCAAATATCTTCAAATCAGAATAATCTGTAGGTTTGCCTGACCACACCTATTCAGGTGTCTTACACTCAATAGAAATACAAGGAGATCGATTTACCAACTAACAAGCTGTATTAACTACTTCTGCCCAAAACTACTTGCCCAAACCTACATTAGATAACAGACATCTAGCTTTCTCTATCAAAGTCCTGTTCATGTGTTCTGTAACTCCATTCTGCTATGGAGTTTTTACAACTGTGCGGTGTCGAACAATGCCTTCAATTTTGCAAAACTCATTGAATTTGTTATTGCAAAATTCAAGGCCATTATCTGTTCTCAGCCTCTTAATCTGCTTCCCAGTCTGCTTTTCAAGTAATGTTTTCCACTGTCTGAAGGTTCCAAACACTTGACTTTTTTGTTTCAACAAATAGACCCAAACTTTACGAGAAAAATCATCAATGAAAGTGAGCATATAAACAGCACCTATACCTTTAGAGAGAACCTGAGAAGGACCCCAAAGATCTGAATAGATGTAGTCCAATGTTCCCTTTGTTTTATAGATGGCTGTACTGAAGTTCAACCTTTTCTGCTTCCCAAAAACACAATGTCACAAAATTTTATTTTTTTAGTGTTTTGACCACACAAAAGACCTCTCTTACTCAAAGCAGTCATACCTCTATCACTCATATGTCCCAGCCGCATGTGCCACAACTTTGTCATGTCTAAATCTGAAACTGAAGTAAAAACTACAGTTGAGTCTGTGACTGTCGAACCATGCAAGAAATACAATGTGCCAATTTTGACAGCCTTCATTAATACAAGAGCACCTCTGGAAACCTTCAAAACTCCATCTTCACACCTAATCTTGCAGCCATTCTTCTCAAGAGTGCCCAAAGAGATAAGATTCTTTGTCAAATCTAGAATGTGTTTGACCTCATACAAGGTCCTAATGACACCGTCATGCATCTTGATCTGCATTATACCAATCCCAGCAACCTTACATACGTGATCATTACCTAACAGAACACCACCATTAATTGGCTTGTAAGTGGTAAACCATTCCTTATTAGGAGTCATATGTTGTGAGGCTTCAGTATCCATGATCCAAGTATCCTAAAATCTGCCTTGGCCTTAAGTGACACAAAGCAGATCATCACTCTCATTTGCTTCCACATGAGCTTCTCCTAGTGGATGGTTCTTTTGATTACTCACTTACTTTCTGCTTGTTTTTCAACTTGTAACAATCAGACTTGATGTGCCCTTTCTTCTTGCAATAATTGCAGGTCAAATTCTTATGCCTTGATTTTGATCTTGATTTACTTGAATTCTGACCTCTCTCCTTTGATCTTCCTTGATCAATAATCAAACCAACACTCTGATCTGATGTTTCAGAAAATGTCAAACTACTATCAATTTTCTCCTTGGCCTGCAAATTAGTCTTGACATTTTCAAGGGAAATATCTTCTCTGCTATAAATCATAATATCTCTAAAGTGCTTGTGTGAAGGAGGCAAAGAGCATAATAGCAATAAAGCTTGATCCTCATTGTTAATATGAACGTCAATCTTACTTAAATCAATAACAATTGAACTTCCAATATGTGATTTCAAAAAAGTACCTTCTGACATATGAAGATTATAAAGGCGTTGCTTTAATCAGAGTTTGTTAGTCAAAGATTTTGTCATGTACAGACTTTCAAATTTTAGCTATGCACCAGCTGCTATTCTTTTACCCAGAATTTCTCTCAAAACTTCATTTTTCAAATTGAGTTAAATTGAGGATAGAGCTGTTTCATCCATCTCATTCCAATCTGTATTGGACATGTTTTTTCTCCTTGCCAAGTAGGGCCCTTTTTGTACCTTCTCGCGCCAGAATTGTCATTATTCTAACTTGCCACAGGGCAAAATTGGTGTTTCCATCGAACTTCTCAATTTCAAACTTCACCGTTGATGAAGATGAAGAAGTCATTGCAATAAAACACCTAAAATGAAAATTGAAAAATACAAATTGATAGCCCAAATTAATAAAATTACCCAAATTACAATTTGTTTCTGACGCTACAATGTTGCCGCCGATTCTATAGTACCACCGCCGATTTTGTGAGAGCCGTTGGAAACGAGACGGAAAATACAGCAGTTCGATATGTTTCTTTCCGATCTGTGAGAGCCGCTGTTGGATCTAGTCCGATCGACTCTAGATCTAGTGGGTTGGCCGCTGGGCTATGCGATGGGTCTCTCTCTCTTTCTCCCTCTACTTCTGGATCTCGCTGGTGTGGAATGTGCGTCAGCCACTAGGATGTGTGACGGGTCTCTCTCTCTTCCTCCCTCTGCTTCTCTTTCTCCACCTCTCTCTCTTTATGTGTTGTTCGACGGGGAAAAAAAAAAAATTTTTCAAATCTCTCTCTCTTCCTCCCTCTTTGTCTTCATCGCCGATTGTCAGCAGCGCCACTCCGCACCGCGCCGTCACCTTTATCTTCTGTACCAACACGTAATGGAGAGTTTGTGTGCGACAGAGATGTGCAACAAGAAAAAGCTTTCCTGTTCTCTCACGATCAAGGATATCTACCCGAAAAAGAGCCAAATTAATAAATTTGGTGAGAACAGTGGTGGTGGCTGAGGAGGAGAGAGGCAATTTTTTAATTTTGGTGGGTCGTTGGTGGTATTTTGGAAGGCTCTAATACAAATTTGTTACCGCAAACGATAAAATGAAGAAGAAAATAACATTAAAATTTTATGTGGTTCGATTTATATGATCTACATCTACGGGAAAAGGAAAAGGGAATACTCTTATTACTAAAGAGAGTGTGTTACAGGATACAAAGAGTGTGGCTCACCTTTCAAATCTCTCTTAATTGCATATTCCAACAAATTTGATTACCGCATTGGAATTATCTTGCAACCGGCTTACAAGGAAAATACCAGAAGAGGTTGGAAATTTAAGTTGGATCTCACAATCATTTGACAGCTCTATTCCGACAACTTTCGCAAAACTTAGAGAGATAAAGAGTCTGGACCTTTCTTACAATGAATTGAGTGGAAAAATTCCATCAGAACTAATTAGTCTTACTTCTCTATCTTCCTTCAGTATGGCGTATAACAACTTATCCGGAAGGCTTCTAGACATGGACAGGCAATTTGGGACTTTTGACAGCAAAAGCTATGAAGGAAATTCATTTCTTTGCGGACATCCATTAGCCAGTTGCAATGTTGTTCTTGATAAACCACAATTGGCACCACCCATTACCCATGCAAATGAAGAAAAATGGTATCGCATTGATCTTGTGTCCTTCATTTCAAGCTTCATAGAAGCCTACCTCGTATCCCTAGTGGCCTTTGCATTAGTACTTTATATCAACCTTGGTTGGTGACGGAGGTTGTTCTTTTTCGTTGAGAATCTCATAGGCGAATGCTATTTCCTGGCTTTGTATACCGTTTCCAAATTATTTGCTGTATTATATAGGTAGCCATGTTGTATGCTTTATTATTGGACCTGTAGGTCTTTAATGCACATTTTCCCTCTCTCTGTTGCGTATCATCTTTCATGAATACAAAATAAAGGTTTAGTTCTGAATACATATAAAAATGAAAAACATACTCCAATCTATCTACATGTATCATTTTTAGTTGGTTGGAATATCAGGTGAGCATTGCTATGCTGTTTTATTTAGATATAGGTTTTCAATCATGACTGTAGGTTGGTTTTATTTAATGTTAACAATCGTTTTTTTGTGAATATATGTTTATATTGAACTACATATATTACATTGCTCTAATAAACAAGTTACGAACGATTATTGTTGGTGAAGTTGGATTTTTTCTCTCTCTTTCTTTCTTCTTAACGTGTGCCTTCAAATGCTCCACTGATCATTCATTTTCTCCTGCAAAAATTGTTTTTTCCTAATATGTCAAGGCATCAATTTTCCTATTCTCATGTCACATCTGATTTTGTTAAAATCCTAGTTACAAGGTACAAAATTTCAGTGACACCTTTAAAGTATGATATTTCAAAATGGCTTATATAGATTTTTAACTCTCACGCAGCAATAGTTAATTATTTTGGATGTGCTTCTCCTAAAGTTTTTATCAAAATTTTTCTGATCTAAGTAAATAGTTTTTGTTTCTAATAAATATTTCAAAATTATAACTATACACTTGTTTTCCTATATCCGAATAAATTTTCCTCATTGATCATAAACAACTAGCAGTTTTTTTTTTATCGGCTGGTTTAAATAAAAAAAGTGACCTCCACTCCTTGAATGGATTTGAATTAAATTGCATTTAGTTTTCTGCTATAATTAATTTAAATGTTCTTTAAACTAACTCAAATGTTTTTTTTTTTGTAACTATGTATAATATACCATATATCATTTACTTGAATCACTATAATATGGTAATTAAGATACTCCACACTTAATTACAACACTAAAATTGTAACGAGAGAAGACCAAAAAACAGAAAGAAAAAAAAACATAGAATACACATGGGCATAGACAGAAGATACATATATAATTTAAGATAGCATACACAATGATTCAACTCTAAAAAAAAAAAGGTAATACCTGTGAATTTAAGTGTTTTAAATAAATTTAAAACCTCCCTAGAGATATGTAGTGCATGTTTGTTTGCTGTCTTTGGGGAGTTCATTTATTTTGGATTCATGAGTAAAACATGGCGGACTAACAGCTAGTTTAACAAGTTCATTCTGAATCTTCTGTGTTGAAACGAGCATGTACGTACCACTATATTTGAGCGGAACATATGAATTGGGAAAGATAAAATGTTAATCCAGATTCCTGCCCTCAATTTTGTTACTGTTATGAACTGTACTTCGGTGCTGCCTGGTTGTTAATGAAGCCTTTTTAATCCCTTTTGAGTGAACAATAACACGACGCTTGATTCGATCATGCAAGGTTGCTGGAAGTATTGCGAGGTTGCTTGAAGTATTATTCATTGCATGATTTCCAGCCTAGATTTGATGTTTGTAGATCATATCAGGGTTTACTTATTACGTTTTGAATATGCATGCAGCGTTGACAGGACTTGTCTCTTTGAATGTTTTAAATTCTCATATAACCAGCTCAGGTTTACGGCATTTAAAGCCATTGAAAAGCTTAAAATATTTGACCTTGGGGTCTTGCAAGAAGCTTCGATCAACTGTCCTACCTAATCTGGTAAGCTTCGACCCTGCATAGATGGGGATTTATCATGGGGTATGCTGTAAATGGCTAGTGCTCTTATGGAGGACGAGCGGCTGTTATATATAGAAGAACATGAAGCTTAAAGCCTGTGCCGTAAATATGGGTAAGACTTGAAGTTGATTATGGTGGCTAGATATTGTTATGCTTTGTGCAAAGCTATTTTTCATATTGATTCACTATGGAAGAAATTGTACCTAAGATTCCTTGGCAAGACTTAATGTTATGAACTACATGTATGCCAATACGTTTTCTGGGGTGACTTGTGAACTTGTAATGGTTGAAACATGATCCCAGGCTTTCAGACCAATGCCACTCTAAGCAATATGTTCATGTGAAATTGCCCTGCTTTGTGGTTCTGCAACTTCTCGTAACCATGGAAAACCCCGTTTTGATGCAAAATGTTCTTGCCCATTCTGGGGAAAGGGCCCCTGAAAGATTGAAGTTAATATTTTGTAGAAATTTCGGGAAGACAGGTTTAAAATTCCAGTTCTCTGAATTTCAAAAGGGTAAGCAATTTCTTCCCTTGTTACATTCTTAAAAATTGTTTCAAATCTTACTTTAATGGGCATAAAAATTTAATCATTGTGTACCTAAAAGAAATTAATTCTCAGTTTCTTTTTTTTTTCCTTAAAATTTGGATAATGCCATTATAATTGTCATAGATACACTTGAAAACCCCTTGAATTTATGGTAACCAGTCTTTTTTAGATTTTTACCCATGTATAAAGCCAAAAAAAAAAACTGTTTTAATTTAATTTTCTTTCTCACCATAGAAAATTCTTTTTCTTTCTTTAAAGGATTCTGCCCCCATTCCACGCTATTCATTTCATTGTGATATACCGAAGCACACGTTTTCAGGTCAGCTCATTTATTATTCTCCAATCATTCATTAATCTAATTATTTTGCTGGATTGTGTCCTTGGGGAGATTGCAGTATGTTATGTGCCTGCATTGGACATGTAGTTCTTGAATTTACTTACTGTCTTTACGTTGATGTTCTGTTCTGGGCCATGGTTTTATGAATGTTGAATGTTGGGAAAGAATTGGATTCTAAATAAGCAATTTAGATTGGGTGTGGATTAAATTATATTCCTTATTAGGTTAGATTGTATTTTCTTGTAACTTGGATGGTTAATTCCATTGGGATTTATAATTAATAAGCTACATATGATGAAATTTCAGAAAGGAGAGGGGGATTCCTAAACCTTGTAAATGTAATTACTGCACGCTTTAACAAGTGTGTTTTGTGGAGAAAATAATGGTACCGTGACCGAGTCCGATGTCCGATGGCCCATATGGAAAAGGAGGCACATAAATTTGACTATTTTACGTACACTCACTAATTATTTATTATTTTTAACTAAATTATGTGGTTTATGTATTATATTCATTTTAACCAAATAATATATTAAATCTCTTTATATATTTGTTTTTCATAAATGATTCTCATTTCATAATAAATATGTTGCAATCAAAACATCTTATATGCATAAATAGTAAATAATAAATAAATATTTCATTCATCGCCATACATGCATACCAAAGCTATGTGCGTGTGCACCACAATATAGGCATATAGACATGGGGTCCGTGTCTATTCTTCTCTCTATGTTATTGTGAAAATTAGAGAACATATTAGCCACGTGGGTCAATGAGCCAAATTCTAGGAAATTTTTATTTTATTTTTTTCTTTTCTTTTCAAGTCTTGGACTTAAAAGGAACTTTATAAATTTTAGACAAATAAAGAGTCTAGACTTTTATCACCATAAATTGAGTGGAGAAATTACCTTAGAATTAATTAGTCTACACTTTTGACATATTTTAGTGTGGTTTAAAACAACTTATTAGGCAGGCTTTTAAACGTCAAGGGGGAGTTTGCCACATTTGATAACAAAAGCTACGAAGTAAAATGATTTCTTTATGGACCTCCATTAGATACAGTGCTGACTTACCAGAATTGCCACTATGTTCTTATTCAAGCAACCTAGCAAGTTTCAGGGCAACCTACCTTATATTCTTGTTGGGTTTTGTGACTGTTCTCTATGTCCACCCTTATTGGTGACAAGGTACTTCAACTTCATTGATAATTTCAAGAGAAATGTCATCTGTTGGTTTTCAATACTGTTCCCAAATTGTTTGCTAGAGTATTTAGGAAGCCATTTTATAGCTGATTATTATGGTGGATTCTATACATACGAATGTTCCTGCACCATCTTCTTTTTACTTGTGGACTTCATGCTTTTCTCGTGGTGTCTATCATGTCTTCATGAAAATACGCCTGCACAATCAAATTGTACAAGTGGACAACATATAGCTTCTTAAGCCACACTATATCTTTTTTTTTTTTTACATCAAGAAATAATTTATTATTATTATACATGTGGTGAAAAAAATATTAAAGTAGATAAAATCTTTATTTCCCATACATGAGGTCCCATATGACACTATCTCTTAGCTCAATACAAAAACGAAAAGGTAAATGCATGCTCTTCTTACAAAATACTCAACAACCAATAATGGAAATCACTATCATCCTCTCATCCACAGGCCTACAATTCAAAGTGGATCCCTACACCTATGCCACCAAGATCGTGGGTTGTACCATTGCTTACTCAACTAAGATACTTGCAAAGAAATTGCACTCTTAAGGTTGAAAGACAAAAGAAACAAGATCCTTAGTTTCATGAATGATAGAGTACTGGTATAAGATTTTAGGGTTTATTTGCTTAGTCATTTATCCATGTTATTGTGGTGTAGGAATTACTTTTTATGTCTATTTGTTGTCTCCATAAAGTGATTGCTTCACGAATTACAAGGAGTTCTACTCGACCGCTTCACGAATTACAAGGAGTTTTATATCATTGACACTAAATGTTGCTATCAACTCTCCGTCATTGTCCCGCATAACACCCCTTATATCCGTCACTCGCAATGATCTAGTCATAGTTACATTTATATTGAATTTCACCATGTCGCTTGGTTCATTCGAAACTGTTGGGGCAAGCCTTTTTTTAGTATACGGATACATTATATACTATTATTATATTATTATTATATTGTGTTCTTAAAATATGTGACTTTATATATTTCTTGATTTTTTTATATTAATTTATATAAAAACTATAAAAATATATTATAAGCACAGGTCGGTGTGTGGGTTGTTGTGGGGCAATGACTTGAGAGCATACAGATGGTAGGTAGTTTTTGTAGCAGCGGGATTAATAAGGCCTAGGAAACTTTTGTGGGTCAGGAATTTTAGGTGGCTTGAAAAGGGGAAAGATGAGTGATCCCAGAATTAGCATTAGCTGCCAGTAATTCACTCCTTTAATAATTCACTCGTAATAGCTGCCAATATTCAAAGCATTTATGTCACGAGTTATTACCTTCTCCTCAAAAACCTTCTCTTCAAAAAATTAATTTATTAAAGTGTACAGTACCCACATTTATATAACTCAAGATCCCTTTCTTTTTCGACAATGTAGGAGTTGGATAGTGTGCACTCGTTACATTCTTTTATACCGAATTCATCAGTACCACTTGTCACAGGACTATTACATTCTCCCCAAAAAATTAACCTGTTGAGGTATGCAGTGCCCACATTTGTATAGCTCAAGATCTCCTTATTATTCGATAATGTGGGAGTTGTGTAGTGTGCACGCGTTACAATTAGCTTCCTATTTTTTGGAAGTAAAAGGAGGAAGAGGAGTGATCACATTATGGGGAGCCATGCAACGTTTCAAAATTCAGTTTCCCGTTTTCTCCCCCCCCCCTACACACACAGGAAAAAGGATGAAGTTGAACAACTTAGTTTGGTAAAGTGATTAGTTATTGTATACACAAGCAGTACCTTTTCATTCAGGTGGTCTAGGTATCGCTCATTGGACATGTAAATCAACTGAGTTTGGCAAATAAAGAGTGGAAAAAATGCTTAATCTTTCAATGCCATATAGATTGTTTGGGCCCCCTTATCAGCCCTTTTAAGTTCCAGGATGAAAGTATGCCATGCCAAAAGGTTTTAAAGGCATTAAATGACAGCATATATAGGATTTAAGTGATACTCTATAAACTAGAAAGCTTTCTAAGCTGACCGTCAATTTCACGAAACAAAATATGATTTGAAGCCGGTCGTTCACTTCTCTGTTTTTTCTTACATTTGAAAAGTACCAAAAGTCGATGTAGCCATTATGTTTGTCTTTGAGCAAAAAGCATAAACTGATAAAGGCGACACAAATCCTAACTTAAAAAAAATACTCGGTGTCCCGCTTTAAGTAAATTTAAATATATTAGATTTTACGTAACAAAGAAAATAAATGTTTCAGTTATATATATGCATATAAAATAAATTAATATAGATATATTATTAATTTGGATTATATATTGGTTAATGAAAATGAATTAACTTGTTTCAAAACAATTAATGGCTTAAACTTTTCGTGTCATAGCAATAAACACAACAAATATTTAAATGTAAATTTATTAAAAGAAAAATGTGTATTTATAAGGTTTTTGAGCGCTTTATTCAAATTTCTATTCAATTTTTCCATTGTACTAGTTGGTCCTTAAAATGATTGCAAAAAGAACTAAAGTAGTTAATAAGTGCAAAAAATAGGGTTAAATGCAAAAATAATTTCAATTATACGTTTTGTAACAAACATAACACTATTTTAAAAATGTAATGGTTTACGTCTCGTAATTTTCTTTCTTTAACAAATATAGTACACCATCAATTACATTTGATGAAATCTATCAAATGCATTGGTATTGCACCATAACGACGATCAGGCGGTGAAGTGAATGAAAAACGAAAATGCCAATTAGGCTCTTCAGGCCACATTACTCCCAAATGAACTTATTGGATTTTGCAATTTCATAACCCAACCCTCTATCTTGGTCAAATAATATAGTTAAATTTTTTCCCATAAAATATTGACCACTGAGCCATTAGTTAAAAAGCATCCGTCTCCTTTCTAAGAGACGCGTCGGGATCTGGAAGTTTTATTGCATCTATGGCATCTTCTCATCAATACGCCGATCAGACAACCAACCAAAAGTGGTTGAACGAAAAAGACATTGTAATAGAAAAGCCAGAGACTCAAGACTTTTCCTTCAATCACCTATTCACCTTTCTACCCATGTCGATGTTTGTGTCTCCACTGTGTTGGTAGGTGGCTCATTAGAGTTTTGGGGAGTCTCACATCGAAAATGTGTGGTGAGTGTACGTCGGGTACAATCTATATAAAAAACCATTGTATAATGAGTTTGGGTATAAGAAGGAATAAACAAATTAGACTTATTAAGTATATTTGGTTTACAATTTATTTTTCTATTAGTATTAGGTTTTTCTTTTGAACCCATTCTGTAAGTTCTCCCATTTGGATCATAGTGAAACTTTACTAAGTAATCAAGCCAAACCATGTAATTCTGGTTCTCTCCTTTTCTCTTTCCTTTAGTTACTTTGATGCATTTAATTTATTAGTTAGCATTTGGTAATTGTGTATAAGTTTCCATTGTGTACCACAACAAGTAGTATCAAAATCCAAGGTTTTGGGTAATCTAGGAATTAACTAGCTATTTATGGTTATTAGCTTTAGTGTTATTTTTGAGTAAGTTATGATTAGGTGTAGCTCTACCTAAGAAGATTCATTTTGTTTAAAGGTAGCACTGAGACCCCTCCACTTCTGTGGGAGTGATCCTCTCGGTGAGGTAGTTCTATCAATAAGACGATAGAAATCTAAAGAAAGTGGATTTTAAGTGGGACTTGTGTGTATCTCCTCAACTTTTCTTGGAAATATACCTATTTGAGAAACTGATCATTTTGAGTATCAAGTTATAAGTAATGGCAGGTTGAGAAATTTGATGGTCGGAATTATTTTGGTATTTGGCAAAGAGAAATTAGAAATGTTATTTTTGATGAGGCTATAATGGCAAAAAAGAAAACAAATGAGAATGGAGAGTTTACCTTAAAGTAGGTGGAGTTTAGTCAAAAGTTGGATGGTTTTTTTATTTATTTGCTCTTATATATTGATGATATGTTGATAGCTTGTAAACATAAAGGAAAAATCAACAAGTTTAAGACTTAATTGAGTTCAAAATTTGAGATGAAAGACCTTAGAGAGGCAAAGAAGATTCTTGGAATGGAAATTAGTAGAAATAAAAGAAAAAGTTAGTAGGCAGTTAGATATGTGGATTTAAACTAGGCTGGAGATTTAGATAAGTGACGTTCAACTACTGGATTTGTGTTCACTCTTGCTAAAGCTTTTGTAAGTTGGAAATCTACTTTGCAATCAACAGTAGCATTGTCTACTAATAAGGTGGAATATATGGCAGTGATGGAAGCTGTGAAAGAGGCAATTTAACAACAGAGTCTATTAAATAAATTAGGGATAATGTAGAAGAAGATTACAATTTATTCAAATAACTAGAGTGCTATCCATTTGGCTAAGAACCCGATGTTCCACAGGCATACGAAGCATATCGATATTCAATATCACTTTATTCAAGAGATTATTGGTGAAAGGAAGATTATATTGAGCAAGATTGGAATTACTAACAACCCTGCTAATATGATGACCAAGGTAGTGACAACGATCAAGTTCACTCTTTTTTTGAACTTGATTAACATCAAAAAAAGTTTGATTCAGCTCATTTGAAAATCTTACTGTTTTGACTAATTTGCTAAGGTAGAGATTCTTGGGAGGTGGCTCATTAGAGTTTTAGGGAGAGTCCCACATTAAAAATGTATAATGAGTATGTATGGGGTATAGCCTATATAAAAAAATCTTTGTATAATGAGTTTGGGCATGAGAAGGGATAAACAAATTGAACCTATTGAGTATATTTGGCTTACAATTTGTTTTCCCATTAGTATTAAGTTTTTCTTTTAAACCCATTTTGTAAACTCTCTTGTTTAGAGCACTATGTAATTTTTGTGTGTTTTCTCCTTTTCTCATTCCCTTAATTACTAACACTACACACCCCATTTGCCAGAAATCTTGAATGCAAATTAGCTAATCTCTATGTACATGCAAGAAAAAAAGGTTAACACATAAAAGCTACATTCAATTTCTCACTCCACTCATGCTATTTTGATGGGAATTTGAGAATTTAAAAAAAAAAGAAAATTGTTGAAATAGTGAAATAAAAATTCTTTACTTAGAGTATATCAACATTTAATGATCATTTCAAAGGAATTGGTATAGAAATAACTAGAAAAGATTGAATAAATTTTTATTACTTAAAATCATAAGTATATATATAGTACTTAATTGTATATTAATATGGAATTAATATATTCATACCAAATAAGAAATTAAAGAATTCTAAATAATAAATTCATAAAAAAAGAAATTTTTATCATATAAATTAAAAAATTTTATTATGTAAGTTAAAAAATTCTATTATATTCAGCTTAATAAATATATAATTTTTCTTATTTAATCCATATTTTTTAAGAAGCGAGGGGCAAAGGATGCCCTCAGCTACTCCTACTTTTAACCAAATTCACATGGTGTGCCACGTAAGCAATTTAACATTTTTTTAATTAAAGTCTACGGCTAAATTTAGAACTAAATGCAAAGCTTCGTGATATATTTAATAAGAAAAAATAGTTAACTATAGATTTAGAAAATTTTGAAAAATTCATAAATTTTTTAGGTATTAACCCTTACAATTATTAAAATATTTAGTAGTTGATATTAGTTATTAGCTTTGCTTTGAGGACCTGCTTGATTCTTGTCGATATCAATAGTATGCAGTGGTTGCAATTAAATGTTTCTAATTAGGTGCAAAAAAAAGAAAAAAAGAAAAAAACTCTTCACGTTATAAATATTGCAAAGAAAATTAAGTGTCTTAGGCATATTTAACAAGAAAAAATAGACCAAGTTACAAATCTTGCTAAACATCACTTACGTTACTGTAAGGTAAGTGTACTAGGCTTGTCTCAAAGCGATGTCTAATATAACTTATCAGTCCCCTTCTTGTAATGATAAAAAACAAAGTTCAACTCTAACCAAATATGATAGGATTATTTTGAAAATAATTTCTAAAAGTTTATTTCTAAAATTCAATTTCTCCCATTAAATTTATTAGTATAATGCATTCATATTTTTGAATCTCACAAATATTTTTTTATAAATAGTAATGAGATGCTAATAAATCAGATTCAAAGTCTGTTCTTCTCTTCCAAATTCTTTCTAACTACCAACCATAACAACGATGTAACAGATGCTTTCGTTGTCATAAAATGGAAGTGATGATTCTTGCCTTCTCAATTGGTTTATTCTTCTCTCCACATCAGTGTAGAAATTAGAGAATTGCATTGGAACATTAACATCAACTCCATCATCCAAACTTTTAGTCAAGGTTATTTTTGAACGCCAACTTGGAAAATGCAACATTAATTTCTATAAAAAATAATTACGTCTCAAAAGTTACAACTCATTTTTATAAACAAAATTTTAATTTTGTAATTAGAGAAAAAATATCCTTGATTCACCAAATAAATGTCATTATATTTACATGAAAGTCTTTTTTATGTCAATAATTTTGGTGATTTTATTGGATTAAATAGGAAGGATATGTTTTTTAAAAAATAAACTTAAATGTAGGGATGTAATAGGTTTTCATATATAATAAATTTATCTTAATTTAAACTTTTGAGTTGAAAATTTTATCATAATCCATAAAAATAAATCATCTCTTTTTATCTTGTTCGTTGAATTGACATCCACATTATCTATTGTCGTTGAAAGCTTTTAATACTTCATATCACACAAATGTTTTCTGCTACTAATTTGTGAATTGGTTGTTGGACTTTTCTAGAATTTCTCTTTATGAAATTCTTATTTCATATATT
>JAHLGO010018078.1:0-13486 GCA_020615895.1 Ceriops decandra | reverse complement strand
AAAAAACAAATAAAATTGATTTTTTAAAATTAATTTAAAGTTTTGTTTCAATTTTAAATTTTAAAATGATTAAATGAAAAACTTTATTTAGGTTCAATTTTATGGTCAACAAAATGAATATTTTCAGTTTATTAAAGGATAAAATTTATTATTATCAGAATTTTCTAATTAATACCACCAAACATTAAAATGGATCTTTATAATAGTGAATAAATGACAACTTGAGTTATATCCAAATTACAAGACAGGTAACTAAAAAATTTAAAAGGTAA
This sequence comes from Ceriops decandra, assembly GCA_020615895.1. Taxonomy (NCBI): domain Eukaryota; kingdom Viridiplantae; phylum Streptophyta; class Magnoliopsida; order Malpighiales; family Rhizophoraceae; genus Ceriops; species Ceriops decandra. The sequence continues at coordinate 13,214 of JAHLGO010018078.1, read as the reverse complement.
AAAAATATAGTTTTTTAATTTGTTGTTGGGAACTACTAGTTCTACCTTAAAGAGAACTTAAGTTATGTTTATGACTCCAAATTGATGAAATAAGCTTTAAATTTCAATTAATTTCACATATAATGGTAATTAATATTATATAGAGAGAGAATAGCCTTTACAGAAATTATTTACTAATAGTGATGTAAGAATTATAAAATAACATGAAATTTATAAATATTTAATTCAATTCTTATTTTATTTATTTTTATAAATTTTAATTTGAAATCATTTAATTTTTGCAAAACAATTTATAAGATATTTTAAAATTTTCACAACAAAAATTACTTTGGACATTATTAATACTAAGATGATTTTGCAACAAAAAAAAGAAGCTGACATATAAAATAATAATAATAATAACAAGTATATAATGAAAATTTAATTATTCAAAGCAAAATTTGAATTTTCTAGCACCTGATCTCGTTTGAATCCCCCACTTCTTAATGTAACGGACTCACCGCATAGAACTCACGACTGCTTGCTTAAAAGGCATATGCACTGCCCACTGTGCTACAGAGAAAATTAACTCAAGTGGAATTGCTTGAAATGATATAGAAATTATTAGTAAAATTTTGACGTAAAAATTGATGAAGTTTAATACGTAGATTTTGACCCCGTTCCAAGCCAAAATAATAATAATAATAAAAGATGCTATAGATAGATCCTACTATATTTATCAATCTGAAAAAAAAAAAGAAAAAAAAAAGAAAGATTGTGCTAATTTTATCAAAGTCACCAAATAACAATTTAATTAATTAAAAAGTAAAAACAAATCTTATATAATATATTCATGTTCATCTAAAAATCTTATTAAATATAATCTAACTATTAGAATTTTATTTTTCAACTGAAAATCATTTTTGTGACATTCTCAAACCATTTTCTTCTTGGTTTCTTTTTTTGGTTCGATGATTGTAATTCTCTAAACCCCACCACAACGCACCAAATTTCCCTCTCTCTAAAATTCTTTGATTTAATTCTCTAAACCCCCCGATAGTTCCCGCTTAATAGATTCATGGCGCTTGGTAAGGCTGCACCGCAGCCTTTGCCGATTGGTGAAGATGATGTTTGTGCCGTATAGATGCTTGGGAAAGGAACTCCAGTGGATTATCAAGCCCCAAAGGATTATAATTCCTTTTTCCCAAACAATTTTGCATATCTAACAAATTGTGTGGCCCCTTCTATCAAGTTTGGCGGTTGCCTGTTATGAGCAGGGGCATTTTTTAGTGGGCTGTTTTTCTTTTTAAGTTGTTGCCCATTTAAAACAGCTTGGTCTGTTTGGAAAGCATTTGTAATATTCAAAGATGCATCCCTTTGATTGGCCCCGGAATTAATTTGACTCTATCTAGGAACGTTGGAAGATATGGCATTAGTTGGATCAATGGCAGTTGGCGTTGGCATATCCAGCAGAGATTTGATTGCCCTAGGGTTCTTTGTACCAAGGAATTAGCTGATAAATCCTCATTGGATGATATAGCCTTATTTGGGATGTTTTGCAGGCATTTGCAGCCATGGATTCTGTGATTATGCAATCCTAAATTTTTTGCTAGTCAAACTTGTTGAGCCATAGTTTTCCCCCACTTCCTTGGCCAAATTTTGAATTTGAATGGATCCTGTAATCTTGCTTGAGCAACGGTTGTTGATGATGCATTTGCCGGCTCTTTATAGGAATCCAGCGTTATAGTCTGTTGCATGCTGAGTTGCAAAAGAGTTCGTAGCTCTCTCTTCACAACGTTGAGAACTAGATTCAATGCAAATGCTAGCCCGTTGAATTGGAGAAGCTCTCCAGGCATCCCCATAACACAAATGAGGGCCCTAATTTGTTTCAGTACCCACGGAATTTTCTGCTAGTAAGTTGCAGCCTTTTTATACACGACCTAGACAACCGCTATAGTAGAAATTGAAAGCATTTCATATTTGAAGTCATCCATGAGACACAGAAACAACCAATTTCTCATTTGTTGCTTCAGTAAAATCTTACCTTTTCTTTTCCTTTTTGAAAAGTTGACACTCAAATTTATAGTGTCTTTTCTTAGGACAAAAATAACATTTTCCATTTGTCTTCTCCCTTTTATGTTACCTTTTGTCATCATTGGATTGATTCTTTCTCTTATTAGGGAACTTGCTGGATTATTCATCTTTAAGTACATGCATTATTGAAAAATGAGAGACTTACTCTTTGTTTTCTTCTTGTGTATAAAACTCTTTTTTTACACAAAGATAATTAGTAAGTTTTTCAAGAAAAATATCTTCTACTTTGCGCTTTAAGGTTCTCTTAAAATCTTTCCATAAATGAGATAATTTGTCTATTATTGAACTCATAATAATAGTTTCATCCATAAATATCTTGTATTGTAAAAAGTGATCAAGTATTCTCTTGATTTTAGCAAATTATTCTATTATTGGTCTACTATTAACCATTTTATAATTATTGAATTTAAAGATAAGAAATTTCTTAATTGTTGTATTTTCTTGCATGTATTTCGTCTTTAATTTTTCCCATAGTTCCTTTGCAATTTGACAAATGTAATAGACGTCAAATATTGACTCATTCATTGCCTTCAAGATATGTCCTTTACATATCTCATCATTTGTCTCCCATTTTTGTCTCTTCTTGGTATTGATAATAGTCTCATTTTGTAACTCTTTTAGTCTTGTAGTATTAAGACCATAAGTTACTTGTAATGACACTAAGAAAAAGTAAATTTCCTATGTTGAATCTTACTAATTTCATACAATTAGAAACTAACTCTTTCAATATATTAGCCATAGTATGAGAAAATTTTGCCTTAAAATTATTTATGCAAAAATAGGGTTATACTAGAAATTGAAAGAAATTACTTTAAGTTATGTGTCTGATTCCCTCACAGAATAAAATGAAGTATATTTGATTGTAGATTGCACAACTAAAATCAAGCCTTCAAGAAGTTAATGTATTTTTAAATTTTCTTTTAAATTTGTCTATAATATTTCTATAGTAATATTATAGATAATAAATTTTTTGATAAAATAAAGGAAGATTAAAAGAAGGAAAGAAAATTTTCATATAAAAAAGTGGTAGATATTTGCTATTTAAAAATCATCTTGATCCAACAATTAAAAGATATGACTATTTAAATAAATGGTTCTACTTAAAACAATTATTTGTGTAATAGTGACAACTTTTAGGTTTAGGTACCAAGTTTCCATTTCTTCCTTCTTTTTTTTTATCATGTTGCAAATGTAATGTCTAGCTCTTTAGCCTCCATTAATTTCCATGGTTTCCATACCAATTTCATTGTATTTCGGAGACCTTATGCATTAAAAGGCTTATCCGTCTAGATGGCTCCCAATAAACAATACAGGGCGTTTGTCTCTTCCTCATCTTCAAAGCTATTATCCATTATTGCCTCCTTTATAAAAGGGATCATTGGCTTGCAAATTATAATGAAACTCTCATAAGGCAAACACTTCAAGAATGAACATGCTAATTTGAATATGGCTAGTGCTTATTGTAAGACAAAGCTTTACACCTCGAACAAAATTAGTTGTGGGCTGTGAGATCGGGCATACCTTAAGATGTTGCATAACAACCAAGTAGAAATGAGAGAAGAAAGGGAAGAAGAAAAAAATAATCATGAGATGTTGGGGGCTTTCCATCTTCTTCTTCCCAAAGATATCATAATGTTTAAGATATTAGTAAGACTACTAGTAGTGGATGTCATCAACTACACCACCATCTGCAAACAATTGTATACTCTAATCAAAACCCAACATTTCTTTTTAACCTATCCTTACTTTTCTTCAAAATTCCACCCTTCAATCTTCCTCCATCAGTACGATTACACCGACAAAAGTAATTTCTTGTCTTCTTATCATAACCCCTGATATTTCAACTGTTATAGCAATATCCCTTTCCCATTCCGCTTGTCACCTTACTACTTAAATATTATGGGGCATATCTATGGCTTGTTCCGGCTTTCCAAACACGATGACAATTGTACAAAAAGTTATAAGTTTTACTACTTATGGAATTACCAGGTGTTGATTTTAGCATATTTGAGGTGTTTTTATAATACCCCCAAATGCCAGCTTCTTCTGCTAAAATAGGGCAGCTGGAGAACTAAAGCTTCCGACTTCTCCCTAGGATCTACTATTTTATGATACTAAGAAGGAGGGTGAATCAGTATCATCATAATACGCAATTCGCAGGTAAGTAAACAACTTTAACCTCTTCTTAAAAGCAAACTCTTTCTCAGACTCGACTAATATAGATCTATTGCTACCTACTAATCACAATAGTCCCCAAAATCACCTTTCAAACACCTTGCCTAATAGACAATTCGGATGTTCTTGTTTAGGTCTTCATTAGGTTTGGCTGATACTTTAGCTGCGTTCACAACTCAATTCAAAATATAGAACATAAAGTAAATTAAGGACACACGATATTTACATGGTTCTGTCAACGTAACGTACATCCACAGTGGTAAGGACTCTCCCTTACCGAGACTATCCACTATACTTGAGAATTCCAGTTATAATGGATGTCTTAATCCTCTACTCCTTTCATTATTGCAATTACTAAGCAAGTACAATACAAAAAGTGTCACTTACTATGTCTACCCTTCTTCTATCTTGTCTTAATTCTATTGAATTGAAAGGTTGCTCCATTGCCGCTTAGAAGTTCACCGTAATGCTCTCTAACCTCTCTTGAATAAATTTAGCAATACATTAAGTTATTTTTGATGCTTCGCCGAATTCCTTCTCTATGTTGTTTCACACAACTCTTGCTTTCACTATCTCACGGTCTCACCCGTCACCTTGCCCCATGATCTCACTGTTTCATGGCCCGTCTTGCCTGTCCATTTTTCTCTCTTGCTATCCAGCCGGGTTTCTCTCTCTTACCACTAAATTTCTCTCTCTTACCGTCTAGCCGAATTTCTCTCTACCGATGGTTTCTGTTTTTCCTGTCCAGCCCCTGTTCTGCCATGTACCCCTCTCAGTTAGCCGAATCGGGTTTTTCCGTTCACCTCTTTTTCACTCGGCTATTCTTCGTTCTATTTTTCTTTTGGCCGTTCAGATTTTGCTCCTTTTTCCAACGACTGTATTTTCTCTCTCTTCCACTATCTAGCCACTGGATCTCTCTCAGCCATTCCTGATCTGGTCTCACTGTTCTGTCTTTCTTTTTGGCCATTCCTTTTTCTCTCCCTCCCCAGTGGTCTGTTTTTAGCCTTATCGGATTTTTCCTCTCCTTCACTATCACTCTGATTTGGCCATATATTTCTTTGTCGTCCACCCACTTTTGGCTGTCTCATTTTCTCTCTTTTCTGTTGGTCACGATTCCGATCTGTCATCCAGTCGTCCAACCCCTTCAGCCGCCTCCTCTTTTCTCTATTTTTGCTGACCTCTATTCTTTATTTAGCCCGACCGTCTCCCCTCTCTCTCTCTCTCGACGATTGATTTCTTTGTTGCTGTCGGTTTCTCCTTTCGCCTACTTCGATTTGGCCAATATTCGTTTTCTCTTCTTCTTCCGTCGACAGCTACATTGTTCACTTGACGGCTACTTCTTTTCTATTATGCTGTCCCCTGTTCTACCGTTCGCTTACCGTCAGTGTGCTTTGGTTGTATGTTGTGTTTTTCTATTTTCTATTTGACCATCCACACACTTTTGTGTTTTGTTGTGTATTCAATTGTGTTGGCCTTACCCCAATTTTGTCTTCCATGTTCTTTATATACTCTCTTCCATAAAACCTTAATAGTGCTTACGTGGCGAATTTACGTTCTTGCCCCTCCAAGGCTTATGTGACAGATTTACGTTCTTGCCCTTCCATGTAGATTTACCTTCTTGTCTTTCTATGTGGCTTTACTTTTTTGCCCTTTCATGTAACTTTACTTTCTTGCACACTTAAACCTAGTTCTCAATAATTACAACACATATAAAGTTGTGGGAACAACAATCTCCCCCTTTGTAATTATTGGCAACACTTATAACAAAAGTCACTAAATATGCACTCCTCCTTTCTTAACAGATCCCCCTGCACTGTTGCTTCTCTTCCCTTTTGCCAACCAATTACAAATCTGAAAAACTCGCAAAGTATAGATGGAGGATTTACCTGATTTTCAGGCTTGAGGAGGCATTTGCACAGATAGACTTAATCTATGCTTTTCAAATAACTCTGTGGACAAAGATTTAATTAGATCTTGTGTAGCCTCTTCAACAAATTTAGGTTCAACTTGTGAAAGTAAAGCAGTTGCTCCCGTAATTCTTCTTCTTGTTGTAACTTCTGCTGATAGGTCACCTATGATCTGATTTTCTTGATGAGCACTGGTCCACGTTTTCTTTGGCTTTCTTTCTTGCACAGTCTTAGTTGCAAAAGGATCTCTTTTTTCATCAATTACATACAAATTTCCAACTGTTCTCTTCCTGACTGCAATAGTATTGCCTTCTTTACTTTTTACCTAGCAACCTATTTTTCTGAATATTACCTTATGGTTTTCATTGCATAGTTTGCTGACAGATGCTAGATTATATCTGAGTCCTTCAACGTGTAAAACATCTTTCAGCTTTCCTCATCCAATGTTTACTGACCCCTGACCATTAATGTTGAGTGAATAATCATTGTCAAACTTAACTCTACCTTCTCTTGATTTGTTTGGCTTTGATAATTTACTCTTATCTCCCATCATGTGTAAAGTGCATCTACTATCAAGGATCCACTACTTATCCTTGTAATCAGCCTTTAATGCAATTTCAGGTATATTAGCCACCTCCCTTTTTGCTCTATATTCCTTCTTTTGAACTGGTTTAAAGATAGCTTTCTCCTTTTTCTCAACTTTGACTGCACTGCTTATTTTTACTATGTCATTAAGTGCCTTCTTTTGCTTAGGGAGAAGTATCATGCATCTCTTGGCATTATGGCTATCCTGCCAGCACCTTTCACACTATTCCAAGTCTGCCAATATAGCAAACTTGTTCTTTAAAACTACTGATTTGGGCTTTCACCAACAATCCTCGTCAATGTGTCTTTGCCTTTTACAGTATGTGCAAGAACTCATGACAGGTGTTCTCCTTTGAGTTTTGTATTGTCTCCCCCCTGTATGTAGCGTCGTATCTTCTTATGATAGAAACATATATTGGCCTTCTCCACCAACAATTACTCGCCTTATGACCCCAAACTCCACAAAAAAGGCAATGACCTTGAAATTGCCTCTTCTTGGGTCTGATCATAACTTGTCTTCTTCTGTTCATCACTTACTGTGTAGACAAAGTAGCTGGCTTTTTTACTTATGTGACTTTCATTTCAATCACCTTCTTCTCCTTCTTCTATTCAGCCATTGCCCTTGGCTGGCTAACTTTCTTTTATTTTTTAGACGTAGCAGCTATGGGCTACTGCTCTTTAACCACATATATCATTTTTGGCTCTGGCTTTGGTTTGATAACTGTCTTTTCTTCTAGAGTTATCTTCTCCTGAGTCACAGCCTTCTCTTTCAACTTTAATGGCAAAGTCTCATTCTCTTTATTCTGTAACGCTTCAAATTGTTGCACTTTCTCTTCATTCCTTTAAGTTGTTGCTAAAGTCTCAGCAACTCTTTCTCCAGTCCTTTAATTTTTGAAGTCCTTGAGCCAAACTCTATTATAAGGTCTTCATATATTTTGATTTGTTCTTCAAATCTTCTCTTTAAGTCAATATGTTCAGCCCTTATTTCATCCTTTTGACTTTCAGCTTCCTCAGATTTTGCTTCAACTTGTTTTATGTGAGCCTCCAACCTTCTTATGGTTTTGCCCCTTCTGATTATCTCCTTTGAAGCTACTTCCAACTCAGCTTCAAGATCTGGTTCTTCTTCATCAACCTCCTCTTCCTCTTCAAAGGTTGAACTACAACCTTGAGTTGATGCCATAAAGGCATACTCATCTGATGAGTCTTCATCTCCCTTCACATCAGCTTCTTTTATCTAACTCACATAACTCTTGAATGAGCCTCTTTCTTCTTTTATGGGTTGGCAGTATTCTTGTTGGACTTCTTTGATTTGAATAATGGTCTTTTCCATTTTGAATTCATCTCATCATCACCATCCTCATCTTCATCATCAAGTTTCACTTTGCACTGAGAAGCAAAGTGTCCAATCTGCCCATAATGATAACATCTCAAGGACAACTATCCTTTTCCCTTCTTAAACTCCTTTTTGAACTTCCTTGTAAAGTATTTCAACACTTCACTTTCACTTTCTTCCTCATCATCATCATCATCCTTACTGGATGATTCTTCCTCTTCTTTTATCTTCAAGTGCTTCATAGCTTTGAAAGCTGCCTCCTTTGATATCTTCGTTATTGCAGAGCTTTGAGCTGACTTTATTCCTCTCTCATATGTAACAAGTCAAACTTCTAGATCCCTTCAAACTAGTACACCAAGCTGTTAAGTTTCAAACTGGTGAACCTGTGCTCTGATACCAATAGAAGTTCCCGACTTCTCCCTAGGATCTACTAGTTTGTGATACTAAGAGGGGGGTGAATTAGTATCACTATAATTCACAATTAGCAGGTAAGTGAATAATTTCAACCTTTTCTTAAAAACGAACTCTTTCTCATACTCGATTAAGGTAGATCTATTGCTACTTACTAATCACAATAGTCCCCAAAGTCACCTTTTAGACACCTTGCCTAATAGACAATTCGAATGTTCTTATTTAGGTCTTCGTTAGGTTATAGGATGGCTGATACTTTAGCTGCATTCACAACTCAATTCAAAATACAAAATGTAAAACAAATTAAAGACACACGAGACTTATGTGGTTCCGTCAACATGACGTATATCCACAGTGGTAGAGACTCTCTTTTACCGAGACTATCTACTATACTTGAGAATTCCAGTTACAATGGATGTCTTAATCCTCTGCTCCTTTCACTATTGCAATTACTAAGTAAGTACAATATAAAGAGTGTCACTTACTATGTCTACCCTTCTTTTAGCTTATCTTGCCTCTATTGAATTGAAAGGTTGCTCCACTGCCGCTTAGAAATTCACCGCAATACTCTCTAACCTCTCTTGAAGAAATTTGGAAATACGTTGAGTTTTTTCCAATGCTTCGCCAAATTCCTTCTCTACGTTGTTTCACACAACTCCTGCTTTCATCGTCTCACGGACTCACCCGTCACCTTGCCCCACAATCTCATTGTTTCACGGCTCACCTCACCTGTCTGTTTCTCTCTCTTGCGGTCCAGCCAGATTTCTCTCTCTTGCTGGATTTTTCTCTTTTACCGTCCAGTCGAATTTTTCTCTACTGGTGGTTTCTGTTTTTCCCGTCCAACCCCTATTTTGTCGTGTACCCCTCTTGGTTGGCCAAATCAGGTTTTTCCATTCACTTCTTTTTCACTCAGTCGTTCTTCGTTCAATTTTTCTTTTGGTCGTTCAAGTTTTTCTCCTTTTTCCAACGACTGTATTTTCTCTCTCTTCCAATGATTGTTTTTTCTCTCTCTTCCACTATCTAACCGCCAGATCTCTCTTACCCATTCCCGATTTGGTCTCGTCTCACCCATTCCAGTTCGGATCTAGTCTTACCCGTTCTTAATCTAGTCTTTCTATTCTGTCTTTCTTTTTGGCCATTCCTTTTTCTCTCCTTCCCCGATGGTCTATTTTTGGCCTTGTTGGATTTTTCCTCCCCTTCGCCGTCACTCTGATTTGGCCATATATTTTTTTGTCGTCTACCCACTTTTAGCCATCTCATTTTCTCTCTTTTCCGCTGGTCACTATTCTGATCTGCTGTCCAGTTGTCCAGCCCCTTCAGTCGTCTCCTCTTTTCTCTATTTTTGCCGACCTCTGTTCTTCGTTCAACTCGGTCGTCTCCCCTTTCTCTCTCTCTCAACGGTTGATTTCTTTATTGCCATCAATTTCTCCTTTTGCCGGTCTGCTCCAATTTTGCTAATTTTCGTTTTTTCTTTTTCTTCCATCGATGGCTACACTGTTCACTCGATTGCCACTGTTCACTAAACGGTTACTATTCATTAGATGACTGCTTCTTTTTTATTTTGTCATCCCATCAGTGTACTTTGGCCGTATGTTGTGTTTTTTTAATTTCTATTTGACCGATACACTTTTGTGCTTTGCCATGTATTCAATTATATTGGCCTTACCCTAATTTTGTCTTCCAAGATTTTTATATACTCTCTTCCATGAAACCCTAATAGGGCTTACGTGATGGATTTACATTCTTGCCCCTCCAAGGCTTACGTGGCGGATTCACGTTCTTGCCCTTCCATGTAGATTTACCTTATTGCCCTTCCATATGGCTTTACTTTCTTGCCCTTCCATGTGACTTTACTTTCTTGCACACTTAAACCTAGTTGACAACAATTACAATGCATACAAGGCTGTGGGAACAACAAGAACAATAGGTTTTGTTAAGGAAGCAAAGTGTTGGTTTGGTAGTGGCAAGGGGCGCTTTATAGAAGGAGTGTTGCATTGGGTGTCATATAGCCATTTTGTTTTGGCATTTAATATTTCTCGTAAGACTTATAAGAGGATGGGATTGTCGTTAGAGGTGTTTAATTTGTCTTGCCAATATAGCAATTTAGGGATAAAAAAGGCTTATTAGCCTTATATGACTATGATTATGCTCCCTCGGATAAGGAATCTCCATATAACAATTGCTATAGCATATAGGTAATGAAAGAGTATGGCGTCAGCAATTCATAGGTTAAAATATAGACTCTTGATCTGATAAGCAGCAAATTTTCATGGTTTTATGGATTTTGGGCAATTAAGATAAGATCTTAATTGGAAAAGAAAATAGCTTTGGTTGGGATGGCCTATTTCTGTACGATACTGGGACTGAAGGGATTAAAGATCTTAGACGTGGCACTAGATCACATATTTATAGCATCTATGCTTATACTGAGCCTAATTTTGCTTGACAAAGAAAGTAGAGTTGTCTTATATGAAGAACCTATCCCAAATGCCAATCCTTCCTTTGGTTTGGTTCCCTTCATTGTATGTAATAGTATATCATTGGTTTATAAATATATTATACATACTTTACTGACTGTATGAGCGTTATGTGTTTTGTAGTAGTCTATACCCATATGAAGGGAAACAAAAGGAAATGAAGATAATTTAATAGAAGCCAAAAAAGATGGAGATGATGTTGATAAGCATTTTCCCTTACCCATTCCTTTCACATCATCTTGTCCTTAAAAGTTCAATCATCATTTTGGCATGATCGTCCTTTCCATATTCTGCCCTTATTCTTTAATGCACTCGAACAAAGCAAAGGTTTGTATTACCTAAAGGGGTGGTCTAATTAAAGAATCATTTTTGAATGATTATTAGGTCATTGATGATTCAAATTTTGTGATGTTATTTCATTAATGTCTTCAAAGGAATAACTATTTGCTTAAAGATTGTTGTTGTGGACCTGGTACTTACTAGAATCCTTATGCAAATTAATTTATAACATAATGAATATCTACTTTGCTCCAAATAAACTTCATATAAACAAGAAGATAGAGTGAATGGAGGGGAAAAGGGTAGATAATCCTTCTTACATGATTCTAGGATAAGGAAGGCCCAATCATTTTTCCCAACAATGGCATAAGATACATGGATTTTCTTTTCTTTTTTTTTTCTTGACTTTTGCTAGAATAACCAGCATTGACAAATGATCCCATCTTCACTCCTAGTGCACTTCAGACAACTCATCAAGGAATTTCCATGTTTCTAGCATCTGATCTCATGTGAACCCCCTTGGTAATATAATGAACCTACTTAATTGTTTTGTACCTACTCTTCTCTCAGACCTATATATGGGCTCAATATGTCAAACCAGCCCCTTTTTCATGATGATGTTCAATAAACATATAGGTTTATGAAGGCAAATCTTACAAAAATGAACACTTAAACCAAATGTTGGAAGGAAGGGAATTGACAATTGCAATTAGCATAGTAAGTAATACTTCAAAGATGCATGATACATAACGCGTGTGTGCTATAATGGAAAAATAAATAGATTAAAACTTTTATGCATTGGAGGCCTAAGTTTGAAGTTCCACAAGGCTAAAGTATGAAGAATTTATCAGAAACCCAACACCAAACTCTTTTAGGCCCCAACATGGCGTTATGACATATGGTATCCAAAACAAGGTTAACCCCTTGTTTAGTAGTGCATACTATTAAATTAACTTTGTCTCTATCCTTTCCCTCCTGAATGACAAAGAATATTTTTGAGCCATTATCGAATGGCTTGCTAATAGGATCTAGGATGCTTCATTTAAGGTTGGTAAAGCTGTGTATAAGCTAAAATCTTAATGGAGGGAATAACCTGCTCCACAATGGCACCAAGGGCTTTTGTAATGTTGCCTAAAAAGTGAACATGTACACCCCTCTAGGTCAAGCTCCTCACATTGTGTTCACTTGTTTCACCAAGGATAGAGATCAATGTTAGTATTCTCTATTCCATTATCTAAGTCAAAATTACATTGGCAATTAAGAATTAATCTCAAATTTTATTGGGGTTAGGCATGCTAATTCTTTTCTGACATTTTATTTTTGTTAGTTTATAACTTTACATGCAATTAATGATTTTTTTTTGCATATTTTTGCAAGATCCCTTAGTGATCTCTATATCAATGTTGGCTATACACTCCTTTCAGACAACCAATCGAGCATTACAATGAAAGCCAAGAATCTTGGCAAGAAGGCAACACCAATGAGCCAAACCCAGAACACTCACTAGAAGCTTAGTAGCCACAACAGTTGTTATATCTCACTCACTGGCTTTGGATTTTCAATGCGTTTTACATACCCATTGATGAGTAGAATGATCTAGTTAGCTAGAAGGTGTGCCCTGTTGGAACTGCATACAATTTCAAGAAGAGCCTAAGCCTCATTAAGGACAGGACGGACATCATTTTGGGACTACATATGACACCAACTAAATTCTTGATGGAGAATTTATTGGCGAGGTCTAACAAATCACAATCTTGCTTGACAAGGATATTGGAATCAATTGAAAATCTCCACAGATGCATCAGTCATGCAATTGTGCATTAGTGGCAAGCTTAACAATGTGAATGGGAAAGGTGGAGCAACCTCATTGGTATCCTGACTCCTTTAACCATCCCGAATGCCCTTAATCTATCATGAGCCTAGCAAAGATACTTGCTAAACACCATCTACAAGTTCTAAACTAGTGTAAAAACT
>JAHLGO010018012.1:0-10409 GCA_020615895.1 Ceriops decandra | reverse complement strand
AAATACGTTGAGTTCTTTCCAATGATTCACTGAATTCCTTCTCTAGGTTGTTTTACACAACTCCTGCTTTTAACGTCTCATGAGTTCATGGCTTGCACTCATGCTTCTAGTCTGTTGTTTCACGTCCTAGTCTCACGTCGTCACACGTTCTGGTCTCATGCCCTCCACCCTTATATGGCAGTTCACCTTTTTTTTGTCCACCCCTTTTGGCCATATCGGGTTTTTCTCTTTTCTGCCGGTGGTTTGTTTTTCTTCGTTCATCCCTGTTCTGAAGCCGGCTCTTTCTTTTTTTGTCTCTAGTTTTCTCTCTTTCAGCCAATTTTCTCTCCTTTTTCGTGTCGTTCGTTTGTCTCACATTGTCGTAGATCTGCTGTTTGCTTTTCTGGTGGTGTCTCTCTCTTCATTCGTTTCATGGTTCTCTCCTTGCCATGTCATTCATTTGTCTCACGCCATCGCAGATCTGCTACCAATGGTGTCTCTCTCTTCATTCGTCTCTCTCTCTTGATTTTGTCAGTGGCATCCCTTTTGGCCATATCTCCTTTCCCTATTTGGCTGTCGGGTTTTTCCTCTCCTTTGTCGTCCACTCTGATTTTTTCATATATGATTTTTCTCTCTCTTCTAATGGCTTTGCCATTTTGCTCTTCCGGTCTTTCGTCCAACCCCTTTCAGCCATCTTGTATTTTCTCTCTTTTTTCCCTGTTTTGCCGATAGTCTCTTTCTCTTCTTTGGGCATGTTTTTGGGCATATTAGTGGTGTGTTGGTTTTCTCTTTTTGGTCCTCTTGTCCAGCCCTCACTTTTTGCCATTTTGTATTTTTCTCATTTCCACACACATGGCCATCTTGGGTTTTCACTATTTTTACCAATGGTGTATGCCATGTAGTTTGCTCTCTTGCAAAGTCACTATTTTGCCCCTCCATATAGCTTTAAATTACTCTCTTGCCCCTCCATGTGGTTTTACTTTCTTGCCCCTCCATGTCAAATTACTTGCACACTTAAATCTAGTTGACAACAATTATAACTCATACAAGGCTGTGAGAATAACAAGTATTAAGATAGTTGTCAAATTGCCTATAAGCTATGCTTTTCCATGTGTCTTAATAACCATTAATATGGTTAAGATAGACAATTGTCACAACCTATCCAAAAGCATTGCCAAATTAGGCCCGTTGGATACCTAGCTCATTTGTTGCATAAAAACTTGGCAAGGAACATTTTGGAAGTATGTTTAAGTATCAAGTTTTTAGAAAACTTTTTTCTAAATATCTAAATTATTTTAGATTAATCTTGATCTAAAGCGTTTCATAGAAATCTAGAACCATTAATTATAGCCACACATTGAGGAAGTGAAACAAGTATAAATAGCCCTTCACTCTTCTCATTTGTAACATACTATGCAATTGAAGAAGCTCTCTTCATTGCTAAGCTCTTGTATACCTACTACTTTCTAGTCTTTTTAAGCCTTCAACTTGCTTTTTTTTTTTTTTTTTTTGCTCTAAGTCAATTTTCTCAAACTCTCTAAGGCTTAGTTCATCTTTTCTCATAAATTGTCTAAGTGTTGTATGGATTAGCACAATCCAAGTATAACTCTATGATAGGTGGTATCAAAGCAGCGGTTGAATCCTAGGTACAATATGGTTTTTACTTAAGCTACGAGTATAACAAGCGAGGAAAGGATTATTGTTGCTACCATTAAGGAGTAATAAATCGAGCAACAAGCTTGTGGGTAGGAAAAGTAGCATGCTCTACCTAAACATAGAAAGTCCAAGAGTCCAAGAAAAGAACCTATTAAGTCTCACGTTGTTGGTTTGGAGAAAAAGCATCATTGATATGAGCTTTGTAGTAGGCAAACTTAGTGATCAAATTGATAATTTGATCCATAAGAATGCTAAAATCATTAAGGTTACCAAGTCCATGATTAAATAGTTCAACCATACCTTTAAAAGGGAATTAGACTCCCTACATTAGGAGTTGTCCAATCTACGAAAGTTCATTGAAGGGTAGATTTATAACCTTTATAAAGAGATAAGGTCACTCTATTAAAGCAATCCACTTTTGACAAGTACCAGTAACATTACTGTTGTACATGGTTTAAAGGCCCTTAAGGCTATGTACAATGACACTTGCAATGTCATTATTGTAAAGACTTTTCTTTTTGGCCTTAAGTAATTGTTGAGTCCATCTTTGGTGGCTAAATATTGGATTTGTCATCAACATCTTATACGATTATAGGTGTTGATTTGATGTTATGAATGCCGTTGAAATGTAGTGATGCCATTAGGAGAAATTAATGATGACAAGTCAATTCTGGCATTGAAGAGTCAATGTTGATTGTGACCTTAAATTTTAGGGGTCAAGATTGATTGTTGATTGTTAACCATTGACCTTAAATTTTAAGAAGTTAATGTTGACCATTAACCTTAAATTTTAGGACTTAAATCTAGCTGTTAATTGTAACATAACATATGGGAAATAATAAGGCTGTTAATGATTGTGTAGCCCTAATTCTAAGGCTCTATAAATACCCCTAGGTGTTTTGCAAAACGAAAAAAAAGGGCTGCAAAAAATTGAGTGAACGACAAAGGTAAGGTAGTTAGCCAAAGAGAGAAAGAGGGCAAGGTAGTCAACCAAAGAGAGTGTAGCAACCGCTAAAGAAAGGCAACATGGAAGCCAACCAAGGAGAGTGTAATAACCACCAAGGAGAAGCAGCAAGGTGTAGTTGGCCAAGGAGGAAAGAAAGAGAACAAGGTAATCAGACACCTATACCAGTAAACCCTCATCAAGACAGCCACCAGACCAGCAAGCCCTCATAGAGGGGACAACAGCAACTGGCCACCATACTAGCACATCCAGGAGGCTTTCTAGCAGACTAACAGTACGTCCAAGAAGGTATACCAGCAACAGTAGCATGTCCTAACACGTCCAGGAGACATCCTAGCAGTAGTAGCATGTCCAAGAGGCTTTTTTGCACTAGCAATAGGTCCTACCATATCCAAAAGACTTCTTAATAGCAACAATACATCCAAAAGGCTTCCTAGCAATAGTAGTACGTCTTGGAGGCTTCCTAGCAATAGTAGCACATCTAAGAGATTTCCCAGTAACAACAGTAGGTCCAGGAGGGTATACTAGCACCAATAGCATGTCCTTACACGTCTATGAGGGTATAACAGTAGCAGCAGTACGTCCATATATGTCTAGAAGGGTATACTAGCACTAGCAACATGTTCCTGTATGTCTATGAAGGTATACCAACAACAACAACAGTAGCACGTCCTTGCATATCTAGGATGATATACCAACACTAGCAGCACTGTAGGAGGCTTCCCAATAGCAGAAGCACACTTAAGAATCAAGCAAAAAATTAGAATGTACAACAATAAGTCTAAGAATCAGCAACCACCTACAGAAAGTGCAGTAATAAGTTGTGCAATAGTAAGTTTAGGAATTAACCAGCAAACCAGTAGCAATGCAAGAAAATAGCTACAATACATGAAGATAGTAGCAATGGCATAAGAAAAAAGTTGCAAAGCAAATAGCAACAATGTGAGTGAATAGCAACAGTAACACACTCAGATAGCAAGAACAACATATATGGACAGCAACTGCAATGCTTGTAGATAGCATTAGCAATGCGCACAAATAGCAGTGGCACCACATGCAAATAGTAGGAGCAATGCACATAAACAGTAGCGGTAGCACATACGAATAGCAATGACAACGTGCACAAATAGCATTAGCATTGTGTGCAACATTGGCAACGAGTGGGACAACATCAGTAATGAAGGAAGGAGAAGATCCATATTCTGCTCTAACAGTCAGTACACCTTGAGTGATCATTCTCTAGGAAAGGTTTTGCCATAAACTCTTGATAAATTTGTTGAAAAATAGGGTGAGATACCCTTGGAATGATCGGGAGATCGTTGTAAGTGGTTAATGAGTAATCCTTCCATAGGTGGTGAAAAAGTGATCCTTCCACAATATTATTATATCCCTTAATAGCAAAAGTGGATTGTGTGATTTAGGAGGGATCTTATCAGACTATAGACGTAGTTCACACACTGTGAGTGAACCATGTAAAAATTGTCGTATGTCTTTAGGTGCTTACACATTAATTTTTTAGTCATACAGTCATGCTCACATAAAGGAGAAAAATAAAAATTGGATCATCGGCACTAACAAGCTATAGAGGTTAAATCTGAATTGATTTGTAAAAAGTGCATATCTCACACTGATTCACCCCTATTTTAGTGTGAGACCTAAAATGGTCCTCATCAAGTGGTATCAGAGTCGGTTCCTCTATTGATCCAATTTTTCTACTTTGTAGTGAAGTTGTGCATTGCTATATAAGTTTTTGTTTCTACTGCTGCTTAAAATTATGGATAGCATAAATAGTGTTAACAACAAAGGCATCCCTACATTTGATGGATAGAATTATCAGTTATAGAAAAATAAAATGCTCCTATATCTAATATTCCTTGGTCTTAATGTGTTTGAATTTGCTGTTAATAGCTTCATCCCTATTGTTGAAGGTGATCTTACGACACCGATTGATAAAAAGAACTTGGAATGTGATGGAAATGTGAGAAATGCCTTATATGCTTCCCTATTTGATAAAGAATTCACCAAAGTAATGGGGTACAACACAGCCAAGCAAACTTAGGACAAAGTGAAGAATATTTATAAAAAAGACAAAGTTATGAAGGAAGCTAAGTTACAAATCTAGAGGAGCAGATTCAAAAACATAAAGATGCAGAATGATGAGATTGTGGATGCATTTTTCACAACAGTCAATGATTATGTGCTCTATCAAAGGCTATGGAGAGGAGATCTACGATACTACTATGGTAAGGAAATTACTTAGAACCCTGCTAGAAGCTTACAATGCTAAAGTCTTTTTCATAGAAGATAGAGATCTGGATAAGCTACCCTTAGATGACCTGCATAACATATTGGTGACTTATGAAATAAGAATAACCCCAATGAAGAAAGAAAAGAAGTTTAAGGTGAAGAAGGAACCGGTTTTCAAAGCAATAAGGAAATTAAAGATTAAAGACCAAGAAGAGGAGTCTGACAGTAATTCTAAAGAAAATAAAGGTGATACTAAGTTAAATGAAGTCATAGCATACATCATCAAGAACTTAAGGAAAGGAAAAGGGTAGTACAAGGGAAAATTACCCTTGAAGTGCTTCGGGTGTAGAGCAATTGGGCACTTTGCCATGGATTGCCAAGGAGAAGAAAAGTAAACAGTAAGGATAATGATGAGCTAGTCCCAAGGAGGAGAACAAAGCAATCTAACTACTCTAAAACTGGAAATTCAAGTACTAAAGGGAAAAAGAAATTCAATCTAACTACTATAAGTTGGATGAGTGTCTAAGCAATCAAAGACCTCATTCTATAGGAAAGAAAGGGTTTGGCTACATTAAGAAGCCAAGTGAGAAGGTAAAAGAAAAGAAAAAGATTGTGTTTGTGCCTGAAAGTAAGCACAATGACATGATGGAGAAAAGAGACGAATCCAAGTTAAAATAGGTTAGGAAAGACATGGTGGAGACTCCTATCCAAAGGAGAGAAAGTTGTCACACCAGTTGCTAAAGAAAGAAGACATGAACTTGGTAAAAGAAGTAAATCCAAGTTTGAAGGTTTTTGTTGGAGCTATGGCAAGTATGGGCATAAGGCTAATACATGTTGGAATACTTGGCCTATAATGAACAGAAGCATAAGGCAAGAGTCTAAGGGAAAACTTTATTGAGATAAGAGATAGTCTCAAGTGGAAAAAAATTCATATTCCACTGAGAAACATGTTTAATTTGCTGGGAGAGTTCTATGGAAGATATGAAAGGGTTAGACACACTATTGAGGACTACTTGACATTACTGCCCAGTTAAAGAATGCAAAGGAGAACAAGCCAACCATTACTGCCCGGTCAAGGAATGCAAAGAAGAACACCTACACATGCTCCTACATTCGGCCAAAGAAGAAGAAAAGGAAAAGAAATGTTTATAGTTGTGGAAGTAGCCTTAAAAGCTTCCAAGAAAGAAAAGGTATAAATCCTAGATAGTGGCTGCTCTTCACACTTGATAGAAGACTTCAAGATGTTAAAGGGAGTAGCCAAGTATGACAAAGGGTCAACTAAATTTGGCAATGATGGTGCTTCAAAGATTCAAGGTATTGGTGCTACTAAAATAGGTGCAGAAAAGCTAAACTTGAAAAAAGTGCTTTATATTAAAGGGTTAAAACATAATCTCATAAGTGTTAGCCAGCTTTACAATAATGGATATGAAGTTACTTTTAACAAGAGTGGCTGTGCAATAAAAAGACTAAAAAATGGTGTTGTTCTTACTAAAGGTGAAATTACACATGGAAACTTATACCAAGTTTCTAAAAGTATAAACATATGCTACATAAGTACCAAAGATGAGAACTTATTGTGACATAGAAGATTGAGACATCTTCGACAAAAGGGACTGAACAAGTTATCCAAAACTAAAGCTATGAGAGATGTACCAAAGCTAAAAAGAAAATGAGATGTACTTTGCAGCACGTATCAAAAAGGAAAGATGGTAAGTGCTCTCTATAAGAACGTGGAGATCCAAACGAAGAAGCCATTAGAGCTCATCCACTTGGACATTTATGGGCCTATGAGACAACGATCAACAAAGGGTGATAGGTATTTCATCTTTTTCATGATGACTTTACAAGAATGACTTGCATTATGTTATTTAAACATAAATCAGAAGCTGTTAATAATTTCAAAAGTTATAGGAGGTTGGCTGAAAACTAGTTGGGGAAAAAGATTAAAAGGTTCAGGATAAATAATAGGGCAGAATACATATATGGTGAATTTAAAGATTATTTAGAGAAGCATGGAGTGAAGTATGAATATGTTAGTCCCTACATACCCCAACAAAATAGAGTGGCCGAAAGGAAGAATATAAGCTTAGTGGAGATAGCAAGAACTATATTGGTTGAGTATAGTACATCACATGGCTTTTAGAGAAAGGTTATCACCACTACAACTTAGGTTCAAAGGTAAGCATCTCGTCACCACTATATTGCTTGATGAGACCACATATTGAGAAGACACCCTATGAGTTGTGGTATAGAAAGAAGCCACCTGTAAAATACTTTAAAATGTTTGGGAGCTTGTGCCTTATTAAAGTCAAAGGTAAGCATCTCGTCAAATTTGATAAGAAGGTTGATGAAGGCATATTCATGGGCTATGTACCAAATGGAAGAGGCTTCAAATGCAACAATAAAAATTTGCTAAAAATAGTGGATAACTTTGATGTTAAAGTGATTAAAGATCGTGCTGCAATACAATCACAACATGTGGAAACTGAAGATGTCATGTATGATAATTGAAGAGAGTCTGACAGTGATAAATCCAAGGCCATTTAATATAAGAAAGATGTTGATTCTCAAGTTGCAAGTGATGAAGAAGAAGAATCAAGGCATTTTTAAACCAAGGCATTTCTAAACTTATAGAAGAGTCAGAGTTGAAGTTGAGGCCAAAAACATTATTGGCAAAAAAAAAAAAGGAATCTGTGTAGATTAGAAGAAGACTAAGGGGTGGTGAACAAACCTCACTGATTTTTGAGGTTAAACCTAAGTTCATGGAAGAAGCATTAAAGCACAAGGAATAGGCGTGTGCTATAAATGAGAAGCTTGACCAAATTGAAAAGAACAACACTTAGTGTCTAGTACCTAGACCTAAAGGGAAAAACATCATTGAAACCAAATGAATGTTCAGAAATAAGCTCAATGAAAAGGGTAAGGTTGTAAGAAACAAGGTAATACTTCTCTATAAAGGCTACTCACAAGTAAAAGGTGTTGACTTTGAAGAGACCTTTGTTCCAGTGGCTAGACTTGAAGCAATCAAAATATTTATGGCCATTGTTGCTTAGAGGAACTACAAAGTCTATTAGATGGATGTGAAGTTTGTATTTCTGAATGGAGAACTTGAAGAAGAGGTATTTATCAAGTAGCCTAATGGTTTTATACTTAATTATAATGGTTCAAGTGTATGCAGATTGAACAAGGCTTTATATAGCTTAAAGCAAGTTCCAATAGCATGGTATTCCAAGTTAGACACAGGCCTTAAAAACATAAAGCTCAAAAAAGGGAATATAAATAGCAACTTGCATATAAAAGAAGACAACCAAGGCCAATTAATTGTTGTGGTCTATGTTAATAACATAATCTTTACTGCAAAAAAGGAAGCCCTGTGCACTGCCTTTATTGAGCAAATGAAGAAGAAGTTTGAGATGTCCATGCTTGGTGAAATGAAATTCTTCTAAGCATTACAGGTGTTGCAAAGCGAGGCTGGAATTTTTCTCTCCCAAGAAAAGTATACTTGTAAGTTGTTAAAAAGGTTTGGGATGGAGAATTCTAAAGAAGTAAGCACTTCCATCGCGGTTGAAACAAAGTTAAACAAGGATAAAGAAGGCAACATAGTTGATCAAAAGGAATACAGCAAGTTAATTAAAAGTTTATTATATTTGACAACATCAAGGCCTAATATAGTTTCTGCTGTAACCCTTTATGCTAGATTTCAAAGTGACCCTAAGGTATCTCATCTCGTGGTGGCTAAAAGAATTTTAAAGTATGTGAAGGGCAAAACAAATTATGGGCTGCTTTATGATAGGAGTGGATAGCTTAATTTGTATGGGTATATAGATGCAAATTGGACTGGAAATTGTGATGATAAAAGGTCAACGTCCAATAGTGCATTTTATTTGGGCAATAAATGTGTTTCATGGCATAGCAAGAAGCAAAATTTAATGACTCTAAGTACATCAGAGGTTGAATATGTGGATGCCAATCAAGCTTATACTCAACTGTTATGGATAAAACAACAGGTTAAAGATATGAAGATAGATGTACAGCTACCATTGCTGATTGGTTGTAACAACCAAAGTGCCATCAATTTGTCAAAGAATCCTATCCAACACTCCAAAACTAAATATGTTAAAATCAAGTACCACTTCATTAAAGAGAAGGTGAAGAAAAATGAAGTAAAGCTAGCGTATGTCTCGACCACAGAGCAAGTGGTAGATATATTCACTAAACCTTTGTTAAGAAAGATGTTCCAAAAATTGAAGTTGGCCCTATGTGTTCAACCAACCCCTAAAGGTTGAAGTATTTTCTAACCCCTCTCCCTTTCCTTCTAATATTATTCTTTGAATTTGTTGTCAAAAGGGGAGATATTTTGCATAAATCCAAAGAAAGTGCAATACTTATAAAAAGAAGGGGAGTAGCTTGATGGATAAATGGGGAAAACTCGTTAAAGGGGAGAAGTAAATAGGGGGGTAGCAAGTGATGCATGTTTCAAGGGTAGCCAAATGATTTTGTGAAAGGGATGTTGTATATGGTTAAATTTAATGTGTTGCCAACAAATCCAAACGGGAAGATTGTTAAGCCCATCTTTGATGGCTAAATGTTGGATTTATTGTTAATAACATCTTACACAATTATATATGTTGATTTGATGTTATAAATGCCATTGAGATATAGTAAGGTTATTAGGAGAAACTGATTATGACAAGTCAACCCTAGCATTGAGAAGTCAATGTTGACCATGACTTTAAATTTTAAGGATTAAGATTAACTATTGATCATTGACCCCATATTTTAGGAAGTCAATGTTAACCATTGAGCCTAAATTTTAGGACTCAAATCTGACCATTAATTATAAGGCAACATGTGGGAATTAATGATAACCATTGATAATCATGTAGCCCTAATCCCAAGGCTCTGTAAATACCCCTATGTGTCTTGCAAAAAGAAAAAAAAGATGCAAAAAATTAAGTGAATGACAAAGGCAAGGTAGCTAACCAAGGAGAGAAAGAAAGAAGGCAAGGCAACCAACTAAAGAGAATGCAGCAACCACCCAAGAGAAGTAGCAAGGTGCAGTTGGCCAAGGAGGAAAGAAAGGGAGCAAAGTAACTGGCCACCCACACTAGCAAAACCTCACCAAAATAGCCATCGTATTAGTAAGCCCTCACAAAGGTAACAGCAGCAGTCAACCATTATACCAGCACATCAAAGAGGCTTTCTAACAGACCAGCAACATGTCCCTACACTTCCAAAAGGGTATACCATTAGTAGCAAATGTCCCTGCAAGTCTAGAAGGGTATACCAACACCAACAGCATGTCCCTGCATGTCCAAGAGGGTATACAAACAGTAACAGCACATACTAGTACATCCAGGAGACTTCCCAGTAGCAATAACACGTCCAGAAGGCTTCCCAGCAGCAACAACAAGTTCAAAAGGGTATACCAACACCAACAGCATGTCCCTGCATGTCCAAAAGGGTATACTAGCACTAGCAACACATTCTTGCACATCCAGGAGGGTATGTCAACAGCAATAGATGTCCTTATAGGTCTCGGAGGGCATAGCAGCACCAGCAA
>JAHLGO010017996.1:0-11047 GCA_020615895.1 Ceriops decandra | reverse complement strand
ACCCTCACATTTACTTGTGAAATTTGGGTAGTCATATGTGACAATATGCTAAAATTTAAACAAAAATTTGTTTGAGATCCAAATCAATACAAACTAAAGTTCATGCCAAATTTGAAAAAGCCTCAAAACTTGTGCATTTTTGGGTCATAAACCCAAATATGTATCATTTCAATCAACCAGGACAAAGGTCAAATATTATTAGCCATAAAGTACAATGCAATTACATTTTGACCCATGAACAAATAAGCAGAAAATATCATGAAAAAAAAATTGTTGATTTGTTAAAAATAATGAAAAAATAGCAAGCCAACAGAACTATTGTTTCAATAAAATAAATAATAAAATGACTAGTCAAGGAAAAGAAAGTAGAATATAAAAGTCAAAAAACTGCATGCAATATATTTAAAACAGTTATTCCTTGTATTATTAACTGTTGAGATCAATATATAAGCTGATCTTAGGGCTTTTGCTTCATTCAACACCTATGTATTTGGATTAAACCATTGTTTGATAACCAACATATTCACAAATGTTAAAAGAAGTTCAAGCAACATCATTTGAAAATCCATATTTGGGATAAGGAATGATTACATAGGCATTATTGTCAAAGTGCCAAGGAGCCCTAGCATAAGATAGGCTTGGCATGGCAACCTTGAAAACCTAGCATGGCATATTGCAAAAATTTGATGAATCCAAAGGAAATGTACCAGTTTTTAGGCCCTAGGCACCCAACTAACTAGTAATTAGCTCTATTAGTAGGTCTTATTGGATTTGTTGTAGGTAAGCCACACAACAACTAGAAATAATTGAGTGAAACTTTATTAGTTTCACCCTTATCTAACTTTGAAAATCCACCAGAACTAGCACCAACATTGTAGGCCACAATGCCAAAGTCTATTTGGAGAATATTTGGACCATCTTTTGGTATAGAGATCCACCGATGAAGAATCAGGCCACCACTAATATCTCCTTCTAATGTAAGAGATTCCTCCTCTCCTGCATGCTCAAGATGTTGCCTAAAAATAAAATAAATTTAGGAGAATATGCAGTGTGTATACAGAGACATAAGAAATCATGGTAGTACTTATATCTGTGCACATACTTATATGTTATAATGGTTGCATGCAATTTTACACCCACTAATTTTGTTATAATGTACAAAGAAAGAATAGAGTTAAACTCATCATAAATGATACTTTAGAATTGAACTAGTGGCATTGCATCTTGTTGCTCCTACAATCACTGAGCTAGGTAACGATAACACAAATGTGTGCCAACACTTGGGCCATTTTGTGATTAATCAAATACTAATTACCTGTGGTCATTTCTATTACTTGCACTTTCATTCTTCACAATGGAGACACAAAATAACTTTTGCATTAACATTGAGGCCTTAGCTCAATTTCACAAAATGTATCTATTAATGTAGCTTAGATTAACAAATTCTCACTTAGCATTCTACAAATCAAGCCATTGTCAACTTAAGCCATTGACATTTCTATTATTGTTTCCTTTTTATCCTCATTTGGGTAAGTTTTAAACTTGAAATAAAAGAAGAAAATTTAAAGGCATAGGAAAAAATGAATTAAAAATGGGGAGGTTGACACAACCCACCAAGAAAAGAAAAACAATTACAAATAGCAGAAAAAATGTCTTGAATCTTGGGTTAGTCAACTGCCTTTTCAACACTACTTTCCATGGCCTCCTTTCTATAAGTCAACCTCTACATTACAGGTAAATCTCATGAAAAGGCATTGCAAGGTGTACTTCTTTAAGCCTGTTGCTGGCAAGTGGCATCTTCTTCTGAACATTCGATGGGTGCCACGTAGTGATGGAAGAGCATCTTTGATATTGTAACTTTTTTTCTTTATTTAGTTATTTATTTTAGTTAAAAGACATGTAATTAGCATATGACTATTTTAATCTATGGATGACTAAGATTAAATAAAGTTTTCTTTCATCAAATGTTGAGATTTAATATCATCATATAGGTTTGGTTGCTAGATAGATTTTAGAGATTTTGTTATCTTATTAAAATATCAATCTTTTTCTTGACAACAATTTTCTCTAAACCCTAACTCTAATTCTTTAGTTCCAACTTCAATTTTCTACCTAAATTCAGCTTTTATTTCAGTTTCTCTACACCAAACTTGTTATTAAAGCTTAACAAATCCAATTATTCTGTTAGGGTTTGGTTTTCACACCATGGTTGGCAAAATCTGTAGTAGAGGAGAAGTGGTTAAACAAACTGAATTAGTTGATTTGAAGCATATGATTGAAGATCTGTCGTGGGCTATTCAAATTTTGCAATGATAGCAACCTGTGGGAGCCCAAATAGAGCTTTTTGAAGGCTAACATAATGTCCTAAATGCATGGAAGGTGGTTTTGTGGATGAAAGAGGTCTGGAAGACTTTGAAAACCCATTTCATGATGCTGGAGAGCTGTTAATCACACAACAAGAGGTGGCTTAAAAGTGAGGTTGATTCGTGCTCTTAATTCGAACACTAATGGAATCAAGGCAGAAGTTTATTTTCATAAGAAGATGCATGTTGAAGATTATTTTGATTGAGAAACTAGTCAAAACAATCATTTTGAATGGAAGTCAACAGCAGAAAACTATCAAGTACTATTTATCAAGCTGAAAATGAAGGGTCTTGCACTTAAATGGTGGAAAAGCATTGAAAAGTAACATGCATAACAAGGTAAGCAAAGTTGTGAAAACAATGTTTTCCCTGGTAATTATGCGATGGAGTTTTATGAGAAATTCCACTTGTTGAAGCAATAGAATATGTCTGTTAAGGAGTAAAATATATCTTTCAACAAATTATCTATAGTAAAATATATCTTTCAACAAATTATCTATTAGAGTTGGTTTGAATGAGACCAATAAGCAACTACATTTTTTTATCTTACTGATTTAAAATAATCGATGAGATGGTAGTTGTCTATTTGTTTAATCTCAAAGATGCTTGAAAAATATGCTTTAATGGCTGAAAAGCAAGCTTTACACTATGAAACCAAAAAATCTATTTGTAGTAGATTTGATGGTGGTAGACATAAAAGCTTTTGAAATAGTCAAACATGTCAGAAAAGTAGTCAAGGAGTTGCCCAAAGTACCAAGGTCAATATTAGAAATGTTGCCAACACTGACAAAAAATGAAAATTAGTTACCAAAATTAGCTTTAATGAGGATTCTTTTGAGGTTGATAGTAGTTCATAGGTTCAATGTTTCAAAAGCAATGAGAAAGGACATTAGTTTTATACTTGCTTACAATGAAAAGTAACTTTTGCTCAACATGCAAACAATGAGATGTTTCTAGAAGACCTCATATATAAAGATAATATTAATGAAGAAGGGGATATTTATATGTACCTAATTAAAGGAGAAAACTTAATGGTAGGAAGAATAATAAAGTTCCCAACTTCTCCTTAAGATCTACTAGTTTGTGATATTGAGAGGGGGGGTGAATCAGTATCACCACAATTCATAATTCACAAGTAAGTGAACAACTTTAACTTCTTCTTAAAAGTAAACTCTTTCTCAGAATGGACTAAGGTAGATTTATTGCTACCTATTAATCACAATAGTCCCTAAAGTCACCTTTCAAACACCTTGCCTAATAGACAATACAGATGTTCTTGTTTAGATCTTCATTAGTTTATGGGTTGGTTGATACTTTCGCTGCGTTCATAACTCAATTCAAAACACAAAACGTAAAGCAAATTAAGGACACATGGACTCTCCCTTACTGAGACTATCGACTATACTTGAAAATTCCAGTTACAATGGATGTCTTAATTCTCTACTCCTTTCAATATTGCAATTACTAAGCAAGTACAATACAAAGAGTGTCACTTACTGTGTCTACCCTTCTTCTAGCTTGTCTTGCCTCTATTGGATTGAAAGGCTGCTCCACTACCGCTTAAAAGTTCATCGCAACGCTCTCAAACCTCTATTGAAGAAGTATGGAAATACGTTGAATTCTTTTAATGCTTCTCCGAAGTTCTTCTTTACGTTGTATCACATAACTCCTGCTTTCACCGTCTCATGGTCTCACTCGTCTCCTTGTCTCACGATCTCACTATCTCATGGCTCGCCTGTCCATTTGTCTCTCTCTTGCTGTCCAGTCGGATTTCTCTCTCGTATCACTGGATTTCTCTCTCTTACTGTCCAACTCCTTTTCTCTCTCTCAGACCTTTGTTCTCCGTTTAGCCCCCTTATTCTGTCATCACTCTTCTTCTTGTCGACGGTCTCCGATCTGGTCGTGTATGATTTTTCTCCTTTTCTCTCTCTTCCCCTGTTTTGTCGTCGGCTCACTTGGTCGAGTCAGTTTTCTTTCTCTCTTTCCCGTTGACTCCTCTATTCTAATCGTCGGGTTTCTTTTTCTCTCCTTCTCGTCGACTCCTCTGGTCTGGCAATTGGGTTTCTCTCTCTCCTTCCTGTCGATCTGCTTTGATTTGCTCAATTTCTGACCTACCTCTTTCTCCGTATTAGGTTTTCTCTCTCTTCGTTCCCTGTTTTGCCGAACTTCTATTTTTGGCCATTGACCCATTTCTCTCTTTTACCATGTTGTGCTTTCTCTTTCACCTATCTCCTTGCTGACAGCTGGTGTGCCGGTGGTGTGCCGTTCCTCACAGGTTTCTCTCTCTTCTTTTTAAATGGTTTGTTTTGATTTGCTCAATTTGCCAACCTCTCTTATTTTTGACCAGTAGCTTCTTTTCTCTCTCTTCCAGGTGTTTTCTCTCTCTTCATCTAACTGCTTCACTATGCGGCCACTGTTCACTCGACAACTACACTTTTCACTCGACGACTAATGTTCACGACGACTACTCTTTTCTTTTGCAGGTGGTATTCTTTTGTGTAAGGTTTGGTGTAGGGTTTGGTGTTTTGTTGTGTATTCAATTGTATTGGCCTTACCCTAATTTTGTCTTCAAAGTTCTTTATATATTCTCTTTTGTAAAACCTTAATAGGGCTTATGCGACGGATTTACGTTCTTGCCCTTACACTACAAATTTACTATTTTGCCCTTCCATGTGGCTTTTACATTCTTACCCCTTAATTTGGCTTTTACCTTCTTACCCTTCCATGTGACTTTACTTTCTTGCACACTTAAATCTAGTTAACAATAATTACGACTTATACAAGGCTATGGGAACAACAATCTCCCCCTTTGTAATTGTTGGCAACACTCATAACAAAAGCTACTATGCAGCAATTTCAACTCCTCCTAAATATGCACTCCCCATTTCTTAACAGCTCCCCCTGCACTGTTGCTTCTCTCCCCCTTTTCCAACCAATTACAAATTTGAAAAATTTGCAAAGTGGAGATGGAGGATTCATTTAAACTTCAGGCTTAAGGAGGCATTTGCACAGATAGACTCAATTTGTGCCTTTCAAACAGATTTGTGGACAGAGATTTAATTAGATCTTGTGTAGCCTCTTTAACAGATTTAGGTTCAACTTGTGAGAGTAAAGCAGTAGCTCCCATAATTCTTCTTCTTGTTGTAACTCCTACTGATGGGTCACCTATGATCTGATTTTCTTGATGAGCACTGATCCACGTTTTCTTTGGCTTTCTTTCTTGCACAATCTTAGTTGCAAGAGGATCACTTTCTTCATCTTCAAACTCACTCTTCTCTGAGTCTGAACTTACTTCTCGTTCCTTTTCATTAGGTTGGTCTGAGTCTTCATCTATATTGAAGTCATTTTCTTCATTGTCCTCAACTTCTCCATTCTGCATTGTTTTCCAGTTCTCATCTATTCTCACATCACTAAAAGTGATCACTTTTCCCAGCTTATGTAAGAAAACTTTATAACCTTATGTCTTTTCTGAGTATCCCATAAAGATGCTTTCATCAAACCTAGCATTGAATTTTCCCAAATTTTGCTCCTTATTCTTCACAAAACATGGGCTGCAAAGACTTTGAGATACTTGGCTATTGTCTTCTTCCCACTTTAAAGCTCATATGGAGTCTTATCAGTATTGGGCCTTAGTAATACTCTGTTTAGTATATGCATGGCTATAAATGTTGTTTTTATCTAAAATCTTGTGTAAAGCTTGGATTCCAGTAGTAAAGTTCTCGCCATTTCGACCACAGCTCTATTTGACCTCTCTACCACCCTGTTCTATTGAGGTGTTATTGCTGTTGCCAATTAGTGATGAATTCCATGCTTCTCAAAATAATCTTCAAAAGCTTTATTTGTAAATTTAGTGCCTTGATCTGACCTCAATACTTTGATCTTGCTTCCACTAAATTCAATTTCCAACTTCTCCCTAGGATGTACTAGTTTGTGATACTGAGAAGGGGGGTGAATCAGTATCACCACAATTCGCAATTCGCAGGTAAGTGAACAACTTTAACTTCTTTTTAAAAGTAAACTCTTTCTCATACTCTACTAAGGTAGATCTATTACTACATACTAATCACAATAGTCCTCAAAGTCACCTTTAGACACCTTGCCTAATAAACAATACGAATGTTCTTGTTTAGGTCTTCGTTAGGTTATGAGTTAGCTGATACTTTAACTGCGTTCACAACTCAATTCAAAACACATAACGTAAAGCAAATTAAGGACACACGACATTTATGTGGTTCCGTCAACGTGATGTACATCCACAGTGGTAGGGACTCTCCCTCTACTGAGACTATCCACTATACTTGTAAACACAGGTTACAATGAATGTCTTTAATTCTCTGCTCCTTTAACTATTGTAATTACTAAGCAAGTATAATACAAAGAGTGTCACTTATTGTGTCTATCCTTCTTCTAACTTGTCTTGCCTCTATTGAATTGAAAGGCTGCTGCACTGTCGCTTTGAAGTTCATCGCAACGCTCTCTAAACTCTATTGAAGAAATCTGAAAATACGTTGAATTCTTTACATGCTTTGCCGAATTTTATTTCTACGTTGTTTTACACAATTCCTTCTTTCATCGTCTTACAGTCTCACCCATCTCCTTGTCTCACGACTCATCTTTCTATTTCTATCTCACCATCCAACTGGATTTCTCTCTCCTATCGTTGGATTTCTCTCTCTTCCCATTGGATTTCTCTCTCTTCACTAGATTTCTCTTTTTTCACTAGATTTCTCTTTTCCCTTCACCCACTTGGCCGGATTTCCTCCTTTTATGCCGGTAATCTACTTTTCTTTGTCCTACCATCCAGCCTTCTTCGCCCGTTCCGGTTTTCTCTCCCATTGACCGGTTTCTCTGTTTTTTCGACCGTCTATTTCTCTCTCTTCCAATGTCTAGTCGTCGGATCTCTCTCACCCGTTCCTGATCTGGTCTCGTCTCATTTCAGTTTGGATCTAGTCTCCCTCAGGACTCACCTTCCTCACCTGCCTTTTAGACGTCTTACGTTCAACGTTTAGCCCCCCTTTGGCCACCTCCTTCTCTCAACGTATTTGCCTTTTTGCTCGATTTTCCAATTGTCGATGGCTGCATTTTCTTCTCCTTCTCGTCGATGGCTGCTCAATTGTTTCGGCCATCCACCTTTGTTCTTCGTTCAGCCCGGCTGTTGACCATCTCTCTCCTTCTTTCTCTCTCTCGAAGCTACTGTTCACGACGGTACTGTTCACTAGATTCGTCTGTTGGCTGCACTATTTACTCTCTTTGTCCTTGCCGGTAGTGTTCATCCATGTATGGGTTTGATGTTCTCTTTGGTTGGTCGGTTATCTAGGTTTTGCTGAATGCTCAATATTGTCGATTCCCTGTTCTTTGTGTTACAAGACCATTATATACTTTACTCCATGAAACCCTAATAGGGCTTATATGGCCAATTTACATTCTTGCCCTTCCATGTGGATTTACCTTCTTACCCTTCCATGTGGCTTTACTTTCTTGCACACTTAAACTTAGTTGACAACAATTACAACCCATACAAGGCTGTGGGAACAACAAGGTTATAATTGGAAGAACTTTGCTAAGTTTATTCAATGGTTAATTTAGGTCTTCTTGTTTGTTGATTGTGTTAAGAAACCATTTTATTTAAAAATTCAAACTGTCAATTTAGGTTCACGACATGAATAATATATTATACTTTAATAGAGTCCCTCATATGAGAGATAGAGGATTCACCTGAACTTCAGACTTGAGGAGGTATTTGCACAGATAGACTCAATCTGTGCTTTTCAAATAGCTCTATGGACTGAGGTTTAGTTAGATCTTGTGTAGCCTTTTCAACAGATTTAGATTCAACTTGTGAGAGTAAAGCAGTAGTTCCCACAATTCTTCTTCTTGTTATAACTCCTATTGATGAGTCACCTATGATCTGACTTTCTCGATGAGTATTGGTCCACGTTTTCTTTGGCTTTCTTTCTTGCACAGTCTTAGTTACAAGAGGATCTCTTTCTTCATCAATCATATTCAAATTTCTAGTTGTTCTCTTCCCAGCTGCAACAATATTTCCTTCTTTACTCTTTACCTGACAACCTATTTTTGTGAATATTACCTTATGGCCTTTATTGCATAGTTTGCTGACAGATGCTAAATTATATCTGAGTCCTTCAACGGGCAGAACATCTTTCAACTTTCCTTTTCCAATAGTCACTGACCTCTGATGCTGAGTGAATCATCATTGCCAAACTTGACTATGCCTTCTTTTGATTTGTTTAGCTTTGACAATTTACTCTTGTCTCCGGTCATGTGTGAAGTGCATCCAATGTCAAAGATCCACTACTTATCCTTGTAGTAAGCTTTGAGTGCAATTTCAACTATATTAGCCACTTCCCTTTTTGCTCTATATTCCTTCTTTTGAATTGGCTGGAAGATAACTTTCTCCTTTTTCTCAATTTTGATTGCACCGTTTTTTTTTATTGTGCCATTGAGTGCCTTCTCTTGCTTAGAGAGAAGTGTCATGCATCTCTTGGCATTATGGCCATCCAACTTGCACCTTTCACACTGTTCCAAGTCTGCCAATACAGCAAACTTGTTCTTTGAAACCATTGGTTTAGGCTTCCACCAACACTCCTTGTGACGCAGCGATGAAGCGTAATCAACAACAAGAAATCAATAACAACGATTGAATTCCAAAGAACAAAAGTCACAAGCCGCCTTAGAAAAAGGGTTCTCTCAATTTAGGGTAAAGTATAATCCCTTCTGACTCTCACTAAGAAACCCTAAAATACATATAGTGCATATAATTATACTAAAATTACGAAAATGCCATTTTATAAAATTTAATTAAAATTACTAAAAGCCCTTCAGCTTGGATTCGGTTTTGAAGTTTTTCGTAACTTCTTATCCTTTTCTCACTTGTCCATATACTCCTCGGCTATCTGGTCCACATCATTCTCTCCCACCAGAGAAGAACTCGACCCCGAGTTCTTTTGCGGGTATAAAGGCATGTCATCTGGATGGAAAAGAGATAAATCAGCTACATTGAATGTCTTGGAGATGTTCATATCATCAGGAAGCTCGACAATATAAGCATTGTCATTGATTTTGTGTGCAACTTCATAAGGACCATACTTCTTTGGTTGTAATTTGCTATACTTGCCCACAGGAAAGCGTTCCTTCCTCAGGTACACCATCACTTGATCACCAACTTCAAATAGTTTTTCCTTCCTGTGTTTATCAACAGCTGCCTTGTATGTTGCATTTGCCCTCTCAATTTTCCTTCTTACCTCTTTAGCAATAGTTTGATACTGTTCTGCCATGTTTTTAGCTACTATGCTAACCTCTACTCCCTTAGGTAACTTTAACAAATCCAGGGCATGTTGTGGCGTTTTGGTGTAAACCACTAAAAAGGGTGATCTCCCAATAGTTCTATGAATAGAACTATTATAAGCAAATTCAGCTTGGGCCAATGCTTGATCTCACTATCTTGGCCTTTCACCACAGATACTCCTGATCAAATTTTCCAGTGTTCTGTTGGTCACTTCAGTCTGCCCATCAGTCTGTGGATGAGCTGTGCTACTAAAGTTTAATGAAGAATCAAACAGGAACCACGTCTTCCAGAAGTGACTAAGAAACTTGCTATCCCTATCAGAAGTAATGGACCTTGGAACACCATGTAAGCGCACCACTTCTTTGAAAAATAACCTAGCAATAGATTGTGCATCTGCAGTTTTTCTACATGGAATAAAATGAGCCATCTTAGAAAACCTGTCAACAACAACAAACACAGAGTCAGCACCTCGTTGGGTACGAGGTAAACCCAAGATAAAATCCATCGACAAGTCTTCCCAGATGTTCTCAGGTACTGGTAAGGGAGTGTATAACCCCACGTTTTGAGATTGCCCTTTGGAAGTCTGACAGATGTAGCATCTCTCTACAATCCTACCAACATCCCTTCTCAGTCGAGGCCAAAAATACCTTTCTGTTACAGCAGCTAAGGTCTTATCTCGACCCAAATGTCCTGCTAAACCTCCTCCATGAAGGTCTCTAATCAACTTCTCCCTTAAGGAGGACTCAGGAATGCACAATTGATTTCCCTTCATTAAGTACCCCTCATGAATATGATAATCATCACAAGGCTCCTTACTAGCACACTTCCTCCACATCTCCTTAAAATCACTATCATCTTCATACAACTCTTTTATTCTTTCAAAGCCCACAACCTCAGCACTTAAGGTGAATAACAAATCAGCCCTTCTACTTAAAGCATCAGCCACTTTGTTTTGCACACCAGATTTATGCATTAACCTGAAAGGAAACCTCTGTAAGAATTGAATCCACCTAGCATGCATATCCTTACTTATCCTAGTCTGACCACTCAAATGTTTTAATGCGACACAGTCTGAGTAGAGAATGAATTCCTTTCCTACCAAATAGTGTTCCCATACTCTCAAGGCTCTCACAACAGCATAGAACTCTCTATCATAAGTTGCCCAATTCCTCCTAGCATCACATAACTTCTCACTATAGAATGCTATTGGTCTCTTCTCTTGTGATAGCACCTCACCGATCCCTACCCCACTAGCATCACAGTCAACTTCAAATAGCTTATCAAAATTAGGTAGTGCCAATACAGGGGCCTTACATAACCTCTCTTTTAGATTCACAAAGCTTGTGTCAGCCTCTTCACCCTATTGAAATTTCCCTTT
>JAHLGO010017918.1:25241-42569 GCA_020615895.1 Ceriops decandra | reverse complement strand
ATTTAAATTACATTAGATTTTACTTTATCAATTACTTAAATTAGACATTTTTAAGTCAAATCTAACCTATTTTACGTGTTTTTTTTTTTTGGAAAATTTTCAGTAAGTGATTACTTAATTTATGAAAATTACATAAACATTCTCAATATTTGAATAATATAAGTCAAATCAACCCCTTTTTTAAATATAATTTGCAAATGCTTAATT
Source organism: Ceriops decandra (assembly GCA_020615895.1). Classification (NCBI taxonomy): domain Eukaryota; kingdom Viridiplantae; phylum Streptophyta; class Magnoliopsida; order Malpighiales; family Rhizophoraceae; genus Ceriops; species Ceriops decandra. The sequence goes on along the minus strand of JAHLGO010017918.1, from coordinate 42,362 downwards.
TTATATATACATATACTTCATGTCTTTTTCGTTTAATAACACGTAGTTATACTCTAAAAGAAAGAAATTATTGAGTTTACCATTACATCCTGTAATTAACATTGCATTATCAAAATACTTTTATTTTAAAAAGACAATATATCAAAATTTTTAAATATACATTATTTTCCTATTATTTTGTTTATAATAATTTACTTATTTTCTTTTTTCTTATTTAATTTATCACTACTTCATCTTAAAATTTATAAAAGAACCAAATTTTATTAAATTATTGTGAACCAAATTAGAGTAGCAGCAGTCTTTGATTTATTTTTACAAAATTTACAAAGATTACTTTAACTTAAATCTCATGTTGATACATATACACACCCATAACATGTATCTAGAAGTAAGAATATCGTATTATTACCTAAGTTCTTATACCTATAATTGTTTCATACAAAATAGTGTGGGACGTATTCATGCCTAGCCTTTTATTTTTGGAACTCAGTTTCCAATAGAATTCCAAAATTGCTATCAAGCATAAATAGTTGAACACAATGGTGTTATACAGGTTTTCTCAAAGGCAGTCACTCTCTATAGGTTACCAAATTAGGAAATGAATTATTGGATTGCTACACATGTACTACGTTAACCAAATTAACTACACACACAGTTGCACTTACGTTTTTGTCTTAGAAATAGACTAAACGATCATTAATTTTATTTCATCCCCATCCCTCCAAAACATACACTCTTATATACCCCAAAATTGAATATACAATTGCTTAAAGGAGCCAACTGTCATGGAGTTAGGCTTTGGACCTGCTAACCCGCGGCACTTAGTCAATCTTGCTTAAGAAGATGCTAAGTAAGCCTTGAAGAGTTTGAGACAATTAGTGGAACGCGTATGAGACGCAAGTAAAGAAATTGGAAGTGCTAGAGAGAAAGAGCACAAGAGAGCTTTTGCAAGTGAGCTTATATTCAGAGAAAGGATTCGTGTTGTACAAATGAGAGGAGCGACCTATTTATACAACTCAAGAGAAGCTCCTGGAATATCCTAGCTACTTACAAGAGTATTCTAGATACTCATTTAATACGGTCCCTTCCAGAATTCTCTAGCGCACTTCTGCATGGTTATGGGACCTTTCATAAGTGATAAAGGGCTAGACAATGTTGGCAGCCTGCAGAAGCTCAGTCTTTAGCCCATCTTTGCCCAAATTTGGACCTCAAGGATATGTGAATGGGCCAGATCAACATATCTTTGTGACATCCTCCCCCACTTAATTCTGCGACATCCTTATTGCATTTTCAGCCTTATATTGCCGAATGTGCTCGACAAACTGCCAAAGCTGGTCCTCTTGTTCCTAACTAGCCTTTTGGTCCAGTAAATCTTTCCATTTCAGCAAGTACTTAGTGTAGTTAGGAACTCCCCTTCTCTGGATCACTCTATCAGCAAGGATGTGTTCCACCTCGTTGTTGAATTCGGTGACCAGAGTCGTTGGTGCATGCTTGGACTCATTTCGGCTTGGATCGTCTTCGTCTCCATGGAAAGGCTTTAGAAGACTTACATGGAAAACCTTGTGGATCTTCAGCTTCAGAGGGAGTTGGACTTTACCTATAAAGTGGGGATCTCTATCACTAATTATGCTCTTTGGCACGCCCCATGGCTTTACTACATTCTTGAAGAACAGGCAAGCAGCTTCGTCCACCTTGCAATTAGTAGGGGCTGGAATGAAGCTGCCATACTTGTTGAACCGATCAATTACCACCATAATGCTTCCACATCCTTTGGAATTTGGTAGCGCCACAATAAAGTCCATTAAGACACTTTCCCAAGGCTTCTCAGGAGTGGGTAGTGGCTTAAGTAGGTAGGCTGGTGGCTGCTGTTCTACCTTGTCTTGTTAGCAAACGAAACAAGTCCGCATGTAGGCCTCGACGTTTGTATGCATATGCGGCTAGAAGTAATGTTGTTGGACAAGAGCAAGGGTTCGCGACATACCTGGGTGACCAGCCCATAAGGAATCAAGGCATTCCTTGAGGATCTCCTTCTGCAAGTTTCCCCACTTCGAAACAAAGACTCGATTCTTGACTATTGTTAGGACTCCGTCGTTTACCCAAAATCGACAAGTCTTCCCCTCGCTAGCCAATCTTAGTGGATTGTTGGCCAATTTATCTTGTCTGATACCTTCTTTGATTCATTCAAGGAAGTTGCTCTTAGGAGTACTAGCAGTAAGAGTAGTTAGTTCCACCTTCTTACTCAGCACATAAGCAACAACGTTGGTTTGACCTGACTTGTACCATAATGTGTAGTCGAATTCGGCCAGGAAGTCTTGCCAACGAGCTTACATGGGGCTCAGTTTCTTTTGGGTCTAGAAGTAGCTCGTAGCAATATTGTCAGTCATGATGATGAACTTACTTCCAAGGAGATAATGCCTCCAAGTGTGCAAGCAGTGGATGACAGTAGTCATCCCTTTATCTTGGATGGTATACCATCTTTCCGTGTTATTCAGCTTGCAACTTTCATAGGCTATGGGATGCCTATCTTGCATCAAGACTCTCCTAATGGCGAAGTCAAATGCATCAGTATGGACTTCAAAAGGCTTTTTGTAGTCCAGTAGTACCGCAATAGGTGCTTGCTTTAATCTCTCGAAGGAAGCTTGACATTCCTTCGTCTAATGCCGCTACGACAGAGTATCCCTTGATGAACTGACAATAGTAGTTGACAAGCCCCAGGAAGGATTGCGGTTTTAGGACCTTGGTTGGAGGTTCCCATTGTTGGATGGCTCGCACTTTTGCTGGATCCATCAAGAGCCTACCATCCTTGATTTGGTGGCCAAGGAAGTCCACCTCTTGCTTAGCGAACGAGCACTTCTCCTTCTTGACGAACAACTCATTTTCCTGTAGAGCTTGGAAGACATGCTTGAGTTGCTTAACATGCTCCTCAAGTGTGTTGCTGTATACCACGATGTCATCTAAGTAAACTACCACGAATTTGTCAAGAAAAGGATGTAGTACCTTGTTCATGAGTGTGTAAAAGGTGGCTGGTGCATTGGTGAGGCCAAAGGGCATGACCAAGAATTTGAACGCTTCGTAGCGTGTTACGCAGGTTGTCTTTGGCTCATCACCTTATGCTATGCAGACCTGGTAGTAACCTAATCGCAAATCCAACTTAGTGAAGTACCTTGCCTGCCCAAGTTGGTCGAAAAGATTGACTATTAAGGGGATTGGATACTTATTCTTGATAGTGACCTTATTTAAGGCTTGGTAGTCAATATACATACATAGCGATCTGTCCTTCTTCTTTTGGAAGAGGACTGGGGCACCAAATGGGGCTTTCGAGGGTCAAATGTAACCCTAATTAATCAAATCATGGAGTTGCTTCCTCAGTTCAGCGAGCTCTGGGGGTGCCATGCGATAAGGGGCCATGGCAAGAGGGTTGGCATCGAGTTCTAGCTCAATGTGATGGTCCACATCTCGCTTTGGTGGAAGCTTCTTTGGCAATTCGAAAGGCATGATGTCCTTGAACTCGGTAAGGATAGCCTGGATGGGTTACGATAATGTGGGAGTTGGTGCTGCTACATCTTCCTCATCGCTCAGCTCCCTTATGGTAGTGATATAGCCGGGACCCAACTTGAGACCCCATTTGAATTGCAAAGTGATATCATCGATGGTTGAGATCTTTCCTTGCACTTCAAGGGAACTACTCAGATCTTACGAGCGTGAGCAACCACAAGAGAACTTAAAGCAGGAACAGGAAAAGCCAAGGCTTCGCAGAAAAATGCAAGACCTAACACCACCTTGAAATCATCTATGGGAACGATGGTAAAGTCCAACTTACCAGTCCATTTGCCAATCTAGACAGCTGTTCCATGTGCCACACCTTGAATAGGCCTTGCTTCCGAGTTTATGGCCTTAATGGTGTAATTTCCCTTCATTAACTTGAGGCCTAGATGTTTGGCCTCTTGGACGTCCATAAAGTTTTGCGTTGCCCCCGTATCTAGCATTGCATAAGTTGCTTTGCCCTCGATGGCAACATCAGTGTACAACAGTCCCTTTTCCTTAGTGACTGTTGGGGAGAAACGTTTCGAGAGATTACCCAATTGTTGGGTAGATCCCATGTCAGCTTAGGTTTCTTCGTCCGCCTTCACCGAGTTAAGGAACGCCATCATAGCATTCATTGCTTTACGGTTGGGGCATTCTCTTACTTAATGCGGTCCATTACAAATGAAACAGGGGCTAGGAGGATTAGCAAAGTTGTGTTTATTCGCAAACTTCTTCTCATGCTTGGAATCACTTGAGGGTCTTTGTTGTCCACCCTCGTTGCGGCTAGAATCTTGCTTCTTATGACCAGTTTTCTCTCCCCTACTTTTGCCAGAGTTTGGCTTTTTGCCCTTGGAGTGAGCAAAGTAGTCCATGAAGGTTTCGACAGCGGCAATGGCAGCATCCAGGGTTTGCATATCATGCCTGTCCAACTCGACTCTTGCCCAATACTTCAAACCGTCTTTAAAGTAGAAGAGAAGCTCCCTATCGGACATCTCAATTTCAAGCATGAGTGTAGTAAATTCCTTGATGTAGTTGGAAATACTACCTGTCTGACTTAAGCCATGTAGCTTTCCTTTAGCTTTGCTATCTACATTGTGAGGCACAGAGTACCTACACACTTTAGCCTTGAATTGTTTCCAATGTTGATGACACACAAGCCCTTCTCCCTCTCGGAGTGCTTCCATCTCCACCAGAGTTGGGCAATATCCCTTAGGAAAATTAGGGCATTGCCTACCTTGGCATGGTCATCGACAACCCCAATGACTTCAAAGTACTGCTCAAGGCCAAACAGAAAATTTTTCACGATAGTGGCATTACGTATGTCGTTGTACATGGCAGGCTTAGGGACCTTCAATTCATGTACCGTAGTGGTACTAGTAGTTACAGCTGTACTAGCAAATGAGTTATTTCAGCACAGAGACTCCATCTCTCTACGGAGAACGTGGATCTCTCCCTTAACAAACTCGCGCAGGTCGGACAGACCTTGATTCAGGGAGTGCAATTCTCCCTTAAATGAGCGGCCAAACTCTTTGATCATGACTTTGGCAGCCGTCATGAGCTTTGCATTCTTATGGATCAAGTTATCGACCTGATCTCTGAGGTCACCCACAATGGAGCTTATATCGGTGACGCTCCTTTCCAAGTTACCAACATGAGAGTTCATGGTTTCCTTTGCTGGAGCCTTGGACTTGCCACGTTTGGCTGGAGCATGCTGCTCCTCATGCCCACAAACTTGTTGCTCCTCTTGTTGCTTGTCAATAGTGGTCGCAACAAATCCTTCTTCGCTTGCCATGCTTGCAATCTCAATAAACACCAAACTACAAGGTTATACCTTAGGTTTGAGCCATTGCTTTGATACCACCTGTCACGGAGTTAGGCTTTGGACCTGCTAACCCACGCAATACTTAGTCAATCTTGCTTAAGAAGATGCTAAGTAAGCCTTGAAAAGTTTGAGAGAATTAGCGGAATGCATATAAGATGCAAGAAAGTGAATTGGAAGTGCTAGAGAAAGAGCACAAGAGAGCTTTTGCAAGTGAACTTGTATTCAAAGAAAGGATTCGTGTTGTACAAATGAGAGGAGTGACCTATTTATACAACTCAAGAGAAGCTCCTGGAATATCCTAGCTACTTACAAGAGTATTCTAGATACTCATTTAATACGGTCCCTTCCAGACTTGTCTAGTGTGCTTCTACATGGTTCTGGGACCTTTCGTAAGTGTTAAAAGGGTTGGACAATGCTGGCAGCCCACAGAAGCTCAATCTTTAGCCCATCTTTGCTCGAATTTGGACCTTAAGGATATGTAAATGGGTCGGATCAACATATCTTTGTGACACAATGCTTCGCCTCTTTGTGTTGTCACATAATAATTATATGTCTACACTCTGCAATTTTGGTACTAACATGTCCATGATACCATCGTAGTATAGAGCATTTTGGTGAAAGGTTCTTTTCTCTCGTTAAATCTATTTTAAATATAAAAATATCTTAATAAAAAAGGTATTATTAGAATTAATTAGCATTGTTTCATATATAATATCTTTTTTTTAATTGTTTACATTTTTTGATCTAACCAGAACTTGATGGACTGTGAATTATACAATAGTTTGTAGTTTTTTACTTTTTTTTTTATAAATCCTTCCCTTTTTACTCAATATAAAAATTTATGAAATTTCCAAAATAGAGGTGTAAATTCATTATATTTATAGTTATGATTGTTGGTCGATGTAAGTTTTGTGAGAAAGGACTGTTAATTTCATGCCAAATAAAGTTCAAGTTATTTATTCTAACAATTTCTATAATTATTCTCCTTAACCCTTTTGATTTACCCTAACTATTAATATTTAAAACTTAATCAAACATTTTTAGTAAAGTTAAAAATATTAATGATAAAATTAGAAACTTTGTATCCAGTTTGTGCAACATGACAATCAAGCCCAACAAATGAAAGATCGAAGAAAGGATCAACCAAAATAATTTATATGTTAAAGTACAAACAAATGTTTATATGCTGCACACATAGGTTCACTGTTTGTTGGCATGAAATTCCATCTCATTGCAAGCAACTATGACCAAAAACTCTAAAAGTTCGCATGATTAATTAGATTTGGGAAATTATATTGGATTGGGAACTTTGACTATAAAGTAGGAAATTGAAGAATAATTGTTCTTTTATTTTGGGTATATGACTCTATAGACTTCAATACATATTTAATCATTTCTAGAGTATATATTCCACATTGAATGAATTATATACCTGATTGGAAGCAATTTGCACTTATGCATGCACTTCAGGCAAGAAAGACATGCTCATTGACCAAGCAGATTGGAGCACCACACATATGAGACATTGGCCTATCTTGGTTGTTTTGGTAAGAAAGACCCCACTCATAGGGAATCTATCTAAGTTTTTTTTTTTTTTTGGTTGGGACAAAATTTATGTTAGAAAAAATAGCAACAACTTTGTGCTTATCTATAATGTTGAATGACATTAAATTCTTTTCTAATAAAAATAAATGTGATTAAACAATGATATACATACAGATTTAATAATAAGTTTATATTGTTTTAAGAGAAAAGTAAATTATATAATGCATATGTTGTTCCCATAGTCTTGTATAGGTTGTAATTGCTGTCAACTAGGTTTAAGTGTGCAAAAAAGTAAAGTCATATGAAAGGGCAAGAAGGTAAATCCATATGGAAGGGCAATAACATAAATTCGCCGTATAAGCCCTATTGGGTTTCATGGAAGAGAGTATATAAAGGCCTTGGAAGACAAAATTAGGGTAAGGCCAACACAATTGAATACATGCAAAACACAAAAGTGTGTAGACGGCCAAATAGAGAAAATAGAAAAACACAACAAACAGCCAAAGCACACCGACAGCAAGCAAACGGCAAAACAAGAGATGGCAAAATAGAAAAGAAGCAGCTGTAGTGAATAGTGTAGCCGTCGAATGAACAATAACCATCATGAACAGTGTAACCGTCGAGAGAGAGAAAGAAGAGACTGTCGACAGTTGGGCTGAATGAAGAACAAGAGCCCATCGAGAGGGAGAGAGAAAAAGAGACAACGACCACAAATCAGAAAAGGAGAGAGACGACAGAACGTCACGGAAGGGAGAGAATTGTTGAAAAGGGACCGTTGGCAGAAAAGAGAGAGAAACTCGTGCATGACGATAGACCACCGACACACCAATGGTCAGTGAGGAAACAACAGGGTAAGAGAGAGAAATGAGTAAGACGAGATTAGATCGGGAACTAGGGAGACCAGATTCGAGTTGGAACGGGTGAGACGAGACCAGATCTGAGCTGAAATGTCTGGACGGTAAGAGAGAGAAATCCGGCTAGACAGTAAGAGAGAGAGAAACTGATAGTGAGATCATAAGACAAGGAGACGGGTGAGACCGTGAGACGGTGAAAATAGGAATTATGTGAAACAATGTAGAGTAGGAATTCAGCAAAGCATTGAAAGAACTCAACGTATTTCCAGATTTCTTCAAGAGAGGTTAGAGAGCGTTGTGGTGAACTTCTAAGCAGCAATGGAGCAGCCTTTCAACTCAACATAGGCAAGACAAGTTAGAAGAAGGGTAGACACAGTAAGTGACACTCTTTGTATTGTACTTGCTCAGTAATTGCAATAGTAAAAGGAGTAGAGGATTAAGACATCCATTGTAACTGGAATTCTTAAGTATAGTGGATAGTCTTGGTAAGGAAGAGTCCCTACCACCGTGGATGTATGTCATATTGACGAAACCACGTAAATCTCGTATGTCCTTAATTTGCTTTATGTTTTGTTTTTTGAATTGAGTTGTGAACGTAGCTAAAGTATCAACTAACCCATAACCTAACGAAGACTTAAACAAGAACATCCGAATTATCTATTAGGCAAGGTGTCTGAAAGGTGACTTTGGGGACTATTGTGATTAGTAGGTAGCAATAGATTTACTTTAGTTGAATCTGACAAAGATTTCGCTTTTAAGAAAAGGTTGAAGTTGTTCACTTAGCTGCAAATTGTGATTTGTGGTAATACTGATTCACCCCCCCTTTTAGTATCACAAACTAGTAGATCCTAGGAAGAAGTTAAGAACTTCAATTGGTATTAAAGCATAGGTTCACCAGTTTCAAGCTTAACAGCTTGGTGTACTAGTTTGAAGGGATCCAAGTTTCACACAAGATTTTGGACCGAAGCAACATTTATAGCTGTAAATCTATTGAACAGAGTTTTAGTAAGGCCCAATCCTAATAAGACTCCATATAAGCTATGGAGTGGGAAGAAGACAACAACCAAGTATTTCAAAATCTTTAGCAGCCCATGTTTTGTGAAGTACAAGAAGCAAAACTTAGGAAAACTCAACGTTAGGTCTGATGATGGCATCTTTGTAGGATATTCAGAAAAGACAAAAGGTTACAGAGTTTTCCTACATAAGCTGGGAAAGTGATCACTTCTAGTGATGTGAGAATAGATGAGAACTGGAAAACAATGTAGAATGGAGAAGCTGACGACAATGAAGAAGATGACTTCAATATAAATGAAGAATCAGACCAACCTAAAGAAAAGGAACAAGAAGTAAGTTCAGACTCGGAGAAGAGTGAGTCTGAAGATGAACAAAGAGATCCTCTTGCAACTAAGACGGTGCATGGAAGAAGGACAAAGAAAACATGGACCAGTGCTCATCAAGGAGATCAAATCATAGGTGACCCATCAATAGGAGTTACAACAAGAAGAAGAATTGTGGGAGCTACTACTTTACTCTCACAAGTTGAACCTAAATCGGTTGAAGAGGCTGCACAAGATCTAACTAAATCTTTGTCCATAGAGCTATTTGAAAAGCACAGATTAAGTCTATTTGTGCTGCCTCCTTAAGCCTAAAGTTCAGGTGAATCCTCCATCTTTACTTTGTGAGTTTTTTAGATTTGTAATTGGTTGGCAAAGGGGGAGAGAAGCAACAGTGTAGGGGGAGCAATTAAGAAAGGGGGAGTGCATATTTAGGAGGAGTTGAAACTGCTGCATAGTGGCTTTTATTATGAGTGTTGCCAACAATTACAAAAGGAGAGATTGTTGTTCCCATAGCTTTGTATAGGTTGTAATTATTATTAACTAGGTTTAAGTGTGCAAGAAAGTAAAGTCATATAGAAGGGAGGTAAATTCACATGGAAGGGCAAGAACATAAATTCGCCCTTTATTGGGTTTCATGGAAGAGAGTATATAAAGGCCTTGGAAGACAAAATTAGGGTAAGGCCAATACAATTAAATACACGGCAAAACAAAAAAGTGTGTGGACGACCAAATAGAGAAAACAAAAAAACACAACATACGGCCAAAGCCCACCGATGGCAAGTGAATAGCAGAACAGGAGACAGCAAAATAGAAAAGAAACAGCTGTAGGGAACAATGTAGCTGTCAAGTGAATAGTAACCATCGTGAATAGTGTAACCGTTGAAAGAGAGAAAGAGGAGATGGTCAATGACTGGGCTGAACGAAGAACAAGAGCCCGTCAAGAGAGAGAGAAAGAGAGACAACGACTAAAATTTAGAAAAGAGAGATGATGGCCAAAAATCGAAAAAGAGGAGACGATGGCCAAAAATCAGAAAAGGGGAGAGACGTCAGAACGTCACAGAAGAGAGAGAACCGTCGAAAAGGGACCGTCGGCAGAAAAGAGAGAGAAACCCGTGCATGATGACAGACCCCCAGCAAACCAATGGTCGGTAAGGAAACGACATGGCAAGAGAGAGAAACGGGTAAGACGAGACCAGATCAGGAACCAACGACACCAGATCCGAGCTAGATCGGGTAAGACGAGACCAGATTAAGAATAGGTAAGACTAGATCCGAGCTGAAACGGCTGGATGGTAAGAGAGAGAAATCCAGCAGTAAGAGAGAGAAATCCGGCTGCACAGTAAGAGAGAGAGAAATAGATAGTGAGATCGTGAGACAAGGAGATGGGTGAGACCATAAGACGGTCAAACTAGGAGTTGTGTGAAACAACATAGAGAAGGAATTTGGCGAATCATTAAAAGAACTTAACATATTTCCATATTTGTTCAAGAGAGGTTAGAGAGCGTTGCGGTGAACTTCTAAGTAGCAATGGAGCAGCCTTTCAATTCAATAGAGGCAAGACAAGCTAGAAGAAGGGTAGACACAGTAAGTAACACTCTTTGTATTGTACTTGCTCAATAATTGCAATAGTGAAAGGAGTAGAGGATTAAGACATCCATTGTAACTGAAATTCTCAAGTATAGTGGATAGTCTCAGTAAGGGAGAGTCTCTACCACCGTGGATGTACGTCATATTGATGGAACCACGTAAATCTCGTGTGTCCTTAATTTTGCTTTATGTTCTATTTTTTGAATTGAGTTGTGAATGCAGCTAAAGTGTCAACCAACCCATAACCTAACGAAGACCTAAACAAGAACATCCGAATTGTCTATTAGGCAAGGTGTTTGAAAGGCAACTTTGGAGACTATTGTGATTAGTAAGTAGCAATAGATCTACTTTAGTCGAGTCTGAGAAAGAGCTCACTTTTAAGAAGAGGTTGAAGTTGTTCACTTAGCTGCGAATTGCAATTTGTGGTGATACTGATTCATCCCCTTCTCAGTATCACAAACTAGTAGATCCTAGGGAGCAATCCAGAACTTCAATTGGTATTAGAGCACAGGTTCACCAGTTTAAAGCTTAACAACTTGGTGTACTAGTTTGAAGGGATCTAGAAGTTTGACTTATTCAGCATACTGAGAAATAGAAGCTGGTACCAGCACTAGCACCACTTACAGCAAGATGGTTTTAATCTTCAACAGAACCAACTACCATATGTGGAGAGCAAGAACGCAAGTGGTATTTGCAACCATGGGCATAAATGTGGTGAAATGCATACAGGAGGGTTTTGTGGCTTCAGAACAAGGTAAAGACCCAATCCTAGAAGAATTAAGGCAGTTTGAGATAAATGGGAAGGCCTCAAATGTCATCATTTCAGCATTGACAGATGCTGAGTATGCTAAATTTATGGACTGCAAGTTTGCCAAGGAGATATGGGACAGATTGTAGAAAATTTATGAAGGTGATGGCTGAATGAAGAAGGCTAAGCTTCAAGTGTTCAAAGAGAGATATGAATATCTCATAATGTAGAAAAATGAGACAGTCTAGGTGTTCTTCACCAGAGTTATTGATGCTGTAAACAATCTAAGAAGTCATACGAAGAATAAAAAGGACTCATCGATTATGAAGAAAATTCTGAGAATTCTACCTAAGAGGTTTGCCTCAAAGGTAGTAGCCATAGAGGAGAGTAGAGATATCAATTCTATGTCTCTGCATGATCTCCAGTGCAATCTCATTGCATATGAGAAGGGGATAAAGTCAGTTGAAAGCTCTACAACAACAAAGATATCAAAGGAGGTAGCTTTCAAAGCTATGAAGCACTTAAAGATAAAAGAAAAGGAAGAATCATCCAGTGAGGATGATGATGATGAGGAGGAAGAAAGTGAAGGTGAAGTGGTAGAATTATCCTCGAGATGTTATCGGTGTGGGCAAACTGGACACTTTGCTTCTTAATGCAAAGTGAAACCTGATGATGAAGATGAGGATGGTGATGATGAGCAGAATTCGAAATGGAAAAGACCATCGTTCAAATCAAAGAACTCCAGCAAGAAGACTACCAACACACAGAAGAAGAAGAGAGGCTCATTCAAGAGTTATGTGAGTCTAACAAAAGAAGCTAATGAGGAGGAAGATGAAGTCTCATCAGATGAGCATGCCTTTATGGCATCAGCTCAAAGTGGTAGTTCAACCTCTGAAATGGAAGAGAAGGTTGATGAAGAAGAACCAGATCTTGAAGCTAAGTTAGAAGCAGCTTCAAAGGAGATAATCAGAAGGGGTAGGACCATAAGAAGGTTAGAGGCCTATATAAAACAAGTTGAAGCAAAGTCTGAGGAAGCTGAAAGTCAAAAGGATGAAATAAAGGCTGAGCATAATGACCTGAAGAGAAGATTTGAGGAACAGATCAAAATATGTGAAGACCTTACAGTAAAGCTTGGATTAAGGGCTTCAAAAATTGAAGAAATGGAGAAAGAGTTGTTGAGATTTCAGCAACAACTTAAAAGTTGCAAAGAGAACTTACAGAAGTTTGAAATGATAGGAGAAACAAGCTCTACAAGAGAAGAGAACAATGAGAGTATGCCACAGAAGTTGAAAGAGAAGGTTGTAACTCAGAAGATGATAGCTGAGAATAAAGAAGATCTGAAAAAGCAGCCTAGGGTGGCAAACAAGAAGGAAGAAAAGAAAGTCAGCCAGCAAAGGGCTACGACTAAATAAAAGAAGGTGACTGAAATGAAAGTCACACTAGCAAAGTAGCCAGCTATTTTGCCTATATAGCAAGTGATGAACAGAAGAAGACAAGCTGTGATCAAACCCAAGAAGAGGCAGTTTCAAGCTCATTGCCTTTATTATGGAGTTTGGGGTCATAAGACGAGTAACTGCTGGTAGAGAAGGCTAGTATATGTCTCCAACTTAAGAAGATACGATGCTGCATATAGGGGGAGACAATACAAAATTCAGAGGAGAACACCTATCGTGAGTTCTTGCACATACTGTAAAAGGCAAGGACATAGTGACAAGGAGTGTTGGTAGAAGCCCAAACCAATGGTTTCAAAGAACAAGTTTGCTGTATTGGCAGACTTGGAACAGTGTGAAAGGTGCAGGCAAGATAGCCATAATGCCAAGAGATGCATGACATTTCTCCCTAAGCAAGAGAAGGAACTCAATGGCATAGTAAAAAAAAGCGGTGCGGTCAAAGCTGAGAAAAAGGAGAAAGCTATCTTCTAGCCAATTCAAAAGAAGGAATATAAAGCAAAAAGGGAGGTGGCTAATATAGCTGAAATTGCACTAAAGGCTGATCATAAGGATAAGCAATGGATCCTTGATAGTGGATGCACTTCACACATGATGAAAGACAAGAGTAAATTATCAAAGCTAAACAAATCAAGAGAAGGTAGAGTCAAGTTTGGCAATAATGATTCACTCAATATCAGTGGTTAGGGGTCAGTGAATATTGGAAAAGAAAAGCTGAAAGATGTTCTACATGTTGAAGGACTCAGATATAATCTACCATCTGTCAACCAACTATGCAACGACGACCACAAAGTGATATTCACAAAAACAAGTTGCCAAGTACAGAGTAAAGAAGGCAATACTGTTGTAGCTAGGAAGAAAACAATTAGAAATTTGTATGTAATTGATGAGGACAAGACAAATAGCTATCTACTCACAAAGGAAGAAGAAAATCAGCTCTAGTATTGGAGGCTGGGACACTTATCACAGAAGAACATGAGGAAGGTGACCACTACTCATACAATCAGAGACATTCCCGACCACAGGAGAGAGAGAGAGAGTATGTTTGCTCAGCATGCTCTAAAGGAAAACATGCCAAAAAGTAGTACAAGACCAAAGAGTTCAGTTCTAAAGAAATGCTTACCATTGTGCATACTGATTTATGTGGACCGATGAGGACAAAAGGGTTGAAAGGTGAAAGGTACTTCATTTTGTTTGTTGATGATTATTCGAGAAGGACTTACCTCATGCACCTCAAATGCAAGTCAGAAGTTCTGAATTGCTTCAAGAGATACAGAAAATTGGTTGAAAATGAGAGTGGAAGGAAGATCAAAGTATTGAGGTCAGATCAAGGCACTGAATTTACAAATGAAGCTTTTGAAGTTTACCTTAAGAAGCATGGTATTCATCATTAGATGGCAGCAGTAAGAACACCTTAACAGAACAGGGTGGTAAAGTGGAAGAATAAAGCTGTGATTGAAATGGCAAGAACTTTACTGCTGGAATCTAAGCTTCACATAAGATTTTGGACAAAAGCAACATTTATAGCCATAAATCTATTGAACAGAGTTTTACTAAGGCTCAATATTGATAAGACTCCATATGAGCTATGGAGTGGGAAGAAGACAACAGCCAAGTATTTCAGAATTTCTGGCAGCCTATGTTTTGTGAAGAACAAGGAGCAAGACTTGGGAAAATTCAATACTAGGTCTGATGAAAGCATCTTTGTGGGATACTCAGAAAAGACAAAAGATTACATAGTTTTCCTACATAAGCTAGGAAAAGTGATCACTTCCAGTGATGTGAGAATAGATGAGAATTGGAAAACAATGCAGAATGGAGAAGCTGAGGACAATGAAGAAGATGACTTCAATATAGATGAAGAATCAGACCGACCTGAAGAAAAGGAACAAGAAGTAAGTTTAGACTCGGAGAAGAGTGAGTCTGAAGATAAACAAAGAGATCCTCTTGCAACTAAGACGGTGCATGGAAGAAGGATAAAGAAAACATGGACCAGTGCTCATTAAGGAGATCAGATCATAGGTGACCCATCAACAGGAGTTACAACAAGAAGAAGAATTGTGGGAGCTACTACTTTACTCTCACAAGTTGAACGTAAATCTGTTAAAGAGGCTACACAAGATCTAACTAAATCTTTGTCCACAGAGCTATTTGAAAAGCACAGATTGAGTCTATCTATGTAAATGCCTCATCAAGCCTAAAGTTTAGGTGAATCCTCCAGCTTTACTTTGCGAGTTTTTTGGATTTGTAATTGGTTGGCAAAGGAGGACAGAAGCAACAGTACAGGTGGAGCTATTAAGAAAGGGGGAGTGCATATTTTGGGGGAGTTGGAACTGCTGCATAGTGGCTTTTGTTATGAGTGTTGCCAACAATTACAAAAGGGGAGATTGTTGTTTCCACAACCTTGTATAGGTTGTAATTGTTGTCAACTAAGTTTAAGTGTGCAAAAAAGTAAAGCCACATGGAAGGGCAAGAAGGTAAATCCATATGGAAAGGCAAGAACGTAAATTCACCCCTTATTGGGTTTCATGGAACAGAGTATATAAAGGCTTTGGAAGACAAAATTAGGGTAAGGCCAATACAATTGAATACATAGCAAAACACAAGAGGAAAAGCCAACACAATTGAATACACAGCAAAATACAAAAGTGTGTGGACGGTCAAATAAAGAAAACAGAAAAAAACAACATATGACCAAAGCATACTGATGGCAAGCGAACAGTAGAATAAGAGACGACAAAATAGAAAAGAAGCAGCTATAGTGAACAATAACCATCATGAATAGTGTAACCGTCGAGAGAGAGAAAGAGGAGATGGTCGATGGCTGGGCTGAACGAAGAATAGGAGCCCGTCGAGAGAGAGAGAAAGAGAGACGATGACCAAAAATCAAAAAAGAGAGACGACGGCCAAAAATCAGAAAAGAGGAGACGATGGCCAAAAATCAGAAAAAGGGAGAGACGGTAGAACGACACGGAAGAGAGAGAACTATCAAAAAGGGACCGTCGGCAAAAAAGAGAGAGAAACCCGTGTGTGATGACAGACCACCAGCACACCAATGGTCGGTGAGGAAACGACATAGCAAGAGAGAGAAACAGGTAAGACGAGACTAGATCAGGAACCTGAGAGACCAGATCTAAGTTGGAACGGTGAGATGAGACCAGATCGGGAACAGGTAAGACTAGATCTAAGTTGAAATGGCTAGATAGTAAGAGAGAGACATTCGACAGTAAGAGAGAGAAATCCGGCTAGACAGCAAGAGAGAGAGAAACAAACAGTGAGATTTTGAGACAAGGAGACGGGTGAGACTGTGAAATGGTGAAAGCAGGAGTTGTGTGAAACAACGTAGAGAAGGAATTCGGTGAAGCATTGAAAGAACTCAATGTATTTCCAGATTTCTTCTAAAGAGGTTAGAGAGCATTGCAGTGAACTTTTAAGTGGCAGTGGAGCAGCCTTTCAATTCAATAGAGTCAAGACAAGTTAGAAGAAGGGTAGACACAGTAAGTGACACTCTTTGTATTGTACTTGCTTAGTAATTGCAATAGTGAAAGGAGTAGAGGATTAAGACATCCATTGTAACTGGAATTCTCAAGTATAGTGGATAGTCTCGGTAAGGGAGAGTCTCTACCACCTTCGATGTACGTCACGTTGACGAAACCACGTAAATCTCGTGTGTCCTTAATTTGCTTTATGTTCTGTATTTTGAATTGAGTTGTAAGTGCAGCTAAAGTATCAGCCAACCCATAACCTAATGAAGACTTAAACAAGAACATCTGAATTGTCTATTAGACAAGGTGTCTAAAAGGTGACTTTGGGGACTATTGTGATTAGTAGGTAGCAATAGATCTACTTTAGTCGAGTTTAAGAAAGAGTTTCCTTTTAAAAAGAGGTTGAAGTTGTTCACTTACTTGCGAATTATGATTTGTGGTGATACTGATTCACCCTCGTTCTCAGTATCGCAAACTAATAGATCCTAGGGAGAAGTTGGGAATTTCAGTAAATATCCTTAAATATCACACTTTAAAAGTAAAGATATTTATTTATTATCATACTAAAAATAATAAATTCATTTTTTTAATAAGATATTCAATGAGACTAAATATATGTATTTATAGCTTTAATCATTAAACTAAATAACAAAATATTTTAATTTAGATATAAAATATTTCAAAATATCAATAACAAATCAAAATAAGAAAAAAAATTCTTAAATAATTCATATATTATTCTTGAATAGTTTGAGTAAAATTTTTAATTT
>JAHLGO010017918.1:8574-25141 GCA_020615895.1 Ceriops decandra | reverse complement strand
AATTTTTATGACAAAACTTATGTATTGGTTAGCAAAGTGATGTTCAATAGGTGGAATACTTTTACAGGCATACAAAAGTTGAAAGAGAAGGCAAACAAAAATGAAGAAAAGAAAGTCAACTAGCAAAGGGCTATGGCTGAACAGAAGAAAGAGAAGAAGGTGATTGAAATGAAAGTCACACAAGCAAAGAAGCCAACTACTTTGCCTACACAGTAAGTAATGAACAGAAGAAAACAAGTTGTTAGTAGACCCAATAAGAGGCAGTTTCGAGGTCACTATCTTTATTGTGGAGTTTAGGGACATAAGGCAAGTAACTGCTGGTAGAGAAGGCCAATATACGTCTCTAACTTGAGAAGATACGATGCTACATATAGTGGGAGACAATACAGAATTTAGAAGAGAACACTTGTTGTGAGTTCTTGCACATACTGTAAAAGGCAAGGACACACTGATAAGGATTATTGGTGGAAGCCCAAACCAGTGGTTTCAAAGAATAAGTTTGCTATATTGGCAAACTTGGAACAGTATGAAAGGTGTGGGCAGGATGGCCATAATGCCAGGAGATGCATGACACTTCTCCCTGAGCAAGAGAAGGCACTTGATGGCACAGTGAAAACAAGTGGTGCAATCAAAGCTGAGAAAAAGGAGAAAGCTATCTTCTAACCAGTTCAAAAGAAGGAATATAAAGCTAAAAGGGAGGTGGCTAATATAGCTGAAATTGTACTCAAAGCTGACTACAAGGATAAGCAGTGGGTCCTTGATAATGGATGCACTTCACACATGACAGGAGACAAGAGTAAATTATCAAAGCTAAACAAGTCAAGAGAAGGCAAAGTCAAGTTTGGCGATGATGATTCACTCAACATCAATGGTCAGGGGTCAGTAAACATTGGAAGAGGAAAGTTGAAAGATGTTCTGCACGTTGAAGGGCTCAGATATAATCTAGCATCTGTCAGCCAACTATGCAATGAAGATCATAAGGTAATATTCACAAAAATAGGTTGCCAGGTAAAGAGTGAAGAAGGCAATACTATTGCAGTCGGGAAGAGAACAACTAGAAATTTATATGTGATTGCTGAGGACAAGACAAATAGCTATCTACTTACAAAAGAAGAAGAAAATCAACTTTTGCATAGGAGGTTGGGACACTTAACACTGTAGAACATGATGAAGCTGACCAATACTCATGCAATCAGAGACATTCTTGACCTTAAGAGAGAGAGAGAGAGAGAGAGAGAGAGAGAGAGAGTATGTTTGCTCGGTATGCTCTAAAGGAAATCATGCTGACAAGCAGTATAAGACCAAAGAGTTCAGTTCTGAAGTTGTGCTTGACATTGTGCATACTGATTTGTGTGGGCTTATGAGAACAAAAAAGTTGAATGGTGAGAGGCACTTCATCTTGTTTATTGATGATTATTCCAGAAGGACCTGCATCATGCACCTTAAACACAAGTTAGAAGTTTTGAATTGCTTCAAGAGATACAGAAGATTGGCTAAAAATGAGAGTGGAAAGAAGATCAAAGTATTAAGGTCAAATCAAGGCACTGAATTTACAAATAAAGCTTTTGAGGATTACCTTGAGAAGCGTAGAATTCATTACCAAATGGTAGCAACAAGAACACCTCAACAGAACGAGGTGGTAGAGAGGAAAAATAGAGTTATGGTTGAAATGGTAAGAACTCTACTACTAGAATTTAAGTTTCACACAAGATTTTGGACAGAAGCAATATTTGCAGCTGTACATCTACTGAACAGAGTTTTACTAAGGCCCAATACTAATAAGACTCCATATGAGTTATGGAGTGGGAAGAAGACAATAGCCAAGTATCTCAGAATCTTTGGCAGCCTATGTTTTGTGAAGAACAAGGAGCAAAACTTGGGAAAATTCAATGCTAGGTTTGATGAAGGCATCTTTATGGGATACTCAGCAAAGACAAAAGGTTACAGAGTTTTCTTTTGCATAAGCTAGGAAAAGTGATCACTTTTAGTGATGTGAGAATAGATGAGAATTGGAAAACTATGCATAGTGGAGAAGCTAAGGACAATGAAGAAGATGACTTCAATGTAGATAAAGAATTAGACCAACCTGAAGAAAAGGAACAAGAAGCAAGTTCAAACTTAGAGAAAAGTGAGTCTAAAGATAAAGAAAGAGATCCTCTTACAACTAAGACTATGCAAGAAAAAAGGACAAAGAAAACATGGACCAGTGCTCATCAAGGAAATCAAATCATAGGTGACCCATCAGCAGGAGTTACAACAAGAAGAAGAATTATGGGAGCTACTGCTTTACTCTCACAAATTAAACCTAAATCTGTTAAAGAGGCTACACAAGACAAAACTTGGGTCAAAGTTATCAATGAGGAGCTGGATCAAATCGAGAAGAATGATACATGGGAGCTGGTTCTAAGACCCAACAACAAGAATGTCATAGGAAAAAAATGGGTGTTTAGGAATAAACACAATGAAGATGGCAAGGTGGTGAGGAACAAGGCCAGGCTGGTTTGCAAAGGCTACACTCAGATAAAAGGAGTAAATGTTGATGAAACTTTTGCACTAGTGGCAAGGTTAGAAACTATTAGAATGTTCCTAGCTTTGGCAGAATATAAGAGGTATAAATTTTATCAGATGGATGTAAAATCAGCCTTTCTGAATGGGCTCCTAAAAGAAGAAGTATATATTGAGCAACCCAATGGAGTACAAATCAGTGAGGATGAAACACACGAGTACAAGCTGAAGAAAGCCTTGTATGGTTTTAAACAAGCCCTAAGAGCATGGTACAGTAGGCTGGATGCATATTTGAGAAGGTTGAACTTTAGAAGTGGAATGGTTGATAATAACCTATATGTGTTCAACTTAGAGAAAGGTCAGTTGATAACCATAGTATATGTAGATAACATCATCTTTTAAGGGGATCACTCTGAGCTATGCCAAGATTTTGCACAGAAGATGAGTGAGGAATTTGAGATGTCATTGATTAGAGAAATGACTTACTTTCTTGGATTACAGATAAAATAGTGTAAAAAAGGTATTTTTATTTCTTAGACAAAATATGCCAAAGAGGTACTGAAAAAGTATGGCATGGAGGATAGCAGACCTATCAGTACCCTTATAACAGTGGGCTACAAGTTAACAAAAGATCAGGAGGGAAGGAGTACAAGCCCTACAGAATATAGGACGATGATAGGGAGCCTTCTATACCTTACAACATCAAGGCCTAATCTTATGCAAGTTGTGTGCATTGCCAGCAGATTCCAAGCTGATCCTAAGGAATCTTATGTGTTGGCAGTGAAAAGAATCCTAAGATACCTCAAAGGGACACTGGAAATGGGTTTGTGGTACCTCGCCATAGATTCTATAAAACTATGAGCATACACTGATGCAGATTGGGCAAGAAGTATAGATGACAGAAAATCAACCAGCGGCTGCAGCTTCTACTAGGGTTCAAAGTGTGTTGCATGGTTAAGTAGAAAGCAAAATAGTGTTGCTTTGTGCACAGCTGAGGCTGAGTATATGGCTACTTGTGTAGCATGTACTCAAGTGATATGGATGCAAAGACAATTGGCAGACTTGGGGGTTGAAGTAAAGTTACCAGTGAGTGTACTTTGTGATACTCAAAGTGCTATTGATCTCAGCAAGAATCTAGTTCAACATTTAAGGAGCAAGCATATTAACATCTGGTATCACTTCATCAAAGATCAAGTAGAAAAAGGTACAATTCAGTTGGAGTATGTTGGCACTAAAGATCAAATTTCAGATATTATAACTAAACCTCTATCCATAAAGTTGCTTGAAAAGCATAGAATGAGTCTATCTGTGTAAATGCCTCTTCAAGCCTGAAGTTCAGGTGAATCCTCCATCTCTACTTTGTGACTTTTTTTGTAATTGGTTGGCAAAAGGGGAGAGAAGCAATAGTGCAGGGGGGAGCTGTTAAGAAAGGGGGAGTGTATATTTAGGGGGAGTTAAAATTGCTGCATAATGGTTTTTGTTATGAGTGTTGCTAACAATTACAAAGGGGGAGATTGTTGTTCCCATAGCCTTGTATGGGTTGTAATTGTTGTCAACTAGATTTAAGTGTGCAAGTAATTTGAAGCAATATGGAGGGACAAGAAAGTAAATCTGCTACAGTAAGCCCTACTAGGGTTTTCATGGAAGGAGTATATACACCCCAACCCTCGGAAGAAAGGTGTGGGTGGACAGCAAAACACAACCATTTGGCAAACACAAGAGAGCAACCGGCTAAACACCAAACCCTACACGGAAAAACACCACTTGCAAAAGAAATGAGAGATGACAAGAGAGGGTATATGACAACAAGAGAGAACCGTCCAAGCTAGGGTATTCAACCAAAAGAGAAAACGATACACCTTGAAAGAGAGAACCCTAGATGGTGAAAACATGAGGAGACAACCAGCCACCACAAGCTACACAACAAGGGGTATTTGGCTAACCAACCTACACGGCAAAGCAAGGGGTGGACGACTAAAACAAGGTGGATGGCAATAAGGAGAGCACGACCACAACACACCAATGGCAAGTGAGACCTTGGTGAGTCAAAACCCTACAACAAGAGTGGAAACTGGCTTGATGGCAAGAAAGATCACATGACAAAGCAAGGGTGGACAGCAAAACAAAAGAGCACATGGCAAGAGACTAAACGGTTTGTAGACAAACCCTACACAGCAAGTGAGGAAATCATGTAACACCAAGGGAAACCTTGGACAACAAGGGAAACCGTGTGATGGCTTGAAGGAATTCGTGTGACTCACGGTAAGAGACATCGTCTGTAAGGGAAGAGAAGAGAAACCGTGAAAGAGGAGACCACCGGGAGAGCAAACCAAGCTGTCTGGAGGTGTGAAATAGACAAGTGCAAACCAGAAACATGCGTGAGGCGTGAGACTAGCAAGGTGTGCAAACCAAAAACGTACATGAGACTTAAAACCAACAAAGCATGCAAACCAGAAATGTGCATGAGACGTGAAGCACCAAACCAGAAACATGAGGCAGGTCGTGAGACGTGGAATGGCAAACAATGAAACCGTGAAACCAAGAGACGGGTGAGAACGTGAGACAGTGAGAGCAGGAGTTGTGTGAGACAACCTAGAGAAGAAATTCGGTGAAGCATTGGAAAGAACTCAATGTATTTCTAGATTTCTTTAAGAGAGGTTAGAGAGCATTGTGGTGAACTTCTAAGTGGCAGTGTAGCAGCCTATTCAATTCAATAGAGGAAAGACAAGATAGAAGAAGGGTAGACATAATAAGTGACACTCCTTGTATTGTACCTGCTTTGTATTTGCAATAGTAAAAAAGCAAAGGATTAAGACATCCATTGTAACTACATTGCGAATATAAGGAGTACCACACTGGTATTCTCAATTATAATGGATTGTCTCGATAGAGGAAGAATCTCTACCACTGTAGATGTACATCACGTTGATAGAACCACATAAATCTCATTTGTCCTTACTTTGATTTACATTCTGTATTTT
The DNA here is from genome assembly GCA_020615895.1 of Ceriops decandra. Taxonomy (NCBI): domain Eukaryota; kingdom Viridiplantae; phylum Streptophyta; class Magnoliopsida; order Malpighiales; family Rhizophoraceae; genus Ceriops; species Ceriops decandra. The sequence continues at coordinate 19,655 of JAHLGO010017918.1, read as the reverse complement.
GAATTGAGTTGTGAACGCAGATAAAGTATCAGCCAACTTATAATCTAAAAGAAGACCTAATCAAGAATATCTGATTTGTCTAATAGGCAAGGTGTTTGAAAGGTGACTTTGGGGACTATTGTGATTAGTAGGTAAGAATAGATCTACCTTAGTCGAATATGAGAAAGAGTTCACTTTTAAGAAGAGGTTGAAGTTGTTCACGTACCTGCAAATTATGGTAATACTGATTCACCCTGCCCTCTTAATATCATAAACTAATAAATCCTAGGGTGAAGTCAGGAACTTTAGTATAGGATCATTCTAGTAAAGGTTAAGGGATTGGAATTTTGACCTAATGATTATAAAACAACTAAAAACCAAAACTATAGGATTTAGATGCCATTCCTAACAACAACAATGTTAAAGAAGATAAGTCTATTAACCAACACACTCAAGCATAAAAGTTCATAATCAGTTCTCAAGAAAAAATAGCTCATTCATTCATAAAAAAGTTCTGCCTCCTTCAACTATCCTTTTTCCATTTTTATATGCTAACCTCGAAAACCCTAACTGCTAAGATGAGTTTATTAATAAAAATCATCTAACCCACTACATAATAATATAACCCATAAAAATAACCCATTTAGATGCTAAAATTCGTTTAACCCATTGCATAATAATATAACCCATGAAAATAACCTATTTAAATGCCCACATATAGGCTGCTAGCTCCAACTTCCTTCTCAAGGCCTTGGTTTTCATATTACTCCATGGATATCACATTTCAAGCCCTAGAGAAGCCTCTATTATCCTTAATTCGTGCCTAACAATTTCATGTAAGTAAATGTCACATAACAATTTGTTGAGTGTTTCTTTTATTTTCTTTGACCTTGCATTTGTTATTAGTAGTCTATAGTTTTGCAAAGCATCAACTCCCTTGTTGATTTGAGCTGGTATAGTATGACTCCCATTATTCCTACTCTCCTCAATATGATTTGTCCTCAAATCAGCATCTACATCATCAAAGACAAAATGAAAAAGGTAAAAAACGTTAAATGTTACACTCACATTATACTCACTTGGTAAGTCAAGTTTATATGCATTATCATTGACTCTTGCTATTATTTGAAAAGGACCATCTCCTCTTGGTTGCAACTTTGATTTCCTTTGTATAGGTAATCTGTCCTTCCACAAGTGTACCAAAACCTAATCACTAGGATCAAAAGTAATATGCCTACGACTTTTGTTAGCTTGTGTTTTATGTTGTTTATTTTTTTCTTTCAATGTTAAGTTTAACTTTCTAATGAAGTTGCCTAACCACTTTAACCTTCTTTTTCATATCTAAATTAACCCTGTCTTGTATTGGCAATGTTACTAAATCCAACAGAGATAATGAATTAGAACCATAAACAAGCACAAAAGGAGAATAACCCATAATACTATGAATAACACAATTATAGACAAATTCCATAAAAGGCAAACATTCTTCCTAGGTTCTAAAGTTCTTACCAATAACAGTATGCAAAAATGTACTAAGAGTTTGATTTATAACCTCAAATTGTCCATCTGTTTATGGGTGGCAAGTAGTAGAAAACAGCAACCTTGTTCCAAGCTTATCCCACAATGTCTTCTAAAAGTGGCTAAAAAATGTTGCATTATGGTTTGACACAATACTTTTTGGCACTCTATGTAGGGGAACAATCTCTTTAAAAAATAAGTCTATAATATGTGTGGCATCATCCGTTTTGGTGTAAGTAATGAAATGTACCATCTTTGAAAACATGTCAACTACAACAAAAATATAATCTTAGCCCTTTTTAGACCTAGGTAATTCAAAAATAAAATCCATAGAAATGTTGATTCAAGGTTCACAAGGAATTTCTAAGGGCATATACTTACCATGGGGTAAAACACTAGACTTAACTTGTTTATAAGTAATACACTTGGTATAAATTCTTTCAACATTCCTTTTCATATGTGGCCAAAAGAAATGCTCATTTAAAATATCAAAAGTCTTTGGAATGACAAAGTGTCTCATTAAACCACCCCTATGACCTTCTTTCACAAGTAGTGCTCTGATAGACCCTTGAGGTATACAAAGCTTATTTATTGAAGTTCCCGACTTCTCCCTAGGATCTACTAGTTTGTGATACTGAGAGGGGGGGCGAATCAGTATCACCACAATTCACAAATCGCAGGTAAGTGAACAACTTCAACCTTTTCTTAAAAGTGAACTCTTTCTGAGACTTGACTAAGGTAGATCTATTACTACTTACTAATCACAATAGTCCCCAAAGTCACCTTTCAGACACCTTACCTAATAAAAAAATCGAATGCTCTTGTTTAGATCTTCATTAGGTTATGGGTTGGCTGATACTTTAGCTGCATTCACAACTCAATTCAAAACACAAAATGTAAAGCAAATTAAGGACACACGAGATTTACGTGGTTCCGTCAGCGTGATGTACATCCATGATGGTATGGACTCTCCCTTACCAAGACTATCCACTATACTTGAGAATTCCAGTTACAATGGATGTCTTAATCCTCTGCTCCTTTCACTATTTCAATTACTAAGCAAGTACAATACAAATAGTGTCACTTACTGTGTCTACTCTTCTTCTAGCCTGTCTTGCCTTTATTGAATTGAAAGGCTGCTCCACTGCCGCTTAAAAGTTCACCTTAACAATCTTTAACCTCTCTTGAAGATGTTTAGAAATACGTTGAGTTCTTTGAATGCTTCACCAAATTCTTTCTCTACGTTGTCTCATACAATTCCTACTTTCACCGTCTCACGGTCTCACCCGTCTCCTTGCCCCACGATCTCACTGTCTCACGGGTTGCCTATCCATTTCTCTCTCTCTTGCTGTCCAGCCGAATTTCTCTCTTATTGTCAGATTTCTCTCTCTTACTGTCTAGCCATTTGAGCTCAGATCTAGTCTTACTCATTCTCGATTTGGTCTCGTCTCACCCGTTCCAGCTTTGATTTGGTCTCCCTGGTTCCCGATCTGGTCTCATCTTACCCATTTCTCTCTCTTACCGTGTCGTTTCCTCACCGACCATTAGTGTGCCAGTGGTCTGTCGTCACGCACGAGTTTCTCTCTCTTTTTTGGCGGCGATCCCTTTTCGACAGTTCTCTCTCTTCTGTGACATTCTACCATCAATCCCTTTTTCTGATTTTTGGTCGTCATCTCCTCTTTTCTGATTTTTGGTCGTTGTCTCTCTTTTCTGATTTTTAGTCGTCATCTCTATTTCTCTCTCTCTCGATGGGCTCCTGTTCTTCGTTCAATCCAGTTTTCGATCGTCTCCTTTTTCTCTCTCTTAATGGTTATACTATTCACACGATTACTGTTCACTCTGGCAACTATTTTCTTTTACCGTGTATTCAATTGTGTTGGCCTTACCTTAGTTTTATCTTCCAAGGTCTTTATATACTCTCTTCCATGAAGCCCTAATAGGACTTATGCAGCGGATTTACGTTCTTGCCCCTCCAGGGCTTATGCAGTAGATTTACGTTCTTGCCCTTCCATGTGGATTTACCTTCTTGCCCTTCTATGTGGCTTTACTTTCTTGCCCTTCCATGTAGCTTTACTTTCTTGCATATTTAAACCTAGTTGACAACAATTACAACCCATACAAGGCTGTGGGAACAACAATCTCCCCCTTTGTAATTATTGGCAACACTCATAACAAAAACTACTATACATCAATTTCAACTCCCCATAAATATACACTCCCCCTTTCTTAATAGCTCCCACTGCATTATTGCTTCTCTCCCCCTTTGCCAACCAATTACAAATCTGAAAAACTCGTAAAGTAGAGATAGAGGATTCACCTGAACTTCAAGTATAAGGAGGTATTTGCACAGATAGACTCAATCTATGCTTTTCAAACAGCTTTATGGATAGAGGTTTAGTTAGATCTTGTGTAGCCTCTTCAATAGATTTAGGTTCAACTTGTGAGAGTAAAGTAGTAGCTCCCACAATTCTTCTTCTTGTTATAACTCTTGTTGATAGGTCACCTATGATCTGATTTTCTTGATGAGCACTGGTCCACGTTTTCTTTAGCTTTCTTTCTTGCACAATCTTAGTTGCAAGAGGATCTCTTTCTTTAGCTTCAGACTCACTCTTTTTCGAGTCTGAACTTACTTCTTGTTCCTTTTCTTCATGTTGGTCTAATTCTTCATCTACATTCAAGTCATCTTCTCCGTTCTGCATTGTTTTCTAGTTCTCATATATTCTTACATCACTAAAAGTGATCACTTTTCCCAGCTTATGCAGGAAAACTCTGTAACCCTTTTTCTTTTCTGAGTATCCCACAAAGATGCCTTCATCAGACCTAGCGTTGAATTTTCCCAAGTTTTGCTCCTTGCTCTTCACAAAACATGGACTGCCAAAGACTCTGAGATATCTTGATGTTGTCTTCTTCCCACTCTATAGCTCATATGGAGTCTTATCAGTATTGGGCCTTAGTAAAACTCTGTTCAATAGATGTACGGCTATCAATGTTGCTTCTATCCAAAATATTGTGTGAAGCTTGGATTCCAGCAGTAGAGTTCTTGCCATTTCAACCACAGCTCTATTCTTCCTCTCTACCACCCCGTTCTGTTGAGGTGTTCTTGTCACTGCCATCTAATGATGAATACCATGGTTCTCAAGATAATCTTCAAAAGCTTCATTTGTAAATTCAATGCCTTGATCTGACCTCAATACTTTGATCATCCTTTCACTCTCATTTTCAGCCAATCTTTTGAATCTCTTGAAGTAATTCAAAACTTCTGACTTGTTTTTGAGGTGCATGAGGCAGGTCCTTCTTGAATAATCATCAACAAACAAAATGAAGTACCTCTCACCTTTCAACCCTTTTATCCTCATCGGTCTACACAAATAAGTATGCACAATGTCAAGCACTACTTCAAAACTGAACTCTTTGTTCTTATACTACTTTCTGGCATGTTTTCCTTTAGAGCATGTTGAGCAAACATACTCCCTCTCTCTCTTGAGGTTGGGAATGTTTCTGATTACATGAGTAGTGATCAGCTTCCTCATGTTCTTCTATGATAAGTGTCCCAACCTCTTATACCGGAGTTGATTTTTTTCTTCTTTGGTAAGTCAACAGCTGTTTGTCTTGTCTTCATCATCACATACAAAATTTTCAGTTGTTTTCTTCCCGGCTGCAACAGTATTGCCTTCTTTACTCTTTACCTAGCAACCTATTTTTATGAATATTACCTTATGGTCTTCATTGCATAGTTGACTAATAAATGCTAGATTATATCTAAGTCCTTCAATGTGCAGAATATCTTTTAGCTTTCCTTTTCCAATATTCACTGACCCCTAACCACTGATATTAAATGAATCATCATTGTCAAACTTGACACTGCCTTCTCTTGATTTGTTTAGCTATGATAATTTACTCTTGTCTCCCATCATGTACGAAGTGCATCCACTATTAAGGATCCACTGCTTATCCTTGCAATCAGCCTTTAGTGCAATTTCAGCTATATTAACCTAACCACATCCCTTTTTGTTATATATTCCTTCTTTTGAACTGGCTGGAAGATAGCTTTCTCCTTTTTCTTAGCTTTGATTGCACCGCTTGTTTTCATTATGCCATTGAGTGCCTTCTTTTGCTCAGGGAGAAGTGTTATGCATCTCTTGGCATTATGGCCATCTTGCCCACACCTTTCACACTGTTCCAAGTCTGCCAATATAGCAAACTTGTTCTTTGAAACATTGGTTTGGGCTTCCACCAACACTCCTTGCCAATGTGTCCTTGCCTTTTACAATATGTGCAAGAACTCACAACAGGTATTCTCCTTTGAATTTTGTATTGTCTCCCCCTGTATGTAGAATCATATCTTCTCAAGTTGGAGACATATACTAGTCTCCTCCACCAGCAGTTACTCGCCTTATGACCCCAGACTCCACAATAAAGGCAATGACCTTGAAACTGCCTCTTCGTGGGTTTGATCACTACTTATCTTCTTTTGTTCATTACTTACTGTGTAGGCAAAGTAGCTGGATCCTTTGCTTGTGTGACTTTCATTTTAATCACCTTATTCTCCTTCTTCTATTCAGCCGTAGCCCTCTACTAGCTGACTTTCTTTTCTTTTTGAGACGTAGCAACTATGGGCTACTACTCTTTAACCATATACATCCTTTTTAGCCCTGGCTTTGGTTTGATAAATGTCTTCTTTTCTTCAGATATCTTCTCTTGAGTCACAGCCTTCTCTTTTAACTTCTGTGGCAAAGTCTCATTGTCTTTAGGTAGTGCAGCATCAGATTGTTGCACTTTCTCTTCATTCTTCTTTTCTCTTGCAGAGCTTGTTTCTCCTACCACTTCAAACTTTTATAAGTTCTTCTCACTCTTTTTGAGTTATTGCTGAAGTCTCAATAACTCTATCTCCATTTCTTCAATTGTTGAAGTCCTTAAGCCAAGCTCTACTGTAAGGTCTTCACATATTTTGATCTGTTCTTCAAATCAATATGTTCAGCCCTTATTTCATCCTTTTGAATTTTAGCTTCCTTAAACTTTGCTTCAACTTGTTTTATGTGAGCCTCCAACCTTCTTATGGTTCTGCCCTTTTTGATTATCTCCTTTGAAGCTGCTTTCAACTTAGCTTCAAGATCTGGTTCTTCTTCATCAACCTCCTCTTCCTCTTTAGAGGTTGAACTACCATCTTGAGCTGATGCCATAAAGGCATGCTCATCTGATGAGTCTTCATCTTCCTCCTCATCAACTTCTTTTGTCTGACTCATATAACTCTTAAATGAGCCTCTCTTCTTCTTCTGTAGGTTGGCAATCTTCTTGCTAGACTTTTTTGATTTGAATGATGATCTTTTCCATCTTGAATTCTGCTTATCATCACCATCCTCATCTTCATCATCAAGTTTCACTTTGCACTAAGAAGCAAAGTGTCCAGTCTGCCCACAACAATAACATCTCAAGGACAACTGTCCTTTGTCCTTCTTAGACCCCTTTTTAAACTTCCTTATGAAGTATGCCAACACTTCACCTTCACTTTTTTCCTCATCATCATCATCAACCTCACTGGATGATTCTTCCTATTCTTTTATCTCCAAGTGTTTCATAGCTTTGAAAGCTGCCTCCTTTGATACCTTCATTGTTGCAGAGCTTTCAATTGACTTTATCCTCATTTCATATGCAATGAGATTGCACTGAAGATCATGCAAAGACATAGAATTAAGTTCTTTACTCTCTTCTATAGCTACTACCTTTAAGGCATACCTCTCAGGCAAAATTCTCAAAATTTTCTTCACAATAGATGAGTCCTTTTTGCTCTTCCCATGACTTCTAAGATCGTTTACAACATCAATAACCCTGGTGAAGAACTCTTGAATTGTCTCATTTTTCTGTATTTTGAGAAATTCATATCTCTCCTTGAACACTTGAAGCTTAGCCTCCTTCATTTTGCCATCACCTTCATAGACCTTTTGCAATTTGTCCCACATCTCCTTAGCAAATTTGCAGTCCATCACTTTAGCATACTCAGCATTTGTCAATGCTAAAATGATGACATTTGAGGCCTTTCCATTTATCTTAAACTGCCTTAACTCCTCTGGGGTTAGGTCTTTACCTTTTTCCAGAGCCACAAAACCCTCTTATATACATTTCACCATGTTCATGCCCATGGTTGCAAATACCACTTGTATTCTTGCTCTCCACATATGGTACTTGGTTCCATTGAAGATTGGAACCTTCTTGCTGTAAGTGGTGCTAGTGTTGGTACCAGTTTCCATTTCTTAGTATGCTGAACAAGTCAAACTTCTAAATCCCTTCAAAGTAGTACACCAAGCTGTTAAGCTTCAAACTAGTGAACCTGTGCTCTGATACCAATTGAAGTTCCCGACTTCTCCCTAGGATCTATTACTTTATGATACCAAGAGGGGGACTGAATCAGTATTACCACAATTCACAATTCGCAGGTAAGTGAGCAACTTCAATTTCTTCTTAAAAGTGAACTCTTTCTTAGACTCGACTAAGGTAGATCTATTGCTACCTACTAATCACAATAGTCCCCAAAGTCACCTTTCAGACACCTGGCCTAATAGACAATTTGGATGTTCTTGTTTAGGTCTTCGTTAGGTTATGGGTTGGCTGATACTTTAGCTGCGTTCATAACTCAATTCAAAACACAGAATGTAAAGCAAATTAAGGACACACAAGATTTACATGGTTTCGTCAACATGATGCACATTCACGGTGGTAGGGACTCTCCCTTATCAAGACTATCCATTATACTTGAGAATTCTAGTTACAATAGATGTCTTAATCCTCTGCTCCTTTCACTATTGCAATTACTAAGCAAGTACAATACAAAGAGTGTCACTTACTGTGTCTACCCTTCTTCTAGCTTGTCTTGCCTTTATTGAATTGAAAGGCTGCTCCATTGCCACTTAAAAGTTCATCGCAATGCTCTCTAACCTCTCTTGAAGAAGTCTGGAAAAACGTTGAGTTCTTTGAATGCTTCACCGAATTCTTTCTTTACGTTCTCTCACACAATTCCTGCTTTCACCGTTTCACAGTCTCACCCGTCCCCTTGCCCCACGATCTCACTGTCTTACAGCTTGCCTGTTCGTTTCTCTCTCTCTTGCTGTCCAATCGGATTTCTCTCTTACTGCCAGATTTCTCTCTCTTACCGTCAGATTTCACTCTCTTATCGTCCAGCTGTTTCAGCTCAGATTTGGTCTTACCTGTTCCTGATTTGGTCTTGCTCACCTGTTCCAGCTCGGATCTGGTCTCCCCAGTTTTTGATCTGGTCTCATCTTACCCGTTTCTCTCTCTTGTCTTGTTGTTTCCTTGCCAATCATTGCTCACCTGTTGTTCACTCCGGCTACTCTTTTCTTTTGTAGGTGGTGTTCTTCTGTGTAGGGTTTGGTATTTTACCGTGTTTTCAATTGTGTTGGCCTTTCTCTTGTGTTTGATGGTTTCTCTCTCTAGGTTTTGCCAGGTATTCAATTGTGTTGGCCTTACCTTAGTTTTATCTTCCAAGGTCTTTATATACTCTCTTCCATGAAACCCTAATAGGGCTGGGCACCTAGTGTTGTTAAATCCTATTTAAGATTGTTTTTGATATACTTTATGCCATTGTTTAGAATGCCAAAGAGTGTGGAGGAGTGGATTAAGAAGATTCAAAGAACCTTTTTATAGGGAGTAGAAGATGATAAGAAACTGATACACAAGGTTGTATGGGGTTTGATATGCCAATAAAAACATAAAGGTGGACTTAATGTCAACAACCTAAGAGACACCAACACAAGCCTTTTATCTAAGTGGTTGTGGAAGGTTGAGAACACAGACAATGCATAATGGGTCAAAGCACTTGAAGTAAGATATGGAGAATGTTAAGTATGGCCATAGGAGTGGTCAGCAAGGTGTTTGCAAATGTCCCCAATATGAAAATGCATTTATTTACTGTGGCACAAAGAGAATAGGAACATAAAAGTGGCTAAATCTAACTATAGTTATTTGATATGGGATAATGAAAAGGTAGACTTTTGGAACCAGTGATAGCTAGGTAATACACCACTAGCAAAGAAATTTCTGAGACTTTTCACATTATTTTAAAGAGGGCTTGATAAATCTTTTTGGTAAGTGGGAGAAAAATTGATGGGTATAGAAATTCAAGTGGTAGTAAAGTTTTTTTTAATTAAGAGATTGATCTATATATTGAGTTCATGAAACTTTTTATAGCCTATCAACCAATAAGAGGGGAAAGGATAGTTTTATTTAGCAAAGGGAGTAAGATGGATAGTATTTTGTGAAATATTTTTGTGATCTCCAAAACAATCTTCGTCTACCATATGAGGAAGGGGCAGCTAGAATATGGTAAGGTTTGGCTCCCCAAACATGGAAATTTTTAAGGGTAGTTGATACTAGATCAGCTTATAGTCAAAGAGAGATTACAATGGGTTAAAAGCTTTGATAGTAATTGTAGTTGCCCACTTTGCTTTTTGGAGCATAAATTAATTGCTCACCTATTTCTCCATTTTCATCTAGTCTGGGTAATTTGGTGTAGGTGTCTAAAATAATGGGGAATCTTATGGGTAGCCTTGAGCTTAATCAAAGATACATGAGAATCATAGCTTGGATTGAGTTAAGGTTGCAAATCAGGAGAGATATGACTAATAAGGTTCTTTTTAATTGTGTGGTCTATTTGGTTAGGGAGAAATGAACATTTATTTGTGAGTAATCCATTCTCAATTAATCAAATCAGTGACTTGATCTGCATTAGGATGTGGTGGTAGTTAAAGGAAAATGACTAAATAAGAAAGAAAAAGTACAATCATAGGACTTAATTTAGTCACTACTACCAAAGGGTACATATAAATTTAACACTAATTCTATAATGACAAATATGAGTGGAGTGGTAAGCATTAAGGAAGTGCTGTGAGGTGACAAAGAAAAGGTGATATGTATGTTTTCAAAGGTGATTGAGGCTACTAGTATCAATGAAGCAGATTTTTTTGCGATCAGAGAGGTAGTTATTTTATGGAGTCAATAGAATATGGTGGAAGAGGCTTCACTGATTATAGAGAGGAACTCTCGCATTATGGTTGCATGGATTAACAACAAGGAAAAATTACCTTAGAAGTTTTCATCAATGTTCTACAACATTAACAATCAAATTAAGAACCAAGTTTATTTTGTCTTCTAACCTTATAAATGCAACCAATTTGCAGACATTTTGGCTTAATAGGGTAAAACCTATCATAGGAATTTGGTGGCATGGATCTAAAGATTACTAGGCATATCAAGTGGACTAGACCATTAAGTCCTCCTTTTTTATGAAGATGGTCATATGTTGGAGTTATTTTTGTATATTTTTTGTTAGTATAAGAGATTTTTTCACTACCTTACGTAACTATATAGACTTCTTTTATATGATAACTTGTCATTCAAAAAAAAAAAAAAAAAAGCTACTAATCTTTATATGACAACTAGTTCAAAGGTGTATATATATGGGTTAGGCTAATGACTTTATTAGTTATTGATCCTTATACAATATTTTTTCATTAAGATAAGTAGTTGTAATTGGTTTAAACTAAAACTAGTTAATTTTAAAAGATATGATAAGT
>JAHLGO010017915.1:7199-17524 GCA_020615895.1 Ceriops decandra | reverse complement strand
ATGTTATAGACGGTTCATTGGCATTGTTTTCATAATGAATATAGTCATTAATAAAGACACAAAAGATAATTTCATGGTCATTGCATGAAAAACACTCCTTGTAACAATTAGATGAGCTTAATTAGCTTGAGCTGATATCAAATTGTCATTATTTTCGAATTAAAGTACTTCACATTAGCACCAAATGCAAATAAAGATGAATGGTTGCTTTGGCAGATTGAAGTAAGCAGTTTTAGAGTTTCAATGGTGTTTAGATTTGCTTGATTTAATTAATATACTAAATTGTTTAGACACATGTGTTAATTTCATGATCAATGTATCAAAGTATGTGCATACAACTAAAAGTGGATCCTTGTTATCTAGAAATGATGGGAGGTGCTATTTATTTTGGAACATAACCAATTATTATCAATAAGAAATGCAAATCAAGATGGAGGACTCCATTGTTTGTTGGAATTGAATGAATTCATGTTATAGACAGTTCATGGGCTATATTTTCATAATGAATATAGCCATTAATAAAGACACAAAAGATAATTTCATGGTAATTGCATGAGAAATACTCATTAAAACAATAAGAGGAGCCTAATTGGCTTGAGGTCATATGAAAGTCTCATTGACACAACTTCACATTAGCATGAAATGCAAGCCAAGATGAATGGATGCTTTGGCTGATGGAGGTAATTTGATTTAGTGTTTCAATGGTGTTTAAATTTGTTTGATTTAATTAATATACTAGTTTGTTTAGCCACATATGTTAATTTCATCAGCAATATATCAAAATGTGTTCTTCGAACCAAAAGAGGTGAACTACTAACTGGAAGAAATGATGGGCGGTACTCTTTATATTGGAACTCAACCAATATATTACCAATAAGAAATGCAAAACAAGATGGAGGATACCATTTTTTGATGGAATTGAATGAATTCGTGATATAGACGGTTCATCGACATTGTTTTCATAATGAATATAGCCATTAATAAAGACACAAAAGATAATTTCATTGTCATTGCATTAAAAATTCTCCTTGTAACAATAAGAGGAGCCTAATTAGCTTGAGGGGATATGAAAGCCTCATTGTTTAGGAATTAAACAACTTCACATTAGCACGAAATGCCAACCAAGATGAATGGATGATTTGGTTGATGGAAGTAAGCCTCATTGTTTTATTCAATTTATATACTAGGTTGTTTAGCCACCTATGTTAATTGCATCATCAATATATCAAAATGTTTTCTTGGAACCAAAAGAGGTGCCCTACTAACTAAGAGAAATGATGGGAGGTACTCTATATTTTGGAACTAAACCAATATATTATCAATAAGAAATGCAAAACAAGATGGAGGACGGTATTGTTTGATGGAATTGAATGAATTCATGTTATAGATAATTCATTGGCATTGTTTTCATAATGAATATAGAAATTAATAAAGACACAAAAGATAATTTGATGGTCATTGCGTGAAAAACACTCCTTGTAACAATAAGAGCAGCTTAATTAGCTTGAGCTGCTATGAAATTCTCATTGTTTTGGAATTAAAGTACTTCACATTAGCACCAAATGCAAACCAATATGAATGGTTGCTTTGGCAGATGGAAGTAAGCAGTTTTAGAGTTTCAATGGTGTTTAGATTTGCTTGATTTAATTAATATACTAGGTTGTTTAGACACATATGTTAATTTCATCATCAATGTATCAAAATACATGCATAGAACTAAAAGTGGATCCTTGCTATCTAGAAATGATGGGAGGTACTATTTATTTTGGAACTTAACCAATTATTATCAATAAGAAATGCAAATCAAGATGGTGGACTCCATTGTTTGTTGGAATTGAATGAATTCATGTTATAAACGGTTCATGGGCATTGTTTTCATAATGAATATAGCCATTAATAAAGACACAAAAGATAATTTCATCGTCATTGCATTAAAAGTACTCCTTGTAACAATAAGAGGAGCCTAATTAGCTTGAGGTGATATGAAAGTCTTATTGCTTAGGAATTAAACAACTTCACATTAGCACGAAATGCCAACCAAGATGAATGGATGCTTTGGCTGATGGCAGTAAGTTGATTTCATGTTTCAATGGTGTCTAAAGTTGTTTCATTCAATTTATTACTAGTTTATTTAGTCACCTATGTTAAATGCATCATCAATATATCAAAACGTTTTCTTGGAACCAAAAGAGGTGCCCTACTAACTAACAGAAATGATGGGAGGTACTCTATATTTTGGAACTCAACCAATATATTATCAATAAGAAATGCAAAACAAGATGGAAGACTCTATTGTTTGATGAATTTGAATGAAATCATGTTATAGATGGTTCATTGGGCATTTTTTCATAATGAATATAGCAATTAATAAAGACACAAAAGATAATCTGATGGTCATTGCATGAAAAACACTCCTTGTAACAATAAGAGGAGCTTAATTAGCTTGAGCTGATATGAAATTCTCATTGTTTTTGAATTAAAGTACTTCACATTAGAACCAAATGCAAACCAATATGAATGGTTGCTTTGGCAGATGGAAGTAAGCAGTTTTAGAGTTTAAATGGTGTTTAGATTTGATTGATTTAATTAATATACTAGGCTGTTTAAACTTATATGTTAATTTCATCATCAATCTTCCAAAATCCGTGCATAGAACAAAAAGTAGATCCTTGCTATCTAGAAATGATGGGAGGTACTATTTTTTTTGGAACTTAACCAATTATTATCAATAAGAAATGCAAATCAAGATGGAGGACTCCATTGTTTATTGGAATTGAATGAATTCATGTTATACACGGTTCATGGGCATTATTTTAATAAAGAATATAGCCATTAATAAAGACACAAAGGATAATTTCATGGGAATTGCATGAAAAAAACTCCTTGTAACAATAAGAGGAGCCTAATTAGCCTGAGGAGATATGAAAGCCTCATTGTTTAGGAATTACACAACTTCAAATTAGCACAAAATGCAAACGAAGATGCACGGACGCTTTGGCTGATGGAAGTAATTTGATTTAGTGATTCAATGGTGTTTAAATTTGTTTGATTTAATTAATATACTAGTTTGTTTAGCCACATACGTTAATTTCATCATCAATATATCAAAATGTGTTCTTGGATCCAAAAGAGGTGAACTGCTAACTAGAAGAAATGATGGGAGCTACACTTTATATTGGAACTCAACCAATATATTATTAATAAGAAATGCAAAAGAAGACGGAGGACACTATTTTTTTGATGCAATTGAATGAATTCATGATATAGAAGGCTCATCGGCATTATTTTCATAATGAATATAGCCCATTAATAAAGACACAAAAGATAATTTCATGGTCATTGTATTAAAAATACCCCTTGAAACAATAAGAGGAGCCTAGTTAGCTTGAGGTGATATGAAAGCCTCATTGTTTAGGAATTAAACAACTTCACATTAGCACGAAATGCCAACCAAGATGAATGGATGCTTTGGCTGATGGAAGTAAGTTAATTTTGTGTGTAAATGGTGTTTAAAGTTGTTTTATTCAATTTATATACTAGTTTGTTTAGCCACCTATGTTAATTGCATCATCAATATATCAAAATGTTTTCTTGGAACCAAAAGAGGTGCCCTACTAACTAAGAGAAATGATGGGAGGTACTCTATATTTTGGAACTGAACCAATATATTATCAATAAGAAATGCAAAACAAGATGGAGGACTCTATTGTTTGATGGAATTGAATGAATTCATGTTATAGATAATTCATTGGCATTGTTTTCATAATGAATATAGCAATTAATAAAGACACAAAAGATAATTTGATGGTCATTGCGTGAAAAACACTCCTTGTAACAATAAGAGCAGCCTAATTAGCTTGAGCTGATATGAAATTCTCATTGTTTTGGAATTAAAGTACTTCACATTAGCACCAAATGCAAACCAATATGAATGGTTGCTTTGGCAGACGGAAGTAAGCAGTTTTAGAGTTTCAATGGTATTTAGATTTGCTTGATTAATTAATATACTAGGTTGTTTAGACACATATGTTAATTTCATCATCAATGTATCAAAATACATGCATAGAACTAAAAGTGGATCCTTGCTATCTAGAAATGATGGGAGGTACTATTTATTTTGGAACTTAACCAATTATTATCAATAAGAAATGCAAATCAAGATGGTGGACTCCATTGTTTATTGGAATTGAATGAATTCATGTTATAGACAGTTCATGGGCATTGTTTTCATAATGAATATAGCCATTATTAAAGACACAAAGGATAATTTCATGGTAATTGCATGCAAAAAACTCCTTGTAACAATAAGAGGAGCCTAATTAGCCTGAGGAGATATGAAAGCCTCATTGTTTAGGAATTACACAACTTCAAATTAGCACAAAATGCAAACGAAGATGCACGGACGCTTTGGCTGATGGAAGTAATTTGATTTAGTGATTCAATGGTGTTTAAATTTGTTTGATTTAATTAATATACTAGTTTGTTTAGCCACATATGTTAAGTTCATGATCATTATATCAAAATGTGTTCTTGGAACCAAAAGAGGAGAACAGCTAGCTAGAAGAAATGATGGGACCTACTCTTTATATTGGAACTCAACCAATATATTATCAGCAAGAAATGCAAAACAAGATGGAGGACACCATTTTTTGATGGAATTGAATGAATTCATGTTATAAACGGTTCATGGGCATTGTTTTGATAATGAATATAGCCATTAATAAAGACACAAAAGATAATTTCATCGTCATTGCATTAAAAGTACTCCTTGTAACAATAAGAGGTGCCTAATTAGCTTGAGGTGATATGAAAATCTCATTGTTTAGGAATTAAACAACTTCACATTAGCATGAAATGCCAACCAAGATGAATTGATGCTTTGGCTGATGGAAGTAAGTTGATTTCATGTTGCAATGGTGTTAAAATTTGTTTTATATAATTAATATACTAGATTGTTTAGCCACCTATGTTAGTTGCATCATCAATATATCAAAATGTTTCCTTGGAACCAAAAGAGGTGCCCAACTAACTAGAAGAAATGATGGGTGGCTCTCTTTATTTTGGAACACAACCAATATATTATCAATAAGAAATGCAAAACAAGATGGACAAGTATTGTATGATGGAATTGAAAGAATTCATGTTATTGACTGTTCATGGGAATTGTTTTCATGATGAATATAGCCATTAATAATGATACAAAAGATAATTTCATGGTCATTGCATGAAAAATAGTCCTTGTAACAATTAGAAGAGCTTAATTTGCTTGACATGATATGAAAGTCCCATTGTTTTGGAACGAAAGAACTTCACATTAGCACCAAATGCAAACCAAGATGAATGGTTGCGTTGGCAGATGGAAATAAGCAGGTTTAGAGTTTCAATGGTGTTTAAATTTGCTTGATTTGATTATTATTAATAAGAAATGCAAATCAAGATGGAGGACTCCAATGCTTCTTGGAAATGAATGAATTCATGGTATAGACGATTCATGGGCATTGTTTTTATAATGAAAATAGCCATTAATAAAGACACAAAAGATAATTTCATGGTCATTGCATGAAGAATACTCCTTGTAACAATTAAGAGGACCCTAATTAGCTTGAGGTGATACGAAAGTCTCATTGTTTCGGAATTACACAACTTCAACTTAGCATGAAATGCAATCCAAGATGATTGGATGCTTTGGTTGATGGAAGTAAGCAGATTTAGTGTTTCAATGGTGTTTAAATTTGATTGATTTAATTAATATACTAGTATGTTTAGCCACATATGTTAATTTCATTATCAATATATCAAAATGTGTTCTTGGAACCAAAAGAGGTGAATTGCTAACAAGAAGAAATGATGGGAGATACTCTATATTTTGTAACTTAACCAATATAGTATCACTAAGAAAAGCAAAACAAAATGGAGGACTCCAATGTTTGTTGGAATTGAATCAATTCATGTTATAAATGGTTCATTGGCATTGTTTTCATAATGAATATAGCAATTAAAAATGACGCAAAACATAATTTCGTTGTCATTGCATGAAAAATACTCCTTGAAACAATAAGAGAAGCTTAATTAGCTTGAGATGATATGAAAGACTCATTCTTTTGGAATTAAAGTACTTCACATTAGCACCAAATGCAAACCAAGATGAATGGTTGCTTTGGCAGATGGATTAAGTAGGTTTAGAGTTTCAATGGTGTTGAGATTTGCTTGATTAAACTAATATACAAGGTTGTTTAGACACATATGTTAATTTCATCATCAATGTATCAAAATACGAGCATAGAACAGAAAGTGGATCCTTGCTATCTAGAAATTACAGGAGGTAATATTTATTTCGAAATTTAACCAATTATTATTAATAAGAAATGCAAATCAACATGGAGGACTCCAATGTTTGTTGGAAATGAATGAATTCATGTTATAGACAGTTCATGGGCATTGTTTTCATAATGAATATAAACATTAATAAAGACACAAAAGATAATTTCATGGTAATTGCATGAGAAATACTCATTAAAACAATAAGAGGAGCCTAATTGGCTTGAGGTCATATGAAAGTCTCATTGACACAACTTCACATTAGCATGAAATGCAAGCCAAGATGAATGGATGCTTTGGCTGATGGAAGTAAGTTGATTTAGTGCTTCAATGGTGTTTAATTTTGTTTGATTTAATTAATATACTAGTTTGTTTAGACACATATGTTAATTTCGTCATCAATATATCAAAATGTGTTCTTGGAACCAAAAGAGGTGAACTGCTAACTAGAAGAAATGATGGGAGGTACTCTTTATTTTGGAACTCAACCAATATATTATCAATAAGAAAAGAAAAACAAGATGGAGGACTCTAATGTTTGTTGGAATTGAATGAATTCATGTTATAAATTGTTCATTGGCATTGTTTTCATAATGAATATAGCAATTAAAAATGACACACAACATAATTTCATTGTCATTGCATGAAAAATACTCCTTGAAATAATAAGAGGAGCTTAATTAGCTTGAGGTGATATGAAAGACTCATTCTTTTGGAATTAAAGTACTTCACATTAGCACCAAATGCAAACCAAGATGAATGGTTGCTTTGGCAGATGGATTAAGCAGGTTTAGAGTTTCAAAGGTGATTAGATTTGCTTGATTTAACTAATATACTGGGTTGTTTAGACACATATGTTAATTTCATCATCAATGTATCAAAATACTGGCATAGAACTGAAAGTGGATCCTTGCTATCTAGAAATTATGGTAGGTACTATTTATTTTGGAACATAACCAATTATTATTAATAAGAAATGCAAATCAAGATGGAGGACTCCAATGTTTGTTGGAAATCAATGACTTCATGTTATAGATGGTTCATGGTCATTGTTTTCATAATGAATATAGACATTAATAAAGATACAAAAGATAATTTCATGGTCATTACATGAAAAATACTCCATGTAACAATAAGAGGAGCCTAGTTAGCTTGAGGTGATATGAAAGTCTCATTGATTAGGAATTAGACAACTTTCAATTATCACAAAATGCAAACCAAGATGAATCGATGCTTTGGCTGATGGAAGTAAGTTGATTTAGTGCATCAATGGTGTTTAAATGTTTTTGATTTAATTAATATACTAGTTTGTTTAGACACATATGATAATTTTGTCATCAATATATCAAAATGTGTTCTTGGAACGAAAAGAGGCGAACTTCTAACTAGAAGAAATGATGGGAGGTACTCTTTATTTTGGAATTCAACCAATATATTATCAATAAGAAAAGCAAAACAAGATGGAGGACTCCAATGTTTGTTGGAATTGAATGAATTCATGTGATAAATGGTTCATTGGCATTGTTTTCATAATGAATATAGCAATTAAAAACAAAACAAAAGATAATTTCGTTGTCATTGCATGAAACATACTCCTTGAAACAATAAGAGGAGCTTAATTAGCTTGAGGTGATATGAAAGTCTCATTGTTTAGGAATTACACAACTTCAAATTAGCACCAAATGCAATCCAAGATGAATGGATGCTTTGGCTAACGGAAGTAAGTTGATTTAGTGCATCAATGGTCTTTAAATTTGTTTGATTTAATTAATATACTAGTTTGTTTAGACACATATGCTAATTTTGTCATCAATATATCAAAATGTGTTCTTCGAACCAAAAGAGGTGAACTGCTAACTAGAAGAAATGATGGCAGGTACTCTTTATTTTGGAACTCAACCAATATATTATCAATAAGAAAAGCAAATCAAGATGGAGGACTCCAATCTTTGTTGGAATTGAATGAATTCATGTTATAGTCAGATCATTGGCATTGTTTTCGTAATGAATATAGCAATTATTAAAGACACAAAAGATAATTTCATGGTCATTGCATGAAACATACTCCTTGTAACAATAAGAGGAGCTTAATTAGCGTGAAGTGATATCAAATTCTCATTGTTTTGGAATTAAAGTACTTCACATTAGCACCAAATGCAACCCAAGAAGAATGGTTGCTTTGGCGGATGGATGTAAGCTGTTTTAGAGTTTCAATGGTGTTTAGATTTGCTTGATTTAATTAATATAGTAAGTTGTTTCAACACATATGTTAATTTCACCATCAATGTATCAAAATACGGGCATAGAACAGAAAGTGGATCCTTGCTATCTAGAAATTACAGGAGGTACTACTTATTTTGGAATTTAACCAATTATTATTAATAAGAAATGCAAATCAACATGGAGGACTCCAATGTTTGTTGGAAATGAATGAATTGATGTTATAGACAGTTTATGGGCATTGTTTTCATAATGAATATAGACATTAATAAAGACACAAAACATAATTTCATGGTCATTGCATGAAAAATACTCATTGTAATAATAAGAGGTGCCAAATTAGCTTGAGGTGATATGAAAGTCTCATTGTTTAGGAATTACACAACTTCAAATTAGCACGAAATGCAATCCAAGATGAATGGATGCTTTGGTTGACGGACGTAAGTTGATTTAGTGTTTCAATGGTGTTTAAATTTGATTGATTTAATTAATATACTAGTTTGTTTAGCCATATATGTTAATTTCATCATCAATAGATCAAAATGTGTTCTTGGAACCAAAAGAGGTGCCCTGGTAACTAGAAGAAATGATGGGAGGTACTCTTTATTTTGGAACCCAACCAATATATTATCAATAAGAAAAGAAAAACAAGTTCGAGGACTCCAGTGTGTGTTGGAATTGAATGAATTCATGTTATAGTCGGATCATTAGCATTGTTTTCATAATTAATATAGCAATTAATAAAGACACAAAAAATAATTTCATTGTCATTGCATGAAAAATGCTCCTTGTAACAATAAGAGGAGCTTCATTAGCTTGAGGTGATAAGAAGGACTTATTATTTTGGAATTAAAGTACTTCACATTAGCACCAAACGCAAACCAAGATGAATGGTTGCCTTGCCAGACGGATTAAGTAGGTTTAGAGTTTCAATGGTGTTTAGATTTGCTTGATTTAACTAATATACTAGGTTGTTTAGACACATATGTTAATTTCATCATCAATGGATCAAAATACGAGCATAGAACAGAAAGTGGATCCTTGCTATCTGGAAATTACAAGAGGTAATATTTATTTCAGAATTTAACCAATTATTATTAATAAGAAATGCAAATCAACATGGAGGACTCCAAAGTTTGCTGGAAATGAATGAATTCATGTTATAGACAGTTCATGGGCATTGTTTTCATAATGAATATAGACATTAATAAAGACACAAAAGATAATTTCAGGGTCATTGCATGAAAAATACTCCTTGTAACAATAAGAGGAGCCTAATTAGTTGGAGGTGATATGAAAGTCTCATTGTTTAGGAATTACACAACTTCAAATTAGCACGAAATGCAAACCAAGATGAATGGATGCCTTGGCTGATGGAAGTAAGTTGATTTAGTGCTTCAATGGTGTTTAATTTTGTTTGATTTAATTAATATACTAGTTTGTTTAGACACATATGTTAATTTCATCATCAATGTATCAAAATACGGGCATAGAATAGAAAGTGGATTCTTGCTATCTAGAAATTACAGGAGGTACTACTTATTTTGGAATTTAACCAATTATTATTAATAAGAAATGCAAATCAACATTGAGGACTCCAATGTTTGTGGGAAATGAATGAATTCAAGTTATAGACGGTTCATGGGCATTGTTTTCGTAATGAATATAGCCATTAATATAGACACAAAAGATAATTTCATCGTCATTGCTTCAAAAATACTCATTGTAACAATAAGAGGAGCCAAATTAGCTTGAGGTGATATGAAAGTCTCATTGTTTAGGAATTA
>JAHLGO010017838.1:0-19027 GCA_020615895.1 Ceriops decandra | reverse complement strand
TGAGCACAAATCCAAGAGAAAAAGCAAATGACCATAACATTGCCCTTGTGCAGTATATGACTTAAATGTTAAAAATTGTTCAATATTATATGAAACGCAGTTGCCATCCATCAATTGCCCCTTGCACTAGCGTTATTAGCGGGAAGACGATCCTGATATCCACCAACCGGATACCGAATTCCTAATTGCAAGAGCCACGGCCACAAAATGTACAATCACCTGCAAAACCACACAACAAATTTAGGTAGTTTTACAGTGTACTAGTTGAAATCATTTTATTCCAAAAGATTGTGAAAAAAAAAATAAATTGTAACAAAACAAAAGCAAAAATGGTAGCTACCTTATTTAGCTAAAAGAGGAACAAAAATATTCCACAAAGCATCTAACATTATAGTTCCTGTCCCATCCCATCCAGGCTCAGTGCCATAGCTGTTCTGAAACTTTGCATATGGTTTGCCAGTTGGCCATTCTCGCCCATGACCAATTAACATTACAGAATGCGAGAGTTGATTACCTTCTTCAAGTTTTATTATTTTTCCTTGTGTCTTACGGATCATCCTGCTGCCATCACTGCGTTGATTTGTGCGCATCTTGTAGCAGTCAACAACAGGTACCTGCTCAATGTGCTTAATTACACTTTCGGTATCATCAGGGTGAATAATCTCATAATCATCAATCCTGCCAAATTTTGGCCAATCCTATATGAAGACAAAAAATATAAGTTACTACTACTAAACTGAGAAAAAAAATTACAAAATTATTTTGAAAAAATTCGTACCACATTAACTGTACGTAAGCCTTGAACTTCTCCCACGTATACCAAATTTTCTTCAAGAACTAGACCTTCATTATGTTGTATTGCTTTTACCAATTGTTCGTGCAGGGGGGTCTCAACAAGTCCACTCTCATGCACAACATATGGACATAATTCAATGGAGTGCTGAACCGAGACACGGCGATTGCCAAGTCGTTCATTAGGTGCAACTGTCTCTTCTTCTTGAATCCTACAACGAGCTTCAATGAAAAAGACTAGTGCAAAGTATGCACAAGTATCTGAAAAAAATTGCAAAGTATGCTGTTAAATATATAAAAAAAATGAAAGAGCAGCATCTTACTCATAAAACAATAACAATTATTTTCACAACAATACCTAAAATTCAAATTTTTTAACGTAAAAAATGAAAAAACATCTATTTTTACTAAATCCGTACTGTAATTGGTTCCGAGCTTCAAAAATCACGCTATTGCCGTCTGAGAGTTGTCATTCTCCCATGAAAAAATCAGCTGTTGCTCTCTTCTTGGGGGCATGTTGTTGGTTTTTGCTAGAGGGAGGAAAATGAGTGAGCTGGGTCGGTGGTCTTTGCTGGAAAGTGAGTTGGGTCGAGTTGTCTCAGTTGTTTTTGCAGGAAAGGGTGGTCGGTGCTGGTTTTTACTGGTGGTTTTTGCTGAAAAGGATGGTCGGTACTGGTTTTTTCCAGACTGTGCTTGTGTCTCCCGGCTAAGGCAGGCTGCGCTTATTGGGAGAGAGAAAGCGTGGCCGTTAGGGATTGCTGAAATGTGAGTTGGGTCGAGTTGGCTCAGTGGGTCGGTGCTGGTTTTTACTTGTGGTTTTTGCTGAGAAGGGTGGTCGGTGTTGGTTTGCTGCGAAGGGTGGTCGGTGGCTGCTGAGAAGGGTGGTCGGTGCTGGCTGGTTTATGCTGTGCTGTGAGCAGACGGCACTTGGGTCTCCCGGCTCTCTGAAGGCAGGGTGCAGTCTATAGTTAGAAACCAGTCAATTGATCACAATTTTACATTTGCCCAGTCATCATGGGAGAAGATTAGAAACCCATCTTTCCACTCACACGGTTACTCGTGCTATGATTGAACGAACATTTATTCTTAAAAGACAAAAGAATAAAGTAAGAAATATTTAGAAACTCGTTGAAGAGGTTTTGAGGGATAAAGTCAATCTCAAGTAGGCTTTCATGGATTATGACCCATGAAAAATTGTAGGGTTATGGTTTTCTGCATTTCTAATTGACATTAATTAATGCTAACTTTACATTTATGGTTATCCACAACCATTTAGATGACTAATAATTAGGTATATGAATTATTGTGGATCATGACCTATAATAATTATAAAATCTAATCCAATTCCCTTTAATTTTATAACTTTTATATTCAAAATTTATGAAAAAAATTTAGAGTGAGTTTTACGTAAACTAATAGAAGTCAATGAAATGAACGTGTAGTTCGGACAGTTTGATTCTAAGACTAAGCTTTTGTTCTGCTTTGCTACTGTTAGGAAGCTAATCCGTGCCCATGTCTTGATTCATTGTTTGTTTTTTAGTTTGCCAAGACAAGACCGTCCATAAAAGTCTAAACTATCCCTTGATTCCCTAACGATGTGATTTCATCCATTAAATTTGAAAACTTTTTTCTTATCATCATTCAAATTAATTTACTCTCAAAACTTGTTTTTTTTTTTGTCGATTAATTGGTTCTAATTTGTACTCGAACTTGAGCAATGACTCCAATACAAATAAACTCCAAGCTTAAATTTAGTTCCTATAATTTTCAAAAATTATATTAAAAAAGAGGAGACTGGCTGAATCCATTAGTTTGTCAAGAAATGCATTTACACTTGTTCACTCTATTTTTTTTTAAAAAAAATTGATTTTGCACTCAAAATATAAAAAAGAAGAAAAGGTGGAAGGAACATTCATTGAAATTCATATGACCGTACAACGATATTCAAAGATGATTAGTTATAAAAGGAATTTTTTTAAAAAAAAAAAATCGAGTTTAAATTCGATAAGTATTGTCTATTGATTGGACCTCATAATTTTCACTGTAGTTAAAAAATCATTTAGGTGAATAAATGTCGATCATTAATACAGTAAAATTATCCCGACATGCAGCAGGCGTTCAAGCCAAGCTTGAGTTCAGTGCACATCATATAAACATAAATAACGTAGGCCTGCTGCTTGGACGTTAAATATTGCAAAAGAAACAGAATTTCAGATTGCATACTATGAAATTATCTTTTCTCTCTTTTTTGCCCCAAGAAGGCTAACTCTGCGATTGAGTGGAGACAAAAAGATTTAAGAAAGCGGGGGCATAGGACGCAAAAGAAGGAGACGAGGGTACAGACAGACAGAGAGAGGGAGGGTACAGACGGACAAAGAGGGACGTCGGAGCTGCATGTAACACGCTGCTGCAGTGGCATGCAGATGGGGATCAGAAGCAAAGCTGTACAGGCACAGAGTTCTGACCACGACGGCCCACACAATCTTGATGGGCCCCACGGTACAACTTTCTTTCTCGCTCATGTCCCAACTAATTGGTTATTTTTCTTTCTCACCCTTTTCCTAGGACAACTCTTTTTTCGTTTTTTGTTTCTTTCTTTGCTTTTTTTTTTTATTTATATATAAAAAAAAGTCTTTGTTTCTTATGTTGGAATTGGCTGATTACTCAATTGTTTAGGGGCGTACCATCGGTCTGTAAAGTCCCATCACTCAATTACCCACAAAAACTCATCATATAATATTGAACATAATATAAAAGAGAAGAATGAGGTGCGGGACCCACTCTTTATAGGTCAAAAACAACGTAGAATATACCGAAACAAAGCCACCACTGAGCTCTTGTTTGTGGGGTCCCTCTCTTCCGCCGCATGAAAAAGAATTGTGGAATTAACAAGTTTTGGCATTATCCGGTTCAAACTTGAAAGCAACTGCGGCCTGGAAAAATGACAAGGATTATGGCATATGGGGTCCAGAATGAAAGTTATTGGCAATAAATGATAATATACCATGTGTTCTTTAGGGAAGAAAGATTTTTTTTTTTTGTATGTTTATGTACTGAATTTTTCTATCTATGAATTGAATTGCCAAAAAAAAAAAAAATCTTACTCCAATGCATTTTGTTAGAAAAAAATTAGTGCACTCAATTTTACCAAAAAAAAATTACAATTTTATTTTTTTAATCCAAAACGTGAAACCATAATTAATTAAAAAGATATTTTACATCATTATTTCACTTCTCAATGGATTTGCTCTAAATAATTAAAGAAACTAAAAAATTATTGATAAAGGGAAAACAAAAGAAAACATTTTTGAGAAAAATTGTCAAAGACGTTTTAGTTTGGTTCCATTAACAGATTAAATCAAAATAGCCTCCTCCTGTTTTAGTTGACAGAGTTCAATCCCACCAAAGGTCTCTTTTATAAATATTATATAAGCAATAGAAAATACATACTTATGCATGCATTCATGTCGTGTGAGGTATATTAACTTTATATTAATGAATATTCATGTTATATGATGCATGCATTCGCGTGGAAAATCCTGGAACCATACCAGAATCATCATCTGAATCCACCGGGACGCAATTTCTTATTTTCATTTTGTTTGGTTCGGTTAGGCCGCAGCTCGCCCCCCAGAAAAAAGAAAAAAAAAAGCGCAAAGAATCGCCAAGGGATCTGCACACTAAGCAATAATAATCAAATTATTGGAGCATGTTTCTTTGATTAAACTAATAATGATCACAATTAATGATGTGATTTTGCCATGAACAACAATAATAACGTCCTTCTTATTTGCATTTGCAAGATGAATGTCTTTTGGGGTTCTATACATTTCCACGGAACACAATGCGGCGCATCCCTAGGCTGGTCAACCGTTCCCCAACATTGTCGTGGAGATCTAAATTTACACGACTACAATTACTCCTTTGGTTTCTGTCTGTTTAGATATAGGGGAGTGGAAAGCATCAACACCCACATTTAGTTATAATATTACTCGCAATGTGGCTAAATGGCGTTTGGCTTGTGCAATGAGAACGCCCTTTTAATCAATTAATGAAAGATAAAACAGCGGCTAAAATCAGAGTATTATTCTCTGGCAAAACCAAGTGGTTTTGCAGCCAAACTCAACCATTAAACTCAGGGCAGGCAGGAGCTATGGACAATGCTGTATTTGATGCATCCTACCACTCTAGCTCACGACGCAGCCCTCTCCGGGATCTCAGATGCCCTTTCTTCTTTCATCCTCTTCACAATTGCATGGTCACGAACATGCTTCCTCTCCTCAGCTTGGATGTCCTTCAAAGCACTTGGAAATGGGTTAGGCGGAGGTCTTTTCCCCTAAAAAAAAAAAAAAATAATAATAAATAAAAATTTATGACTTTTATGTGAATTAATAAAAAATTATCACGATTGATTATTTACTGTGAGTTTTACTTTGACCCCACGCACTCGCGTTCATGCAACATTATTCCAACGACAAATCTTTTATCCTGCTAAATAATGGAGGGGACAAAATAACCAAAATCCAGGTAAGGATTTGACTGACTCCAGATGATGATTGTTCTGTCCCCAGCTTTTTTTCAATTTCAAAAATGCCTTGCGATTGTGGTGGTTTTAGAAGCTGCCATCAAAGCAACTTGTACCATCCAACTAGCCCAGAAAGACTCCCTCGAGCTTCGTACGAGAGCTCATCGGCAGCAAAGTCACCAATCTATGCTACATGCAAAGAGGAAAACCAAATTAGTTAGCCCAAATTTTGAGTGACTGAATCAAACAAATCCTTGTAATCTCATCCTGATATTTCCTATTCTACTATTTCTGACGCATTTAGCTCAGCGATCACTCCCAGAAAGAGAGCAATACTTCCGCGAATGTTCAGAAATTGCGGCAGTCATCAAACAACACAGAGAGATGGGACATCAGAGAAGCTCAAGGTCAAGGGTATTCTAGGCTCAGACAGGGACTTGCAAGCTAAAAATTGATCATTAAACAGGCTCAAACAACAAAAGGGTAAGATTTCCTCTCAACTAAAACGAAGAATGCATTAACATGAGTAGGTCTGAGGAAGTCAATTAACAAACCGGTTGGCGGGGTCCAGTGAGAAAAGGACTAAAAAGACAAAAAGACTAAACCGGTTGGCGGGGTCTGAGGAAGTCAATTAATAAATAAATATTTGAAAAAAAAAAAAGGGGGGGCCATGTTTGTTGTGTAGTGTGTGCTCTTCCGCAACTGATCATTCCCGCATTCCTACATAAGCTCTCTCTCTCTTTCTTTCTACACAGGCCTATACGTCGTCGTCTTACTTGTCGTGATTCGCGCTGTCATCTCTCTCACGAACCCTAAACGAAACCCTAACTCTCCCTCCCTCTCTCTCTCTCTCTCTCTCTCTCTCTCTCTCTGAAGTGATTAGGGGACTCATTGGTTAAGGCATGGTAAAGGTAAGGTTTCTCTGGATTTATTGCTGCTTTTTTTTTTCTGGTTATATATTGGTTAAATGTCTTGAATTTCTGGGAAATGCGAACTGGCCTTTTATTTCCTAATTTAGGGTTTTGGATTGAATCAATTATTTTGATTCCTTGTTTGTTTACATTCTTTTGATAAGGAGTAAAATTTGCATGCTCACACACGCTTCGTTACTTTACTTGGCAATTTTCAGTCCTATCGTTTACCTTTTTACCGTTTCTTTTGACTATCTAACATGCTTTTACAAAGGGATTGATGTGCCTTATACGCCACACTGCGATAGGTTAATATCCACTGATTCGCATTTTTATTGGTTAAAGACTGCCCCTGCTGAGATTAATATCCAACAAAATGTGCAGCCCAAATCTTCCGCAAATGGATTTGGTCATCGGAGGGGAGAGAGAGAGAAAGGGGGCATAAAGTGGGAAAACAAGTTGAAATCTGTAAAATCAAATCTGAATAAGTCAAGCAATACAGGTGGGCTTCTTTTTCCCTACTTGTTTTCAGTTCTGGATCATGCATTCTTTTTATAGACAGTATTGGTTAGGTGCAGCTGCTGGTGGCAAAGTTGGAGTTCGTGGAAGCCCTTCATGTGATTGGATAGTATATTTGGCAATGTGTCTTATTGGGCATCCTGTCGAAGTCCAGCTGAAAAATGAATCCATATATTCTGGAACATGTTACACGAAAAAGAATTTGGTAATATTTTGCGTATGTTGGTTTAAGATGTATTTTTGCTGATGCTGGAATATAGTTTTAAAGATATTGCATGAGGTCTCCTGCTCAACATTCACATGCTTGATTCTTTCAGCTATCATATTGAAAATGGCTCGCACGACGAAGGATGTCTCGTATCGGGGGCAGAAAGCTGAATCTGTTGGCATGGCTCCTTCCAAGACTTTAATTATACCCGGCAAAGATGTTGTGCAAGTTATGGCAAAGGTTTCCTACGTTGTCTCTTTAGAATTTCACTGTTTTAAATACGAATCTAGGAAGTTAAGTTGTTGACAAGAAGGTTAATGGAGGAAGGTTGGTGAGTAAACAGTTGGCCAGAAACAGGAATTGTGGGCATTTAGTTAGCGGGGTGTTGCCGTGGATGAATTTAAGCCGGCACGGATTATGTGATCCTAATTTTTTTGGGTTCCAGGATGTCATTGTAACCATGGATGGGATTTGCAGTGAGCTCCAACGTGAGAGACAGCAGGAGCTTTTACTTAACTCCTTTATATCACAATCCCGTCAGGTTGAAGCAGAGAGGGAGCTGGAACCTTGGGTCCCTGATGAAGATGATCCACAATGCCCTGAACTAGAAAATATATTTGATGGCCCTCGGAATAGGTTGCTACAATATACATTTCTTTCCCCAGATCTCTTGGTAATTGTTCTACTGTTTTGAATTGTACCTCTTCTCTAGTTTAGTAGGATCAGTTGTGACTGATTTTTGTAGTTGCTAATTGCTGCCTGCTGTTAGGTGAATCAACTTATTTTATTTTATTTCTTTTCTCATAAATCTATTAACTTTTTCCATGTTTATGAATAGATTATTTGAATTCTTATTCAGATATTTTATGAAATTCTTGCAAGATTTCCTTTTAATAAAGCATCTTGAGTACTATTTAGATTATACAATTACAGTAGTCTGATTTTTCTGAGTACTATAGTACTGTATTTTATTTATGTATTTATTTTTGCTTCTGTCTGTTTCCATTTTAAGTTGATTGGTTTCTGGCAAAGAAACATAGAAACGCTAATTAATTTGCTCAGTAAAAGACACAACTTGAAGTTGTTGAAGTAACTTAATTTTCAGTCTACAAAATGGACCTTGTCTCATTGATATTCAGTATTGGCATGTTGGAAAAAATTGTGACTTTCTTGTACCCTACCATGTATGCTTTGGGTGGAGGATGGTAAATGGGATGTTTTTGCTGAGATACGGGGAAAGAAGGCACTTTTCTGTCCATTAACAATCAGCAGAAATAGAATTGTATTCTTGCCTTCCTCCACTCTCCCTAAAAAAGGGAATAAAGGGAGGAAAAGTGTAACCAACTTTCTGCCATATTCTTATGCTGCTTACTAGTTCAGAATTGATAGTTATTTTCTGGTGATATGATGTTGCTATTGCAATGTCTGTATT
This sequence comes from Ceriops decandra, assembly GCA_020615895.1. Taxonomy (NCBI): domain Eukaryota; kingdom Viridiplantae; phylum Streptophyta; class Magnoliopsida; order Malpighiales; family Rhizophoraceae; genus Ceriops; species Ceriops decandra. The sequence goes on along the minus strand of JAHLGO010017838.1, from coordinate 10,640 downwards.
AGGGGCTGGGATCAGTTTGCAGCAAATAAAAAGTTATTTGGCATACAAAGTACCTTTGACGAGGAACTTTATACTACAAAGCTGGAAAGGAATCCTCTCACAAGAGAGTTGGAGAGGGAAGCAATGAGAATAGCAAGGGAAATTGAAGGTGAAGAAACAGAAGACCTTCACTTCGCAGAGGTGAAGTTGTCCAATTGTTATTATCTATCTCTTTCTTGTTTTATTTGTGTCTTGTAATTTTTGATGTCTTAAATGTCAATTTGCTCAACAGGAAAGAGGCAAGCAGCTTCATGAAGATTTTGGCATTGACGAAGAGACCAGATTCTCATCAGTTTATCGAGGTGGAAGGGTCGATGACAGTGGATATGATGATGCCGAGGATATATTTTTGGATTCATACAACAGTGAAACTTTTTGAGATATGAGTTCTTCTGCCACTACAAACTGTGTTGATTTGTCCCATGAGAAAAGCAATGACGTGGCTCGAGTGCTGTCGAGCTCTTCCTTGGTATGTACCCTTTGACCTATTTCTGTAAAATTGAAGTGACTGCATTAACAATTGATTTGAACAGTATGCTGTTCTATGATGAGTTTTGCTTTTTGAACTTTATGGCCTTGCCTTGGGCATCTGTTCATTTGAGTGTTCCTATGCTTTTTAATTGATGAGGTTCTCTTTATGAACTTGGTGACCTTTCTTTGAAGAGCTATTTGGGCTACCATATAATCTCTGTCTATTAGGCCTCATATAACTAACCTCTTAGCTTGTCCTTTTTAATCTCTTGACGAGGATATTACTTGGTGTCAGATTTTAACGACATGCCCGCAACTGTCATCTATAAATTAATAACTGTTTTAGGAACTAATAGGAATAGAGTCATGAGAGTCTGTAAGAAATGTCTTTTAATGTTTTATGATTTTAACAATTGTATGTTCATCTTCATAAAATCTTTTACACTCTATTATGATTTATTTTCCCTATCAAATAAGATACCATCACTATATCCCTGTAATTCATGATTGGATACCATCTCAACCACCAAGCAAAGAGGGTTTCTGATTATTACGATTTATTTTAGGTTTTATAAATCTTCATATAATATTTTAGAATGAATTGAAAGTACGAGTTCTTTATATTTTATTAATTTTAAGCATGGTTTGTTTAGGAGAACTGTTAATAATGCAAGACGAAAGGGTGAAAAAGATAATTAAAAAGTTCAACATTCCATTAAACCTTCACATGGTTGATAGAATCCACCAGAGAAATAAATAAATAAGTAAATAACTCTCAAAAGAAAACTTTGTTTGATTGATCATTCATTCATTAATAAATTCCATTACAACCATAAGTCTTAAGGCCAACCCCATTTATACTAGTTTGTTATTGTCCTCTTAAATATAGATTGATAACCAAACAAATAAACATTAATATTGAAATCCCTAAACTTAGTCTAAAGTCACCTACTCTAATAATATCTTGGACTACTAAATACCCTAAAATGACTAAATAATCTATAAAATACTATAATTTATGAATAATAGAAATTACAACAAAAAATGACAAATGATAAAAATCAGTTTTCATGTGTTGTCCTACCCAACTTCAGGACACAAACATTGAGTGTATCTGATTAATCTGTAGCTTGTTTTAAAAGAAAATGAAGGCAATCTAAGCTGGAATACTGAACCAAAATGAAGATTGATGGAACTAATATAGAATTGTCTAAGAAAAGATAAATGGCAATCTCTTTACTTGTTTGCCATGAAATTTTGAAGTAATCAAAGGCTGAATAGTAATCAACGTGTTCCAATCAGTGAAGCAAAGTAAACACAAATTACACCAATATCATTAGGTTATGTGCATGTTATCCATTATGCTGCACGAGTTGAAGCAAAGACTCTTATTAAGTGTATGCATGCAGTGTGTGTCCTTTTTACTACCATTTGCTGTTTTTATGATGTGCATATGTATCTGCTTGTCCTGATGCCAGATGGTTGGTGATATTAGTGTCATTAATATTCCACAAAATGACATACCTGCCTCTTAATTTCGTCTCTCTTCATATGCAGGATGAGGCAGAGTGTTCTCAATCAAGTGCAAGTGTTGCTTTTCATCCTTCAGGTTCTTATGATCATGCAGACAGTGAAAGCAGGTTATTATTAATTTTCTGACTATTTTTGTTATGCTAAGAGAAATTGATGAACATAGAAGAAGTGACAGTTTGCATGGTGAACATAGAAGAAGTGACAGCATTACAGTGATATCAGAAGATCAGGTGGTAAGCTAAACTTTAGTAAATTTTGCAACTTTTCCCGGGGGCAGTGGAAGGTGCCTCATCATTGCTCTTGGTTGCGTTGCTTCTAACACCTTTTCTCCTTCTTTTTTTTTTTTCAACTTTTATCTCTTCTTATCAGAATCAAACGACTGCAGATTCTCCGTTGCTAGAATGCAAGGGTGAGAGGATTATTTTTAATTGCTTTTGTTTACTTGTCGGGTAGAGTCAGAACATTAAAATCTTTGCATTTAGTTATGGCCTTGTGGGTACACTGTGCCTGACATACTTATTTTCTATCAGACTCATATACCTAATTCCTCCATGCAATAGATTGACAGGAAACATAGGATGTTACATTTATGCCACATATAAATCATGAATACTTTGTGTATCATCCTTATCAGTCTAAGGCTTGTGTGATTGTTTCCCTTTAGATCCACAGTCATCAATAACTAGCAAGAAAGATGGCTCTGAAAAAGGAAGACTATTGTCTAATGCCACTGCTGCTCCATTCCATGTTTCTTCGCAAAGTCGTGGGAGGGCAGGCTTGGCTGGTGAACCTTCAGAGGGTGCATTACCTGGCAAAGGACTCAGAGAAATGCGATCTGTAAACTCTTGTGGTGGATCTGGTAGTTCTACATCTTCAAATTCAGACTGTCTAGGTGCAGTTTCAGCTTCTAGTGGTCCTGGTTTATCACCGAGTTCGTCTGTGGGTTCATTATCTTCTGAGAAGTCAACTCTTAATCCCCATGCAAAGGTCTGATTGAGATATGGTGTATGCTTTCATCTGTTTGAGTAACAGGAGTGCACAACACATGTTACTTGTTGTGTAGATGGATCCCATGTTTGGTAATATGTTTGCTGATTCTTCTTTAACATGGACTAATTTCTGTGATGCCTGTTTTCTTCTCTGTCATAATGAGGTTGTCAGGAATTCAAACTTAATCCTAATGCAAAGAGCTTTACCCCTTCTCAAGCGCCTGTTAGGCCTCCTTCCCCTGTATCTGATGCTTCATTTTCTTTTCCAAGTTTTGTTTTTGGTCTACCGCCTATGCATGGCATGCCTATGGGCATTGGGGTAGGTACTAAATATAAATCAACTTTTTGTTGATTTTCCTAATCTTTCTCTCTTTGTAAAAGACATTAGCAGTAGTCCTAAAAAATAATAATAATAATAAATAAATAAATAAAAATAAACAAATAAATAAAGACATTATCAGTAGAACTTTCTTTTCTCCGCCTGGGATTTAGTTGGCAACAATTGAAAATTTTCTTTGAGTTGACCATTTGTTTATAGAATCTAGAGAATCTATTGCTGTGATGATCTGTTGACCATCAAATGTCATTTATATAAACAACTGTAAGTTACTATTGGATACCTGTACCTGTTCATTGCTTCTAACATTGCTTTTCTAATGATGCCTAACTTCCTAGAATTCTGCAGATGGGAACCTCATTTACTGGTCAGTTATATTTAATCCACAGGTTGCATCGTTGCAAGCACCACAAGCTTATTTTCATCCTGGTGGACCTCAGGTAGGAAGTCACTTGAAACTTGTATCTGGGACCATGGTGGAGTCCTTTGAGTGATCATTTCAGAAGTACTAATTTAATTTCAGCATGGGCAGCAAATGCTTCTGGGCCATCCTAGGCAAGTATTGTACATGCCAAGCTACCAACCTGTAAGCAATGCTGATCTTTTTCGCATAGGGAACTGCATTTTATAGCTTAGGGGGCCGTGTTGTCCATGTTAGGACCAGGAATGTTAACAAGTTACTTGTGGATGCCACACAATCCAGTTGGATTGGAATTCTATGTCCTCCACCGTCGCATGATAAATGAAATGTGGTTCAGGCAATTTGCGAGGCAATTCTTATCACTCACTCAAACTAATCGAGTACTGGAAATGTATCCTCATTTCCAATTTTATTCTGTGGATCTACAGGAAATGCCTTACAGAGGGAGGGAGTTATAGTGAGCTGATTATTGGCAGTTGAATAAACTTCTGAGAGGCTGCGCAGAACAATTTTATCGGATTCTGAGCCCAGCAACCCGTAAAGATTTTACCGTTTCTTGATCCCCATTAATGTTCCTGGGGAGGCTGACTTGTTCTGGGTGACGAGATTTCCGTAACCCATTGGGCTTCTCATCCATACCAGACAAGATTTCTTGAACTTTTTCTTTGAAGTTTGTACTTTGATTTAACTCTTTGATTATTTTGTAAAGTAGTTTGGATTAAATTAAGGTGTCATCATTTTCCTCGCTCCTTACACTAAAAGTGATGGCCCCAGCGGATGAGACTCACTATGGGGTTTAACAAGAGTTTGATGCATGCAATCTCATCAATCTCTGTTATTTTGGAGGGATTGTTTTCGTTATTTAAATTTTTGATCTCTCGGTTGCAATGAAGTAACACCAAGGCTCATCCTTCTTTGCAAATTCCTCGATTTGCCTAATCCAAGTTACGAGGACGTCATAAGAGGTGTTCATTTTTTCAAAGGGTTGTGCATTTTTAAATGGGAAGAATCTAAGCTCTAGTTCGGGCATCGTTCGGTGAATTTACTCAGTCTGTTATTGTCTCAACAAAGGTATCATCGTTGTTCACTGTAGAGTGGATATTAAGGTAATGGACATTTGGTCTTTATTATATTTAGATTAATTAATTAGGGGATTAGTGGAAATCGAGGTGCTTCTTGATAAGATTAAGGGAGATTAGGGCCTAGCCTCTTTTTTTTTTTTTCTTTTTTCTTTTATTGTTTGTAATCCACTAGCAAACTTAAATAAAGATGTGTGGAAAGTGACACCTTACTTCCTGTAGAGCCCAATGCCACATTTCTTTTATCTATTTGTTTCTTTGATGTATAGTTTAATTTTGTTAATCAATTGTATTTTCTCTTAAATTTAATATAATATTTTCTTTTTTTTATTATTTTTTCTTGTATTTTTTATAGTGCTCTAAAAATAAAGACTGACTTTAACTTCTACGGATGACCTAGTGAAAGGTAAGTGCCGTAATTCCTTGCTTAAGAGGATAAAATAGTTCAATTCCTCTAAGATGCGTTTCTTAAATAAGACATGCCCCGTCAACTTCGACAAAAATGCGAAGAAAATGGTTCGAAACTTTAAATTAAGCACCCTTTTGACTTTGGTTTCTTTTTTCCTTTGTGCAAATAGCTTCGTGGAAATATGTTTTGGCCTACGATGTTTGATAATTGAGCTTCTAGACCAAGATAACTTAAATAGCAAAAATGATTAGTATTTTAATGAATTATATACTATTTATATTTTTTTTTTAGTTCATTAAGAAGGGAAAAGGTTATGAACTTTCGTAGATTATGCCAGTCAAATTCGATCCAAGATTGAATCTTCCACTTGTTCTAGCATTTCAAAAAAACCAGGTTATTGTTTTGGGTTTGAATTTCTTTCATTATAATTATGAATTAGGTGTCCAACGTCAAGCCAATGCAATCAAGACTTGAAATCACTTTAAATCTAACCCCGATGGCACCAAAACAATCGTATTAGAGAATGTGGGATCGCACAATAAGTGAAATAATTATAACCTTCACCTTCAAGTCAAATAATACTAAACTCAAGCAGTTTAGCCCTTCTATTATTATGCTTCCGAGGTTGGCAAACTGATTAGTAGAAATACACACTCAAATTTGAGATTACCTTCGAAACAAAGTTTGACATATTAAAGATTTTTCTCAAATTAAATTCCTTTTTTATTATTATTTTTTAAAATTAGTTATACCAATGGTAATCTCAAGTACCAAAAAAAAAAAAAAAATCAAATATTCAATGCAAAATTTGGAGGGGAAATCAAATAATTTATGTTGTTATATTGTAAGCAACCCCATACAATTACTTACAATGGATGAGGCAAACGACAATTTTGCATGAGACTGAGTAAATGAACTTTTGTAAGTACATAAATACATAACTACTACCCAGTTGTGCATTTAATACATATATATAAATTAATCTTATAAATATGTTTAAGATAAATTAATAATAATTAATTTCTTATTTCTATTTGTTAGAAAAGTATAAAAAAAAGTCAAAGAAATAAATTATGTTGATAATTAATGTGAGATTGATAAGTATTCTAAGAGAAAATTACTCAGAAATAAAATAATCATGGTAATGTTACTGTGTCGAGAGAGATTATTGAAGATGTAAGCATGTTTGAGACTTAGCACCAAAGACAAGACCCAAAGACAGACAGAGACAGAGAGATTGTGGAAGATGTAAGCAGGTTTGAGAATTAACACCGAAGACAAGACCAAAAGACACAGAAAGACATTGTGGACGATGTAAGCAGGTTTGAGACTTGACACCAAAGACGAGAGAGAGAGAAAGAGAGAGAGAGAGAGAGAGAGAGAGAGAGAGGTGTTTCTGGGCTGAGGAGGGAAATGTGCATAAAACAAGTTAACATCTCTACCCCACTCTTTGTTCTCAATACTTTTCCAAACTCCCAAAGGTTCTCTCTCTCATCTCTCTCACAAACACACTCACGGCTTCTTATCTTCTTCTTGGTTGGTGTATTTTGTCTATTTCAGTCTTCTGATTTAGTATTTTTTTGATGCTTGTTTTCTATTCCCCTTGTTTTTCCTTGTTCTGTTATGAGATTCTGCTTCTGGGTTCTGCATGCATGATGATTTCGATTCCTATTCGACTATGGGATTTGACAAACTATTCTCTAAACCAATTCAATAAAAAGCTCCTCTTGAGTTTCTTTTTTTTTGGTTTGTTTCAAAGTTTGGAAATTTGTTTTCTTGTCTAAAATATATCTTGGTGAATGATGTATAGTTTGTTGGGGTTTGGGTTTTTGCATTGATTGGGCAAACTGGACCTGTTTGGTTCACCATCTGACTAAACATGTGGGTTTAACAACTTCCAGGTGATGATTGTCTTAGTTCCAGTTTTTTTGTCCTTGATGGTTTGCATGCTTTTGATTTTTCATAGTGGCTGTAATCTAAACATTTGATATAGAGTCCAGATAAGATATGTCCTGTGTAATAACCTTTTGTGGTGAAGAATGTCAACTTGCTAATAATTCTTTGTTCATTAGTTTGAACTTTGAACATTGACAGTGGGTTGATGGTTGTGTTGGTTCTGCCCTACCTGTGGCGTGAGTATTATTCTTGAAAATTAAACAATTCTGCTAAAATTAATCATTGACAGTGGGACTAAGGGCTGTACTTGATCTTGTCCTGTTTGTGGCCTGGGTGTTAGTATTGCAACGAAAGCTGTTCGTTGGACCTCAATTTGAACATTGACGGTGATTTTGGCTTTACTTGATGTTCTCCTTTTTTTTGACATTGGTGCTGGGATCGAAATGTGAACTCATATAATATGAAATGGCTATCCACGTGTGTTCTAAAATCTGCGGTTGGTGAGGGAATCGTTTGACCAACTTTCGGATCTGAGATATCTAATATGGGTGTGAAGAAAATGGTGTGCAATTGTGAGAATAGTGGGTATTGCTTTTGTCCGTTGGAAAGCTCATAGGTTGCAAACATTTTGTCTCTTGTACCAAAAATATTGTTTTTCTCTTCTAGAGAAGCATTTGCTTTACAAAAATATTAGAAAAACCACATCCAGTTGTACAGTGTTATATGCATTAGTGAAAGCCAAGGAGGAGATGCCTGATGCTTGGCCATGCTTCTTGGGGTTTCTCTGATTTGGCTTCTTATGCTTTTAATGCCATAATTCTTTGGGTGCTTCCTTCTTATAAAGAAAAGTGTTATGTTGGTCTTCTTACTGTTGCATTTTGTTCTATATTTTGTTATTGGCAGATTCTAGCTTGATTTCAGTGGCCAATACAAGCACCGAGCACCCTCTATTTCATCTTTGAAGATCAAGTGAGTTTCTAGTTAAAAATTGTTACACTGTTCCTGTCATTATGAAAATGCAAAACTTGTGTGAGAAAGACTCTGGTATCAGCCCCACCCATTTGGCCTCTCCATACATTGTTGGTTGCCTATCATTGGGAAATTCTTCTGAATCAAACACTCAAAAAACATCTCTGTCTGAAAGTTTAAGCTTGACGATGGGAGTTCCACCACAGCACTTCCATGACCCTAAGCAATTAAGTTTTCAATTTCGAGACCAGGATTCTTCTTCAACTCAGTCCACTGGTCAATCATATCCTGAAGTTGCTAGCTTGGGAGAAGGTAACATTGCAGGACAAGAATAAATTTCTGGATAACTGCATTATTGTAATTATATGTGTTTCTTGACGTTGGATCGTGGGATGTTTAGATGCAGTTAAAAAACTAAATTCTGTCATTGTTCCTTTTCATACTAGAAAGCCCTTCATCATGCTTTGAACCTAGATGCTGCCCTAAGTTTCACACATAACAAACTCTTCTGTGAATGCATTAGATGATAATTTTTTATCTTATGCATATATGTTCTGTGTTCCTGGTAAGAGGAAGAGAAAATATACACAACACTATGCAGTAATTGCCTGCAAGTTGTTTGGTTCTTGCAAGTTTACTGAGATGTGAAACAATCAATTGTTTATGTCTTCCTAGTTTTCAGATTCTGCTTTTCCTGACTACTTTGTTGCTCAACCAAACTGGTGTCTAATTAATTCTTCTTGTACATTCTTAGGATTTAATGAAACTCACGGGAAGCCTATGAGAGGTCATATGAAATCAGACACGGAATTGGATAGTCAAGATTTTATCTTGCCCCCTTCACATATTGACTATACCCGATCCATTGTAGGTATATGCTTGCTTTTCTTTCTGGTTTATGTAAGTGTTTTGATCTCATAGTGAGGTTATTACTGCAGGCTCACATTCCGTTCCAGTATACTGAACCATACTTTGGTGGCATACTAGCTTCTTGTGGCCCTCAGGCTCTAGTAAGTATTTTGTGCCGTATGATCTTGTTATTCTCTTCCCCAAACAAGTTGGTGTGTATTGTTGCAATGGGGTGTGCAATTTGACTGAAAAAGATACCTTGACATTCCAAAGCATTTAGAATAACAGTTTCCACTAATTGCCTCTCTCTATATATATGATTTAAATGCTGTCAACAGTGATTAGAGTGAGAATAGTTTATTCTTATCGCATTGAGAAATTCAGTCGCTTTGACATTATAGAGAAAGGTCACATTAAGCAAACCAAGAGCGATGAAGGGTAGGGTTGAATGGTTGTTTATGTAATTAAATATGCAACACTGCATTTGCTTCTTCTTAATATCTGTACATTTGAAATAAAATACAATAGAAGAGAAAGAAAATGTGTCATGCCTTGGCTACCTTTCTATTTGGGGAACTTTGAAGTTATCATATTGTTTTCCACTTCAAATTCATTTTCTTATCTCAGATATTTTTGGTGCTTTTGCTGTGCAAGGTTTTATTTATTATTCAACTATAAAAAATGGAGGTCTTTGAAGTATGCAGTTACCTTAGCATCTCCTTTGGCACAATTGTTTTGCTTACTTATTCCTTATGCACATAAATGACTGCTTGCATCTATCAAGGAACAAATCAACTCTTGTGGTTTCATTCTATGTTGACTGCTTAATAAGATAGAGCGACATAGATTCTGATATGCTAATTGTTCTGTTGAATATGGCATGTGAATTCACTTTAAAAGGACACAACGTTCTATGTGCTACTGCAAAATCATAACTGTTTTGTACTCTGTTTTGATGATATATGAGTCTATGAATTTTCAGCAGATTCATCATCCCAAGATTTTTGGAATGTTTCCAACACGAGTGCCACTGCCTCTTGACCTTAAAGAAGACGAACCAATTTTTGTCAATGCAAAACAGTATAATGCAATTCTCAGGAGGAGGCAATACCGGGCCAGGCTTGAGGCTCAAAACAAACTCGTCAAAATTCGAAAGGTACACAGTTTATCATTTTTCAAGTCCCATTAAATTTCTGTGGCAGTTATGTTCCATGTGTTCATTAGTGGGTGAATTGATAACATTCTTTTGGTATATAACTTGGAAAATTCTTCAGTCGTATCTTCATGAGTCTCGGCATCTTCATGCATTAAGGAGGGCTCGAGGTTCTGGTGGTCGGTTCCTCAATGCAAAAAAGCTTGAAGAATCCTATCCTGCTCCCACAAGCCATGGACTGAATGTAATGAGTTCTTCTTATCCTCATTTGAATGGAAGCATGTCAGAATCCAAAGTTCATCAGCCAGAAAACCACATAGATGGTGCATCCACCACCTCTTGCTCAGACATCAAAAGTGCCTCCAACTGTGATGACATATTCCAACAGCCAGATTTTCGGTGCTTTGGCTACCTGTCTTGCATTTCCGGGGCCAAGCATGGGCACGCAGGCAATTCACCTGTTGGTGGCAAGGCATTCCCATCCTCGCGGGACAG